>JASDAS010000019.1:9193197-9693197 GCA_033977485.1 Hydrangea macrophylla
TCTAGCCTCATGCCACTCTAAAGCGTGTGGTGGCCATTTTTCTTCCCAAAAGACCGCACAAAAAGTCCTACACAGCGGATTTTATTGGCCCACCATATTTAAGGACGCTTATTCTTTCTGCAAATCGTGCCAACGCTGTCAAAAGCTAGGTACTATTTCAAAAAGGAATTCTATGCCCTTAACCCCTATTATCACAATTGAAATATTCGATTGTTGGGGCATAGACTTTATGGGCCCGTTCCCTAAATCAAACAACTGCGAATACATACTCCTAGCTGTGGAGTACGTATCAAAATGGGTGGAAACAATACCGACGAGACGCAATGACCACAAAACAGTCATGTCTTTTCTTAAGGAGAATATTTTATCGCGTTTCGATACACCAAAAGCATTATTAAGTGACCAAGGCAAGCATTTCTACAACAGGCCTTTGGAAACACTACTCAAGAAATATGGGGTACACCATAAAATTGCTCTAGCATACCACCCACAAACAAACGGGCAGGCGGAGTTGGCTAACTGTGAAATCAAACATATACTTGAAAAAATGGTTAGTTTCAACAGAAAAGACTAGGACTATAAATTGACTGACGCTCTGTGGGCGTACCGTACTGCTTATAAGACAAATTTGGGAATGTCTCCATTTAGGCTAGTGTACGGTAAGGCATGTCATCTTCCTGTCAAAATAGAACACAAAGCTTATTGGGTAACACGCTCATTAAATTTTGACATTAAAGAGGGAGGACATCTCCGAAAACTCTAGTTGGCTGAACTGGAAGAAATCTGTCGAGATGCATACGACAATGCTAAACTCCACAAGGAGAGGTTGAAGGCGCGCCACGATCAAACGATCATTCGTAAATCTTTTGAGCCGGGGCAGAAAGTTTTATTATATGATTCACACCTTCATCTCTTCCCAGGCAAACTCCGATCTCGGTGGACAGGACCTTTCACAGTCAAATCTTTTTTTCCACACGGGGCAGTTGAGCTTTTTAACCCTAAGAACGACGGAAGTTTCAAGGTCAATGGCCAAAGGTTAAAACCGTTCTTAGAGGATTTCCAACCCGAGATCGAGCACATCCAACTGGATGAGCCCGATTATACTTCAAACTAAAATGCCCAAGTGCGTTCTCCCAATGTTGTTGTACTCTTTCTTTTTCTGCATTTCGTTTTGTTTTATTTTTTTTTTGTCTTTGAGAATGTGATTTCAATTCTTAATCTGCTATTTTATGCTGTCTTTTCCTTGTATGATATCAAGATGCGGGATGACGACATTCATTCTATAGGGTCATGGGCTAATTCCGAATATCAGAATCCACCTTGGACTGCCGACGATATAGCATTCTACTTATCTCCTTATCAAGGACCAGGGATAGATGATGTAGTGGACCTGACCTATGGGTACATCCCTTATGATCATGCTCTCCTCCAAATCAACCCATTCGAGCATATGGACCTTTCCGGAGAAGAAGGAGAACATGAGGGGTATGCTATTGGAGAAGTGGATGACGCACTGTTGGAACAATGGGAAGAAGAGGACTTACAAGATGTGGTGCCCGAACGCCACAATGCTGTTTTCACATATGTTGACGACTTCCTGGTCGTCCAAGTGGTTCCCTATATTTATGTCCATTTGAGTTATTTGTTGTTCAGGCTTCAATGCCCTCTACCTGCTAGTGCACTTGGGGATATCCAGCCAATAGTGAGGTTAACTCTGGGTCACATTCCTTTCTTTTTCTTTTTGTTTTGCTTTATTTATCTCTTCCTTTTTGTTTTTTTTTCTGTTGCTCTTGTTAACTTATTTTCTCCATTTTGTTTTTGTTTCCCTTTGTCAGGAATATCACTATGAATCTACCATTCCCACCGCTATACCTTCCACATCAACTCTTTCATGGGTTTGGGCAATACATACGGTCCCCGAATACTCCACCGCAAGAGGAAAATCCGTTGTGCAATCATACTCCTTTATCCTTATCTCCATGCGGATCACCTCTTGCCTGTGATATCAATTCCTTACAGAGTTCAGACTTACTTGATGATGTCCTCATTGCTTTCCGACTATTCTGGGAAAGGGAATCTTCTCGTTTAGACTCTACATTTGAAGTTCGAGCGGCGAAAGAAGCTGTGGAGGAAGATATCTTTCTACTTGAAGAATAGTGTTTCACTCCAATTATTTTATGTCATTTCCTATCTTCTTTAATAAATTGGAGTGTATTCTTGGACAAAGTGTTATTAATTTCAGTTTTATTTTAGTTTTCTTTTTCAATAAGGTGTTAATTACCATTTTTGGGGGCAATAATATTGCACAGGGATGCTATTTTAAGGATTTATTTATATAAATTTGCAATTATCTACTTTGAGGTTGACGTTTTTGGCTTACATATTCTGGCAATGCACTGTTTTGTCCTTATTCTGTATGTCCAGATTAAAATTGGTTAGTTGGGGGTGTGTAATTTCTCAATCCAGGGATATAGTAGGATTTCTTTGTTCGATCGATCGAACACATCTCGATCGATCGAGATGGTAATCATCTAGAGCGATTGAGGTAGGCTCAATCAATCGAAGGTTCGATCGCTCGAGCCTACTCGATCGATCGAAACCTATTTTTAAACAAAGCGTCGCCGAGACACTTCATCAGTTTCCTCTCTTTCTCTCTCTCCCTTACTCAAGCGATCGAACACAGAGAGCGACTCCCACGGTTTTGGCCTCCCCCACTTCAAACTACAGCAATTAAGGAAGCTCCGGGTCCCCCGGATCATCAGTGGCACCACCGGCACCCTCTACCCAGTGCGTCTCTCGAAGTAAACCCCGAGTCACCCCTTGTTTTTCTTTTCATTTCAAATTCATATAGGGGTGCCCCCCATTGCCTCTTTCACTCCTTTTCTTAGTTTTATTATTGTATTTGTTATTTTTGGGCTATTTCCATTCTCCATCGTTGCCGCTGATATTTCGCTGTTCTCGATCGATCGAACGGGTTTCGATCGATTGAACCCGGCTTCTGTTCGATCGATCAAGAATTCTCGAGCGATCGGCCTTGCAATATTCTCGATCGATCGAACAAGCCTTCGATCGATCGAAGTGTGGTAGTTTCTTTCGCTTTATTATTTGCCCTGTTCTAATATGTTCTCTCGTTGCTTCTTCCTTTTCAGGGCTTTATCATGAATCCAATCTACCATAAATCCAAGCCGTTCGACCTCGCTATACCCGACCCAGTTCCAGATCACGGGTTTAGAAACGAGGAAGACCGCGTTTGGTTCACCCGTTACTTCCAGTCGAGGAAGGTCATGATCGAGCGTCCCCTTGAGACTGGCTGGCTGGCTACTCCGTGGTACCTTGCACGGATACGTGCCATGCCTCAGTGGTACGCACTATTCTCCCAGCCTAAGCATGTGAATCTATCTTGGATACGGGAGGTGTGTGCGACGATGATCCGGGATCCGGTTCTCCGTTCACCCTTCGCTCATTTTTCCGTGGCCGGGAGATCATCTTCAGCCCGGCCACTATAGCTGCTGCTCTTGGAGTACCGGAGGTACCAAATTGCGTATGCCCACATCGCCCCGACACACCTCAGCTATCATCGACCATCATCATCCAAGAGATCACCGGGGGAGCTCTTCCAACATGGGATGACGAGGCTCTCATTCCCGACCTCCACCTCACAGATAATTACCATATGCTCCATCTTGCCCTGAGCAATTGCCTATTAGTGACATCGTATCGGGAGAAGATCGCGGCATGGTATGCTCGTGTCTTATACGCGATCGGGACACGGTAGCCAGTCTGTTTACCCTGCCTTTACATCGACTTTATGCGACACCCTACACGCTACATTCAGGCTAAAAAGCACCTAAAGGGTGCTTGGGCTATTCATAGGGTGATCGAGCATGCGGGTATCATTCCTTTGGCGGGGGACGCGACTGCCCAGGCCGGCAGTCAGTTTGGAGAGACAGCTTCCCGCCGGTCTGATGCGCAGAAGAGGAAGCGAAAAGGAAAAGGCAAGGCGAAGATGGGAGAGAAGAGGAGACGAGGAGGCGGGACTGATACTGAGGGAGCCGCTTCTGGGATGCCCACAGAGGCTGAGGAGCATGACTCGGAGGAGGAGTTAGACCCAGTTGGGGAGGTGGCAAGATTTGAGTTGAGACAGAGGTCTCAGGCTCGTACCCAGGGAGAGTCTTCTTCTACGCCTCTCCCGACTATTCATGAGTTGTTAATGGAGGAGAGAGAGGCCAGGATTCGACTTGAGGGTAAGGTGGATGTGATGACTTCCATGCTGTAGGCGATCTTGATACAGATCGGCGTTGATCAGGCGGCTCATACAGCTGCACCTACCATACCCATCGATCCACCTACAGCAGCTCCTGACACTTCCACCGTCCCACCTACTACATTTGCTGCTCCATCACCCACCACTGGCCCATCTTCTTCTGCCCCTACTGGTCCTTCAACTTCCGATCCCCCGGTTGATTTTTTCGTTCCTTCTACATTTTCCATACCACCTATTGCACCATCATCATCAGAGGGACCACCTACTTCAGAGATACCATTTCCACCTCCTCCTGTCGTGGCCGACACATCAGTTTCTACTCCAGATGCCACGATTACGAGTGCTCCGGCTACCACTACTACGGGTGTCGAGGGTGGAGTTATGGATGCTCTAGATCTATTGATTGACATTTTATCTTATGTTCCCGATGATGGGTAGTTTGTTGGTTTGGTTTATGGATATTTTTGGTTGGTTTAGTATATTCTGGGTTGTTTGTTGGGCATTTTTGGACACTGTTGGGTTATTGTTTTGGTTGTGGTTGGTTTGGATAGTGTGGTTGTTTTTGGATATTATTGGTGATTGGTTGGATAGTTGGATTTTTGTATCTATGATGAATTTTAGTATGTCTGATTTTCACTATTCTGTACATTCACTTTACTATATTTCCAGTGAATAGTTTTATTTTATGCGTGGATCTGATGCTTTATATTTCCTATATTTCTGATCTTTGCAGCTTGGAGGGTGTATGTTTTCTGTACAGGTTGTTACTATTACGATTCTTACACGATATTTCATGTGATATCTCTCTATCTATTTTTGAAAATCACGTACTGAGGACATTGTAATTTTCAGTTGGGGGTGGGATATAGATAGAGAATCACCTGTGCATATTTTCTATGTAGCAATCTGGATCACTCTATCTATTGGCAAACATCATACAATCTCCATTATTATTAAAAATAATAATAATAATAATAATTTCAATTTCAAACTATCAACCAAGTCTTTGAATTAAATGGGTAGAATAATTTTGAATTTTCACTTCTATTTAGCTGTTGTCAAGCAATGACACGATCATTTTATTCTCATCCTTTTATGAATTAAGTTCACACATTTTTCTAGTTCTCTAGGATGAATGCATATGTTGACCATTCTTGCATCCAAATCATTTGCACGTGTTAATAATAGCTATGCAGAAAACTTAAAATAAGAGTTAATACGACTTTTGTACTTTAAAGAATGAAGTAGTGAAAACTAGTCACCCTTAGTGAGCTTTTGAATCCGATCTTCATTTTTGAGGGAATTATCACATTAATTTTGAATTGTTTTCATTGAAAATGCCGATTAAAATTCGTTGACTAGTCTCTATTTCTTCATTTTGGCTGCTTATTAGAGGAGAACGTTCAGGATTTACCAATTAGACTCAATGAACATTTAAGTGTTAAAAAAAAAATTAAGTTGGAAAATGATTTAAGCCATCGTTATTTACTCCTTACTTTTCCATATACCGTTATCAACACTTTAAATATGTGTTGTTCTTAACCTCACCCCTAGTAGATACTTCTAAGATTCTAAATCCCTAATTTTAAACTTTGGCCTCAATGAACCCCATTGCACATCGAAGGTGATTAAATTGTTGAAATATATTATGAGGAGGGAGTAGTTGTGGGAGGAGCTACATAAAAGAGAAAAGGAAGAAGAAGGAGTAGCTCTCCAACAATTCAAAAAAAAAATAATAAATAAATAAATAAATATTATGATAAAATGAAATGAATGATGATATGAATGGAGAGGATGATTGGAATAAAGTGAAGAAGTTACTGAATACAGCCACATGCTGAAAATGTGCAATTTCTTACCTCTCTAATCTCTACCCTACTAAATAAAAACCGAAAAGTCAAAGCCTTAATGATTCTCTACAACTTAGTTTAAACATGAAAGTGTAATTTGAGTTATCCACGGAATTTCGCTCCTCTAGTAAGTAGTATTCCTTTCAGGAGACTATACACTCTAAAATGTTCGTCTTCTATGGAGTCGAGTATGAAAGCATTAGTATCCGGAAAAAAAAAGTCACTCCTATCAAAGCTTTCATACCATGTGTGATTATTATTCACCAAGTTTCTGTGAGATGTTCATTTGTGAGTGTAATAACTATGTGAGGATTGAGTTGAAACTACGAGTTCTGAGAGTATGATAGTTTAAACAACTCTAAATAAAGTTGATGTATAGCTGTTAATTTCACACACACACGGATGCATGGGTGTGACGCATTTGTTATTTTTATCTTGGTGACATGAGGGACATGTGCATTTCTTTCATGGTTGGAATGAGGATGAGATGTTTGTAGAGCTAAATTAATAGTTGAATAAAAAGGGAATGTTTAAAAGTTATCCTATATCTTTTTGGAGCTTAAAATCAGAGAATTTTGTGGGTATATTCACTGCAAACCCTCACGAGACAAAACTCGTCCACTAGGGAAAACCTAGGGGTTTAACGGCTTGTTGCATTAGCTAAATGTAACCGCGAGTCCTGCGAAAGTGAGTTAGGTAGTTTCTTTCTTGTTTTAGTCTAGTTTACCGTAGTTTAATTTATTTTATTAGTCATTACAGTTATAGGGTAGCTTGTTTTTTATTTTCGCTCTATTGCTAGGGACTAGCAACTCGCTAGTTGGGGAATGTGACAAGCGGGAGTATTTGTAAAATACAACCGCGCTAAAAGAAGAAAAAGTATGGATTTAGTTTACAATTCCTCGATTTATCTGCAATTTGAATTACAATACTAGTTTATGCACATATTGATTAAATTATGATAAGTTGTGTGTTTTAGCTGTAATTTGTGCAGACTGCATTTGCTGTGTGAAGAATTGAAAGATAATGATGAAGGGAAATGCTGAATTCTAAAGAAGACATGCCAAAGCTGAAATATAGAGTTCGAGCGATTGAAGACCTTTCGATCGATCGAGGTTTTGATCGATCGAGATAAGTTCAAGCGATCGAAGTCCCCAAGAGTTCAATCGATCGAGAATTGTTCGATCGATCGAACATGCCTTTTATCAGATTTTTACGCGCACGCAGCAGGATGCATGAAAAACCCTAGCATTAGGTTTCTGCTATATATACTCATACTGTAGACGTCCATAGGGACGCCCACTTTACATTTTATCAGTTTTTACACAGAAATAGAGTGTTTTACTTTGATCCTTGTAGGTTTTGGTGGTTGAACATTGAATTCAAGTGAAGTTTAAAGGTTATCCATAGCTTGTTCATTCCAGGTTTTGATTATATCAGTTTTGCTTGCACTCTTTCAGTAGTTTACATAGTTTATATCTGAATAGATTGTAGTTTTATTTGTTGGTAGTGTTTAAATCATAGCTTTTCATTGATTGCATGTTTAAATCTCATCCAAACGCAACCTTAATGAATTTTTACGTTAAGAATAAATCTGTGACACTCCAGACGATGTCTGAGTAGTCCCCGGGTTGGGAGATCACGATGAAACCATGATCTCAGGCCTCTGCCATGCAGCAGATTAATTTCTGTGTTCGATCGATCGGACTGGAGTTATTGTCGAGCGATCGAAGTCAGTTCGATCGATCGAGGGATGAAGAAGTTCGATCGATCGAAAGCGCGTCGACCGATCGAGCTCTCTGATTCTTGAGGACATTCTATACAGTAGTCCTAGACTTTCTGCTTTACTGATTCATTATCAAACTGTCCCCAAATGCTCAGTTTGTCAAAACAGTCTTTAAACCTAAAGTTTTGAGTTTTTTTCTTCAATATATTTTGCAAACCACCCTCAATGCTAATACCATTGTAGGTGAGAGTCTTAACTATTGTTTTAAACCGCTTTTGTGTATTTCAAACTCCATTGTGATGATATAGTCCCGGATATGAAAGGGCTATGGATTCTTTATTTTAAGAGAAATACGGAATACTGTAGAGAGTGTGCTCCACTGAGCTTCAATGTAATTGCATGGTAGATGGCTAGGTTGTGGTGGATTCGTGTAATCCCAACATTCCTTTTTAATTAAGAAAAACATTTTAAATCATTGTTTTGGTTAATTAGTTAGTAATTACTTAATCTAGTTTAATTGCTTCAGTTTTAGTAGTTGTTAAACTGTGGAACTTTGTGTTCTACATCTGTTAAATAAAAGTATTGATTTTTATTTTCCTGTTGAGAATAATCTAAGTAATTAGTTTAAAACCTTCCCTGAGGGATCGACCTGGACTTATCCAGTACTACTTGCATGATTACCTACACTTGGGTATAGCACACAAGCGTACACAGAAAAATCGTTGTGTCAGTACGTTTGCATGGGACTCCGGTCTCGATTGTGTCAGATAGAGATTCGTTGTTTGTGGCAGAGTTTTGGGAGAGCTTTCAGAGGGCGATGGGTTCCCGGTTAAACCTTAGTAATGCTCATCACCCTCAGACCGATAGATAGACTGAGAGGGTTAACCAGATTCTTGAGGATATGTTGCGGGCTTGTGTTCTCGATCTCGGTGGTAGTTGGGAAGAACACTTGTCATTGGTAGAGTTTGCTTACAATAACAGTTACCATTCTAGTATAAGAATGGCACCTTTTGAAGCATTGTATGGGAGGCCGTGTAGATCTCCAGTGTGTTGGGCAGAAGTAGGGGACGTACCAATTTTGGGTCCAGATATGGTTCGGGAGACTACTGAGAAGGTGAGTGTTATTCGAGAGAGGATTAAGACTGCTCAGAGTCGGCAAAAGAGTTATGCTGATAGGAAGCGCAAGGGTGTAGAATTTGAAGTTGGAGATTTTGTGTTCTTGAAGGTAACCCCAATGAGAGGTGTGATGCGTTTTGGTAAGAAAGGGAAGCTTGCCCCGAGGTTTGTGGGACCTTATGAGATTGTCGGAAAGGTTGGAGAGTTGGCCTATAGAGTATTGTTGCCTCCGACATTGGCGACAATCCATAACGTGTTCCATGTATCAATGTTAAGGAAGTGTGTGAAAGATCCTACACAAATTGTCCGTCGACAGAGCTTGAGATTAACGATAACCTCACATATATTGTTCGATCTATCACGATCGTTGATCGAGATGTGAAGTATTTACGGAGGTAAATAGTAAACCTTGTGAAGGTGCAATGGAGTGAGAGAATTAACGATGTTACGTGGGAACTTGAGGAAAAGATTCAGAAATCGCATCCCGAGCTATTCGAGTAGTGTTCGTACGTGTTGCAAATCTCGGGACGAGATTTCCTTTGAGGTGTGTATAATGTAATATCCTGATTTTTTTTAAAAATAATTTACAGTATTTTATTTAGTATTTTTATGATTTTATTTGAAATATTAATGTGGTTTGTATATGAAAAACCGGTGTGAGTGTTTTACACACTAACAATTCCATGTGCTAAAAAAAAAAGGAACGTGTGTGTGTGCCGTGGTATGTCATGGGGAAGTGTGTGTGTTAGTATATGTGTGTGTATTAGTTAACTAGGTAGCCTAGGTATCATAATATAATATATCTATAATATTTAAATAGGTTAGGTAAACCCCCCTTTTACACAGCCGCCGAGAGAGAGAGAGAGAGAGAGAGAGAGAGAGAGAGAGAGAGAGAAGAAGAAGAAGAAGAAGAAGAAAAGGGAGAAGAAGGAGAACGGCCTCGAGTTCGTGGGTACGTGTAGAATCGCGGGCGCTCGTTGTTATCGATTTTTACCCAAACTTGGTGAGTTAAATTTTGTGTACCCGAGTATATATATATACACGTATGTATATATGCATGTATACGGGAGTAAATTAAATTAGTGTATGTTAAAATTTAATTGTTAGGGTTAAATCTTTGTAATGGATCGATGCACGTTGTTATGGTTGAAGTAATTTAGATATATTCTTTCCCCTTCGTGTGACTTTGTGATTATGACATTAGGGTATTCGAAAGGGTTAGGTGAAGAGTTAGTTTGATAAAACCATATGTGAAATATTCATGGCAATTAAGAAAGATATGTGAAATTCGTTTTTTTTTTGTAATTTACACAGTTGCAAAAACTTTAGAAAATTATTAGAAAATCGTGGCTTTGAATTTGAGCATTCTGTCCGCGAATTTTAAGTAAAACGTGATTCTGCACGTTTTTTGTCTAATGGTATTTTTCCTGATTCTGTACCGTTTGGGCAGAAATTGAAGATTTCAGTAGCAGTTTTTAGTATATTAAAATGTACGAAATTGGGGAAATATGATTCGTATGAATTAACGAAGATTACTTGGAGATACATGATGATATGTCAAGAAATATTCTGTAATTGTTCAACTGCCACGTGTTCAGCCAATGGCCCAGGAAAACCGGATCTGAGGCGTGGAGCCCACGCTCCCGAGGTGTCCTGCTGTTGCCGACCGGGATACCCGGGCGGTCGTGGTGAGGCCCCAAGAGATGCGGCATCAGTTATGTTTCCGAACTGTTTCCTTATACAGCCATGACTCTATCAAGAAGAATCAATGGTTTCCTAAACCACTTAGGAAACTTTCCAAACATTGTACAAATCCCTTGCGATTAGATTAGGCTTCCTAATCTGACAAGCTTACCATGTAAGGGTGGACTCTTGCTCCTATAAAAGAGCCCACCTGCCCTCTCAAAAGGGATCCGACTATCAACTCTCTAAGCATACAAGCCTGTACTAGAGAACTCACCATTTACACGCATACACCCGGCCGGTATTACTGGTAGTGCCGCCCACCATTGTCGGCTCACCAGGCTTGCTGGTGATTTGCTAGTGAGACGCGCACAGACGCACCCGTGGATGTAGGTCACCTCGTTAACGAGACCGAACCACACACAAATCTTTTGTGGCTTTATTTTCTGTCTGGATTACCCTTACCAATTTTTGGCATCATCAGTTTGGCGCCGTCTGTGGAAAACGACACAGTTTTCTCATCAACAAAAATCTTTGACTGATCGATATGCCGCTAAAGAAGGGTAAGAAAACCGCTGATTCAGCCGGTCAGGAAGACCTGCAGATCGAGCCGTGGGCTACCTCCATGACCACTGACCAGGTCACGGGGGCGCTGGAACAACTCTTGGAGGGCCAGCACCGAACACAACAGCAAATAGAGGCACTTATGGCCCAGCACGAAAAAGCGGTTGGAGACCATGAGAAAAGCCCTTCGTCGGGAAAGCGGCCCGAAAAGAGCGCTCCCAGCCAAGGGCCCGTTCAGACGCGCGAAAAAACCTGATCTGCTCCAGTGTCCCAACCGGACCGCGAACGTCATCCGGAGGGAGAACGTAGCCACGCTACCAAGCGCTCGCAGAGAGGCCCTCGGTACGTCCCTCGGCGAGCGCGCCGCGTGGAGGATGCCAGGATCCTCATTGAGCGGAGACGAGCTGCGAGGGGAGAAGCGCCCGGACGTAAAGCCCGGGAGTCTGTCAATGATCCACCCGTCCTGAGCCGGGGGGATCTCAGGCACAGACTATCCCGGACCCACAGCCGAGTGTTATCCCCGAGGTCGACGCGCTTTGAGGATGAGGCCTCGTCATCTGACCCTACCTACCACTCGGACACAGAAAGGAGGACCGGGCACACGGACGTCAAGGCCCAGGTTGAGGAGTTGCAGCAGCAGATTGAGAGGCTGAACCGCAAGTCCGGCCACGACCTCACAAATACAGAAACGGAGTCGCCCTACACTATCCGGGTGACGCAATTTCCAATTTCGCGGAAGTTCAAACCCCCTCACCTCAGCTCATATGACGGCAAAGGGAGTCCGGTGGACCATATCCGCACTTATAAGGCGCAGATGGCACTAGTCACTACGATAGACGAGTTGCTGTGTCTGACCTTCCCTAGTACTCTCAAGGGATCAACTGCACAGTGGTTCCATGCCCTGAAGCCCCGGACGGTCGACAACTTCAAAGCCCTCAGCAAACTCTTCATCAGCCAGTTTGTCGGGATGCTAGACCGCTCCCAACCAGATACCCAGCTGCTAGCCGTCAAGCAGCAAAAGGGTGAATCTTTAAGGGAGTATGTGGATCGTTTCAACCAGCAGAGGCTCCTGATCCGCAACCTCAATGAGACGGCCGCGATCATGGCCTTCTGTTCAGGAGTTCAACACACCAAGGTGGCCACGTCTTTTCATCGGAATCGACCGGCCACCCTGGTGGAACTCTCGGAAAGAGTTGGGAAGTATATAGACACCGAAGAATTTTTGAAGGCAAAACGCGCCAGCCAGACGGGAGACGAATCCCCGCAAGCCAAGCGCAAGCGCGAGGGATCAGAGAAGGGTCCGGGAAAGAAGCCGAAGCAAGATCAGCAGGACGTTAGGGGCCAGCCCCCAACAGCTTTTACTCCCCTTTCCCGGCCCATACATGAGGTGATGGCCGCTGCAGAAGCACAGAGGCTGCTCCCGCAGCCAGCTAAACTCAGAGCCCCACCCGGTAAGAAAAACCGGGAGAAGTTTTGCCGTTATCACAGGGATCACGGCCACGAAACGGAGGATTGCTTCAAGTTAAAGATAGCAATCGAGAAGCTGATCGAGTAGGGGCATCTTGCCGAGTTCGTCACAACGGATAGACGGCCCCGACTGGAAGCCCAAGCTCCCGGTCAGCCCCCTCCACCACTCGGCCACATTAATGTGATCTCCGGAGGAACATCTGGCGGAGGTGATTCTCAGTCGGCGCGGAAGAGGCATGCCCGAGCATCCCGAGCGGATGTATGGCAGGTCCAATCCACCGGCTCCTCACCAGCCGATGTTCTGACGTTCTCGTCCGACGACGCCCAGGGCCTCCACTGCCCCCATGATGACCCGCTAGTAGTAACGCTTTCTATAGCTAACTATATGGTCCAGAGGGTGCTGGTTGACACAGGCAGTTCGTCCGACTTAATGTTTACAGCGGCGTTCGACCAACTTGGGATTGACCGGGACCGGCTCCGGCCAGTTGCTACTCCCCTGGTCGGATTCAACGGCTCCAACACTCAACCGCTCGGCACGATCGAACTCCCAGTTCTCATGGGGACCTACCCGCAGCAGGTTTCCATGCTCACCAATTTCGTGATAGTGGAGGCCCCATCGACCTACAACGTCATTCTCGGGAGGCCGACCCTCAACAGAGCCCGAGCAGTTGTCTCCACATACAGCTTGATCGTGAAATTCCCGACTCCCCAGGTACCTGGATGCTTGCGAGGAGACCAGACCACGGCTCAAAGTTGTTATGTCAGCTCGTTGCGCCGGGGGGCAATCACCGAATCACTGAACGTCCAAGAAATGGACCCCCGGGACCAGAGAGACGTGATCGGGCCTATGGAAGAATTGGAGCAAGTTGTGCTAGATCCAGAACACCCGGGCCGCACGGTCAACATAGGCGCACTATTGGAGCCCGCCTTGAAAGAAAAGTTGATCCAGTTCCTGAGGCAAAACCAGGACGTTTTTGCTTGGAGTCACGAGGACATGCCCGGAATCGATCCCCGAGTAATGTCCCATCGTCTCAATGTCAGCCCAGACTGCCGTCCGGTAAAGCAGAAGCGAAGGGGCATGGCCTCCGAAAGACAAAAAGCTGTAAGTGAGGAGGTCGCGAAGCTCCTAAAAGCTAACTCCATCCGGGAGGTCCACTACCCCGACTGGTTGGCCAATGTTGTCCTGGTCAAGAAGAGCAATGGCAAATGGAGGATGTGTGTGGACTTCACCGACCTCAACAAGGCCTGCCCCAAGGACTGTTATCCGCTGCCCAGGATAGACCTCCTTGTCGATTCAATGGCAGGCCACTCACTCCTCTCGTTCATGGACGCCTACTCGGGGTACAATCAGATCAGCATGTACCCCGGGGATGAAGAGAAGACGGCGTTCATCACCGACCAAGGCACGTACTGTTACAGAGTTATGCCCTTCGGCCTTAAGAACGCCGGGGCTACATACCAACGCCTGGTCAACTTCATGTTCAGAGACCTCATCGGAAAGTCCATGGAAGTATATGTGGACGATCTCCTGGTCAAGAGCCGAGATGAACCCGATCACCTGGAGCATCTGGCCGGGGCCTTCGGCATTTTGAAAAAATTCAGGATGAGGTTGAACCCGGCCAAATGCACCTTTGGGGTCTCATCCGGAAAGTTCCTCGGTCATCTAGTCAGCAGACGGAGAATCGAAGCAAACCCCGACAAAATCCAGGCTATCATCAACATGCGGTCTCCCAAGTCAACAAAGGAAGTTCAAAGCTTAGCCGGACGGGTGGCCGCACTGAACAGATTCGTCTCCCGAGCTACTGACCGGTGCCTCCCGTTCTTTAAAATCCTCCGTAAAGCTTTTCAATGGTCGGAGGAGTGCGAGGAGGCATTCCAGGACCTCAAGAAGTACCTGGCCTCTCCTTCCCTACTGACGACACCTACAGCCAGAGAGGAACTATTCCTATACCTGGCAGTGTCACCATCAGCGGTTAGCTCGGCACTTATTCGGGAAGAGCACGGGATACAGTTCCCAGTGTACTACACCAGCCGGGCGCTGCAAGGGGCGGAGAGCCGATACTCCCGCATTGAGAAATTGGCCTTCGCCCTCATTACCTCCGCCCGAAGGCTCCGGCCGTACTTCCAGGCCCATGCCATTGTAGTACTCACCGATCAACCTCTCCGCAAAATTCTCTCTCGGCCAGACACGTCCGGAAGGCTCGTTAAATGGGCTTTGGAACTGGAGGAGTTTGAGGTAACTTACCGGCCGCGGACGGCCATCAAGGGACAAGCCGTCTGTAGACACCCCATTTTGTCGGCTATCAGATTTAGGAGACCCATAGCTTGGTGGTTGACAATGATCGTAAAAGACTCAAAAGGACTCTCAGAAGTCAGCTCTATCTCTCAGAATGCTCAGAATGACCAAAATGCCCCTGAAAGTCCGAAAACTCCCAGATTTGGTCCCAAAGTTCTAAAAACATGCTACGTCATAAGAAAAGCGATAAAATGAGTTTTTAAGAGAAAATCGGGTGAAATCGTCAGCTCCCAGAGACCCCCGGAAGTCCCGGAAAATCCCCGTTGACCAGTTTGACCAAGGTTTGACCAGGTTTGACCAAGTTTGACCAAGTTTGACCGAAATCGTCCGAATTCACCAGAATCATTCTAAATCATGAGAAAAGTATTAAAACAAGTTCCAAAAGAAAATCGAGCGAAAACATCAGCTCCCGGGAACTCCCAGAGGTTTCCAGAACTTCCCGGGAATCCCAGGTTTGACCAGTTTGACCGGAATTTGACTTTAGAACCGGGGCACCGTGACAATTTTCAAATATTTTTCATGGATACTAGAGGTCAACAGCTTTCCGACGGTATATCGCACATAATTTTCGGATTTAAAACGAGTTTATTATGAATTTCCAAAGGCGAAAAAGGCGATCAAATCGGCTTTTATCGCGAATACCGTAAAACTTTTCAAAGTGACCTATCCCCGAACTATTTTTTATGTAAAGTAGACTCCATTACCTTTCCAACGGTATATCACAACCTCAATTTGGAGTTCGTATGCATTTTCTGTGAATTTCGGACAAAATAGGGCCTTTTCGCGAATACCGGAACCTCTGGGGGCCTAAACGTAATTTTCTGGGCTTCAGAGGAGCACTGCCGCCGCGGCACTGGCCCAGTGCCGCCGCGGCACTCATCCCTCGCAGAGTCCATTTTTATAATTTTTTTGGGGGTCCAATTTGATTAATTGAAAGCCAAAACGACATAGTTTTATGTTCACAGTTGTTTGGGACCAATGGGAGTACTTCTAAAACCCCAAAACCACCCCAAATTGGACTATTTAAACCCCCCATTGCTCTTCATTTTGGGGGGGCCAAGTGCAAAGCTTGAAAAGTTATAGAGAAGAAGAGAGATAGAGATAGGTTTAGAAGAGAGAAAGGGAGCTTCTCCCATTGATTTTCCATAAGAAAGTGAGTTTTATTCTTGTTTTCTTCCATCATCCTTCTATATACTTCACATTCAAAGTCCACTCCAACCCTCATTCTTGAGCATTCATGAGATAGGAAGCTACTTCCATGTCCAAATGTCAAAATCTATGAGTGAAACACCAAGCTACAAGTCCAAAATCACATTGATTATCATCTATTGATTGCTATTTACTTGCTTTGATTATATATATGTTCATCTCTCCTTATCTCATTTCTTTTTCTTTTCTTTATTTACTTACTAGTTCATCATCATCTAAGTGATGACATGAAGTTTGGGGTGAGTGAATCCTTATGGATAGTAGCTCTTGACCTCAAAAACATGTTTGATAGATGATGATCATAACCTCAATACTTCCAAAGTATTCTTAGAATGTATTGAAGTTATGTCCAAAAATAAAATAAATCTCTCCAACAATCTTGGAGGTTCTTAAATGATGAGTTTGATGTAGGTATTCTAAGTGGCTATGATCCTTATTGAGTGTTGAAAACATGTTTTCAAAACATCTATTTCAAAACCCCTCTCAATCCCTCTCATTTGGTTTCAAGAAACAAAACTTTGTTTTCTCCAAAATCTTCAAAACAATGAGTCAAAACAGTGAGTGAGTTGAGTTCAAAGATTTTTCTAGAACTCAATACTCAACATATGGATACAAGGCCACTTGGAAAGTCTTCCTAACTCATTGGAGAACACCCATGATTTTTGGTTTGACTTGGAAGTACTTGGAAATGGTCCATTTGGGTCCCAACATTCCTTCCAAACATTCTGTTTTTGCTGTCACAGCAGCTAGGTCAACTTACGACCTCTTTTCCAGAAAACTTTTCCAAAAGGGGTGGTCCTAACTTATTTTTCCCTTAAAATTCAATGTCTTAGGAAACTTTCTGTATAAAATGGGCCTCTAGATCATTCTTTTTCATTTTCTAAGATTTTATAACATTTCAGTCGACAGTACGAACTCTGTTTCTGAGTGACCTCTATTGTTTATATGATTTCTCTCAATATGTGATAGCTATTCAAGATTGGCCTTTTGGGTTGTGTTCTAGACACAATAAGGAACATCTCCATAAAAAATCATGCATTGAAAACATTCCTAACCCCTCTTTTCAAATTCCAAAAGATCATGCTACTGTTCTGTCCACTATTCACAGCAAATACACTTTAACTTTCATTCTTTGATTTGAGGCTTATATGCATTCCAAATTAGTTCATATCTTAGGAAGTAGTTCATACTACATTTGTATATATCCCATGTTGATTTCATTCATTCATTCTTGCACATTTTAGACTTCTAAGCCATTCTAGAAATCCATGTACACAAAACACACTACAACCTTTGCACATTTTTAGATACATACATTGCATTCATGCAAGATTTGGGGTTTTTGTAACTCTTAATCTAAGGAGATTATAAGGAATGAACTCGATCACCCGTTCATGCTTCCCCTTGATCTATTCATCCTTTCTCATCCGTCCCGGGGATTGAGAGGTCTTCTTTTATCAAAGAATAACATTCATCATACTAGTTCGCTAAGCATATTTTGATTTCTTTGTTTATTTGTTTCAAGAACAATTCATGTCCCCCTTTAGATTAGGAAAACTTGATTAATTGATATATGATTAAACGATTTTTCCTAGGTTTATTTGTGTGATCTTTCACTTTACATTGCATGATATTTGATTTTGATCTTATGAATGATATTTTATCTTTAGATCTTCCATTTTCAAGTTTCTTATGTAATGTAATATACTATCATAGTATTAATTGCCGAACCATACATAGTATAAGATGATTGTTTGGATGCTAATTGAGGCCCGTCGAAAGATGGGGCGAGTTGAGGGTGTTTTAGTCGCGACAAAGGCTCCTTCCTCTCTCGTACCAAAACCCCGAACCAAGTTCTTTGGTTATGAAGGGCCGGTGCCCTTTATCCATTTGGGTGAGTCAAAATTAGGTTTCTTGGTTCCTTAAAGACCAAGTGGCGACTCTGTATCTGTTTTCAACAGACCTATTTTCTTTCTTTGATTCAAATCAATTTCAAAACAATCTCAAACAAGAGAAGTGGTCCGAAGCTCGGTATCCACAATCTGGCGACTCTGCTGGGGATTTTTATTTTCAAAACAAAATAATACAGAGGTTTGACTCATAAGAAGCATCCTTAAAATCATCTTTTTACTGTGTTTGGTTCACCGCATTGCACTCTTGCATTTTCCCCCTCCGACTGTGTCTGAAACGCGGCGCTGACATTGTTCAGGTCTTGCTGTGCCAGGGCACAAGTCACCGTTGATACTGTACCTTCTAAGGTATATCAAAAAGAGTAAAAACCTCCGTACTGTCTCCCTGACGGTATATTGGAACTCTCGTCAACGGACCCTCTTTGACTAAACCCAGCCTTTGCATATAGATTCCTGTAGAACCTTTCATAGGACTGTTCATTTATCTTTCCAGATAGGACAATGTGATATAACTGTTGTATGCCCTGACGGGATTACCTGCGCGGTGTAGACGCTTATGTGGCATAGAACAGAACCTCTTTCTTATGATTCCCAAGGCAATCACTCACATGTAGTCACATTGAGTTGACCTGCCTAAGCATCATGACAAGGATGTCTGCTCCATGCTCGCGAAGATATACACCGCAAACCTTGTTTATCGGTCTTGAGACATAGGAGTATGAAAACCTGCTAGAAAGTATGATCACTATAACCGTACTTACCAGTTTTTCCCAGAAACTCTGTCCAGATATCCCAGATATAACCACATTAACCAGTTTTTCCCAGAAACTCTGTCCGAATATCCCAGATATAACCACATTAACCAGTTTTTCCCAGAAACTCTGTCCTATCTTCCCAGATATACTTGTTTCTCCTAGAAACTCTATCCATATTCCTCAGAAATACCCAAAAAAATACCAGTTTCTCCTAGAAGCTCAGTCCAAATCAACCAGAAATCCCTATTTCTCCTAGAAACTCAAATGACTTCTAGAAATTTCTCCGAATCTTCCAAACCCATGTTTCTCCCAGAAACTCTATCCGAAATTCCCAAAGTAGCCCGGAAATCCCTGTTATCCCCTTGGTGATCATACTGGAGAGTAAGGTTAGCACACTCTGTATGGCTAGGACCTTATTTGTTTAACTGCTATCTGTTAGAAATAGAAGCATCATATAGATTAGGCCTTACATCCGCCTGCTTGTCCCACATGCATGCACCATCTATCTGCACGCACTGCCTCGAGTCAGTCCACATCACTGTCTTTGTCTGTCTAAAGTCGTCACTATCAGGACCTGATACACCCTTTTCTCTTGAAATCTGTCAGGTCAGTATAGATTCCCGAAGTCAGCAACTGGGATCCTCGTCCTGAGTCAGAAGTTCGAACAGTCATTTGGTCAAAATTAGCCCGCTAAGTCATTCCAACATGAATCAGGAAGAATTAGAAAACAAGGTCACTGAGTTGGGAGCAACCATAAACCAGCAATCTGATCGCATGGCCCAAGTTTTGAGTTTCATGGAAGAACTGAAACAGCAGCAGCCACAGTACCCACATGGGTTCCCACCACCACCGCCTGGGTTTGGGCCGCCTCCCGAGAATAATGGGGAAGAAGACTGGTTTCAAGGAGTCCCGCCACTTGCATATGAGAAGAAGCTCCAGGAGAAAATGGACAAAGTTGACAAGCTTGAAAGTGTGTTGAGGAAGAGCAAAGGGGTTGATGATTACATGTTAGACCTGGAAGGCCTCTTTGAGCCCATCAAGCTAAGGCTGCCCGAGAACTTCAAAATGCCTGAAATTGACCGTTTTGATGGAACAGGGAATCCAAAAAGTCACATCAAGCTGTGCATGAGCATCTTCCAATCAATGGGCTGCACTCATGAGCACATTGCGATGTTGTTCCCGCAAACCCTTAAGAATGCCGCACTATCCTGGTTCCTAACCCTCGAAGCCTCCAAGACCCGAGTCTGGGAAGACATTGCTAGAACTTTTATTGATCACTACTCTTACAACCAAGAGTTTGATATCACCATCCGGGATCTAGAGACTACCAGGCAGAACTTTAATGAGTCCTTCACTGCGTTCTTGAGCAGATGGAGGAATAAAGTGGCTCAAATGATCCACAGACCTGTTGAGAAAGAGCAAGTACGTATGCTGGTCAAGAACATGCAACCAGTATATCATGACAAGCTATTCTACCAATCCATCTCCACATTCGAAGAGCTATTTGAAATAGGCACCAGAATAGAGGATGCCATCAGAGAAGGAAAGTTCAAAAAGGATGAACCCCAACACCAGTCCAAGAGACCTAACTACTCCCTGGACTCCCCGGATATCAATGCACTTAGCAACCAATCAATGGCCTGCGCCCTACGTCCATACCAGTCCATTCCGCCAAATCGCCCAAAAGGCCCTCGCGAATTCTCCAAACTTGATGTTCCTCTTTCCACAGCCTTGGACCACTTACTCAGAAAGGGCCACCTACAGCTCCTCCCTCACAAACCGCTACCGGATCCCATACCCTCCCACTACAACATGAGCCTACGATGTGCTTACCATCAAAATCTAGGCCATGCCACCGATCAATGCATCCGCCTCCGCCATGACATTCAGAACCTCATAGAGGATGTATCCCATCCTAATCCAATCCACTATCTTGGCTTGGACCAACCGATCGAATGATCCCTTCCGTCGATGCTAATGAATGTTGAAGCTACGCAGTAAAGTGATGGTGTTTGGAACTTCTGCTAAAAAAATTTAATAAATGGGTCGCAAAGACACTCCATTTGAGACCAGGTCGAGTCAAGTTGAGTCTGTTCTATGTTTCGAGTCCATTTCAATTCTAGTCTTGTGATCAAGTCTGTCTGTCATCGAGTTGTTAATAAGTCTGTAAACCTTCTCTATTGATGGAATGAAATCTCATTTTGCTTAATCTAATGTGCCCAGTCATAAATGCATGAATCACTAAACTGAAGTGTCACTTTTCGAATTACCATGGATATTACTCTGGTAATAATTTTTCTACGACAAAAAAGAATCCTGAAAGGTTAAAGTCGATTTCACGCTGACACTGATGAAGAGCTGGAATTGAATAGTCTTACTTTAAGAATTTAAAGATGCTTTTGCCTCAATCTTGAAAAGACATACTTGAAACTGACTTGGGGCTTGCCCAACACCCTTTTTTCCACCATTTCGAAGCCTTAAGCCCAATCCAATTGGGAGTCACGCAATCTGTCTGATTGAAAAGCAATGCGAACTTAGCCCTTGATGGTAGCCAAACATTTCAGTGAGTTTCATCTCCACTTTCAAAAAAAAAAAGAAAGAAAAAGAAAAGAAAAGAAAAGAAAAAGCTCGCTAGGTTGAAAACCCGAAAGGGCACCTAGGCAAAAGTCAGAGCTGAAAAAGGTGTTGATTTCCAAAATCTGACCCTAGCCAGTCAAAATGTTGGAGGAAAATTTTGATAGAATCATACGCTTCAAAATACATCTTAAGAACGTGCCAAGATCACATTTCAAAAGGCATAGAATGACCACAAATAAATTCCGAGAGCTAACATGCACATTCTGAAATTCTGAGATTGCGATTGAAAGATTTCACAAGAATCGACTACATTAAAAGGCAAAATTGACTGGCTAGGCGAAAGTGAAAAGGATCAATCCTCAAAACAAAACAAAAAGAAGAAGAAAAAGAAAAGAAAGGGAGATTGAAACTAAATCCTTTCATTCAAAGCTACCACAAGTGGCTCAAGTTTGAACTCCTTTGACGATTGGTTTGAAAAACCCTCATACCTCTAACCCCTTATTTCAGACCTTGCCTTGAACTACGCTCGACCTGATTCCCACTCGGGGATACGTAGGCAACCACATCGGTTCGGTCAACACCATCATAATCAAACCAATTTCCTTCAAGCCTTGCCTTGAACTACGCTTGACCTGATTCCTACTCGGGGATACGTAGGTAACCACAACGGTTCGGTCGCCCCACCTACTTAAAAATCAACCCGCTTCTTTCTGACCATGGCCCGAACTACGTTGGACCTGATCCCCACTTGGGGGTACGTAGGCAGACTTTTAAAAGAAGAAAAAAGAAGGATGGCTCGCTAGGTCGAAAATCCGAAAGGACGCCTAGGCAAAAATTAGAGTTAAATCCAAGGTGAGCAATAACAAAAGAGAGAAAAGAGCTCGTTAGGTCACCTCACTGGTGCCTAGGCAAAAGTTATGAGCATTTGAGAGATTAAAGTCACGGTCCATGCCTCAAGACAGAAAATCACCTTCCACACTAGGGGCAAACTTCGGCTACCCACCTCGTTTGCCTGACTTTTACTATCTACCCTTCATACAAGGGGCAAACTTCGGTCACCTACCTCGTTTACCCAAAACCTCCAATAAACCATCATCCAAACTAGGGGCAAACTTCAGTCACCCACCTCGTTTGCTTATGAATCCCACTTTGTACGCCTCAAACTAGGGGCAAACTCCGTTTGCCTGACACAATCCCTTCACACCGAGGGCCAATTTTCAAGTTACCAAGTTGTTTTGAAAATTTTAAAATAGAGCATCTTTTACTCTAAAAGCTAAGGCACTAATTCAAAGCACTTCCTGGGAGAAGTAGAAAATTGACTAGATCACTAAGGAGGAATTTTCAAAAATCAGATTTATCAGCAAAGTGCTACCATGTTGAGATGAGGGGTGAACACCAAAAGAGAAATGGTACATCGTTTATGACAAAAGCACATCAAGTTTTGACAAGACGAGCTTGTTTCATTTTGGTGTCAAATGTGTCGTCCTCGTGCGTCAATGTCTGTCAAGTTTTTGAGTCTGTTGTAGTCTCAAATGTGTAAGTCAACAGTGACTAATAAAATTTTCAAATCAAGTTATAAAGAGCATGCCAATACAAGCAGGAGTACTAAACACCATTACTGCACCGGTTAAGGCGTCAGCATGAAAAGCGTCCAAACTTAGGGCAAATGCGAATTACATCCCTTTCCAAACCATCGAAAGTTGACCATCATCTCCTTGCAACATAAGTCCATGAGTGGCTATTGATTACCTTCTCTCGTCCATGCAACATAAGTCCATGAGTGGCTGTTGATTTTCCTTCATCTCCAAGCAACACAAGTCCATGAGTGGCTATTGATGGATCCCGGTTCCGGGCCAGCAAGATTTGATCAACTATGAGAGATTCCAATTTGAATCCTGGTTCCCGGTCAAGAAAAGTAGTTGAAGAGAGATCCCAGAAAGAGTCGCTTCATCCCCAACAGATTCAGTTTAATCCCCCAGCAGGCATATCGATTCGTACATCGTCAGTTCAATCTACGACAGTCACAGTAGTTCACTGTCGACTCGTCTTCTCGATTCGTACATCGTCAGTTCAATCATGACAGTCACAGTAAGTTCACTGTTGACTCGCCTTCTCGATTCGTACATCGTCAGTTCAATCCATGACAGTCACAGTAGTTCACTGTAGACTCGTCATCTCGATTAGTACATCGTCTGTTCTTTTGATCATGGTTAGTCCAACCGTTGGTCCAATCCATGACAGTCATAGTAGTTCACTGTCGACTCGACATCTCGATTCGTACATCGTCAGTTCAATCCATGACAGTCACAGTAGTTCACTGTAGACTCGTCATCTCGATTAGTACATCGTCTGTTCTTTTGATCATGGTTAGTCCAACCGTTGGTCCAATCCATGACAGTCACAGTAGTTCACTGTCGACTCGTCTTCTCGATTCGTACATCGTCAGTTCAATCCTGACAGTCACAGTAGTTCACTGTAGACTCGTCATCTCGATTCGTACATCGTCAGTTCAATCCATGACAGTCACAGTAGTTCACTGTAGACTCGTCATCTCGATTAGTACATCGTCTGTTCTTTTGATCATGGTTAGTCCAACCGTTGGTCCAATCCATGACAGTCATAGTAGTTCACTGTCGACTCGACATCTCGATTCGTACATCGTCAGTTCAATCCATGACAGTCACAGTAGTTCATTGTAGACTCGTCATCTCGATTAGTACATCATCTGTTCTTTTGATTATGGTTAGTCCAACCGTTGGTCCAATCTATGACAGTCACAGTAGTTCACTGTCGACTCGACATCTCGATTCGTACATCGTCAGTTCAATCCATGACAGTCACAGTAGTTCACTGTAGACTCGTCATCTCGATTCGTACATCGTCACTTCTTCTGGATACGATTAGTCCAACCGTTGGTTCAATCTATGACAGTCACAGTAGTTCACTGTCGACTCGTCATATCGATTCGTACATCATCCGTCCAATCTATGACAGTCACAGTAGTTCACTGTCGATTCATCATCTCGATTCGTACATCGTCACTTCTTCTGGTCACGGTTAGTCCAACTGTTGATCCAATCCATGATAGTCACAGTAGTTCATTGTCGACTCATCATCTCGATTCGTACATCGTTAGTTCATTAATCATCATTAGTTTACCATCACTCTCATTCAAAATGTGCCGTGTTCATCATTCTCATTCAAAATCTTGGGCTTCTATTAATGGGGCTTCCATGTTCATCGCTTGACATCTCGGGATTTCATCACTTGACGTCTCAGGACTTCTGTATCCGTCTCTTAATTTCCAGGGCTTCCATGTCCGTCGGTTATTTGTCAAACTGCATCTCCAATTATAGTCCTCAGGGACCCCACATCTGACTACATTCGCTTGCGAAGCACACTTCCCAAAATTCAGAAGTTTGCTCCAAGACCTAGAGTATTCAAACCTTGATGTCCCTATTCGGGTCAATAACTGCATCACAGTTAGAAATACTAGCACAGCATAAGTCCACTTGGAGTGGCACACACCCCATGGCACCTGCTCATTCTAGGATCAGAAAGCTAGGCATGATAGGACTCATGTACGAGATCATATCACATCCACACATTGCATATCATCCTCATATAGCATAGCATCCGCCTGATTGTTGTGTATGTGCATATGTGATTTATCCCTTTGTGCCCTGAACTACGTCCTGGTCTGATTCCCCTGGGGATACGTAGGCAGCTCACACGGAGCACGACCAGCACTAACCTCATCATCCTTTCATCTTTTGCAACGCTTTTTATCCTAAATCTATAGCCTCCAAAAGACCTGTCTCTTCAAAACTTTGGCACTCGCTTGCGACATGCGTTGCCTCGCAAGTTCCTGCCAAAGAGGGGCAAACTGTAGACACCCCATTTTGTCGGCTATCAGATTTAGGAGACCCATAGCTTGGTGGTTCACAATGATCGTAAAAGACTCAAAAGGACTCTCGGAAGTCAACTCTATCTCTCAGAATGCTCAGAATGACCAAAATGCCCCTGAAAGCCCGAAAACTCCCAGATTTGGTCCCAAAGTTCTAAAAACATGCTACGTCGTAAGAAAAGCGATAAAATGAGTTTTTAAGAGAAAATCAGGTGAAATCGTCAGCTCCCAGAGACCCCCGGAAGTCCCAGAAGCTCCCGGAAAGTCCCCGTTGACCGGTTTGACCAAGGTTTGACCAAGGTTTGACCAAGTTTGACCAAGTTTGACCGAAATCGTCCGAATTCACCAGAATCATTCTAAATCATGAGAAAAGTATTAAAACAAGTTCTAAAAGAAAATCGAGCGAAAACATCAGCTCCCGGGAACTCCCAGAGGTTTCCAGAACTTCCCGGGAATCCCAGGTTTGACCAGTTTGACTGGAATTTGACTTTAGAACCGGGGCACCGTGACAATTTTCAAATATTTTTCATGGATACTAGAGGTCAACAGCTTTCGGACGGTATATCGCACATAATTTTCGGATTTAAAACGAGTTTATTATGAATTTCCAAAGGCGAAAAAGGCGATCAAATCGGCTTTTATCGCGAATACCGTAAAACTTTTCAAAGTGACCTATCCCCGAACTATTTTTTATGTAAAGTAGACTCCATTACCTTTCCAACGGTATATCACAACCTCAATTTGGAGTTTGTATGCATTTTCTGTGAATTTCGGACGAAATAGGGCCTTTTCGCGAATATCGGAACCTCTGGGGGCCTAAACATAATTTTCTGGGCTTCAGAGGAGCACTGCCGCCGCGGCACTGGCCCACTGCCGCCGCGGCACTCATCCCTCGCAGAGTCCATTTTTGTAATTTTTTTTGGGGGTCCAATTTGATTAATTGAAAGCCAAAACGACATAGTTTTATGTTCACAGTTGTTTGGGACCAATGGGAGTACTTCTAAAACCCCAAAACCACCCCAAATTGGCCTATTTAAACCCCCCATTGCTCTTCATTTTGGGGGGGCCAAGTGCAAAGCTTGAAAAGTTGTAGAGAAGAAGAGAGATAGAGATAGGTTTAGAAGAGAGAAAGGGAGCTTCTCCCATTGATTTTCCATAAGAAAGTGAGTTTTATTCTTGTTTTCTTCCATCATCCTTCTATATACTTCACATTCAAAGTCCACTCCAACCCTCATTCTTGAGCATTCATGAGATAGGAAGCTACTTCCATGTCCAAATGTCAAAATCTATGAGTGAAACACCAAGCTACAAGTCCAAAATCACATTGATTATCATCTATTGATTGCTATTTACTTGCTTTGATTATATATATGTTCATCTCTCCTTATCTCATTTCTTTTTCTTTTCTTTATTTACTTACTAGTTCATCATCATCTAAGTGATGACATGAAGTTTGGGGTGAGTGAATCCTTATGGATAGTAGCTCTTGACCTCAAAAACATGTTTGATAGATGATGATCATAACCTCAATACTTCCAAAGTATTCTTAGAATGTATTGAAGTTATGTCCAAAAATAAAATAAATCTCTCCAACAATCTTGGAGGTTCTTAAATGATGAGTTTGATGTAGGTATTCTAAGTGGCTATGATCCTTATTGAGTGTTGAAAACATGTTTTCAAAACATCTATTTCAAAACCCCTCTCAATCCCTCTCATTTGGTTTCAAGAAACAAAACTTTGTTTTCTCCAAAATCTTCAAAACAATGAGTCAAAACAGTGAGTGAGTTGAGTTCAAAGATTTTTCTAGAACTCAATACTCAACATATGGATACAAGGCCACTTGGAAAGTCTTCCTAACTCATTGGAGAACACCCATGATTTTTGGTTTGACTTGGAAGTACTTGGAAATGGTCCATTTGGGTCCCAACATTCCTTCCAAACATTCTGTTTTTGCTGTCACAGCAGCTAGGTCAACTTACGACCTCTTTTCCAGAAAACTTTTCCAAAAGGGGTGGTCCTAACTTATTTTTCCCTTAAAATTCAATGTCTTAGGAAACTTTCTGTATAAAATGGGCCTCTAGATCATTCTTTTTCATTTTCTAAGATTTTATAACATTTCAGTCGACAGTACGAACTCTGTTTCTGAGTGACCTCTATTGTTTATATGATTTCTCTCAATATGTGATAGCTATTCAAGATTGGCCTTTTGGGTTGTGTTCTAGACACAATAAGGAACATCTCCATAAAAAATCATGCATTGAAAACATTCCTAACCCCTCTTTTCAAATTCCAAAAGATCATGCTACTGTTCTGTCCACTATTCACAGCAAGTACACTTTAACTTTCATTCTTTGATTTGAGGCTTATATGCATTCCAAATTAGTTCATATCTTAGGAAGTAGTTCATACTACATTTGTATATATCCCATGTTGATTTCATTCATTCATTCTTGCACATTTTAGACTTCTAAGCCATTCTAGAAATCCATGTACACAAAACACACTACAACCTTTGCACATTTTTAGATACATACATTGCATTCATGCAAGATTTGGGGTTTTTGTAACTCTTAATCTAAGGAGATTATAAGGAATGAACTCGATCACCCGTTCATGCTTCCCCTTGATCTATTCATCCTTTCTCATCCGTCCCGGGGATTGAGAGGTCTTCTTTTATCAAAGAATAACATGCATCATACTAGTTCGCTAAGCATATTTTGATTTCTTTGTTTATTTGTTTCAAGAACAATTCATGTCCCCCTTTAGATTAGGAAAACTTGATTAATTGATATATGATTAGACGATTTTTCCTAGGTTTATTTGTGTGATCTTTCACTTTACATTGCATGATATTTGATTTTGATCTTATGACTGATATTTTATCTTTAGATCTTCCATTTTCAAGTTTCTTATGTAATGTAATATACTATCATAGTATTAATTGCCGAACCATACATAGTATAAGATGATTGTTTGGATGCTAATTGAGGCCCGTCGAAAGATGGGGCGAGTTGAGGGTGTTTTAGTCGCGACAAAGGCTCCTTCCTCTCTCGTACCAAAACCCCGAACCAAGTTCTTTGGTTATGAAGGGCCGGTGCCCTTTATCCATTTGGGTGAGTCAAAATTAGGTTTCTTGGTTCCTTAAAGACCAAGTGGCGACTCTGTATCTGTTTTCAACAGACCTATTTTCTTTCTTTGATTCAAATCAATTTCAAAACAATCTCAAACAAGAGAAGTGGTCCGAAGCTCGGTATCCACACCGTCGCAGATTTTCTAGTCGAATTTACGTATCCCGAAGACCCAGTTGAAGAACCCGAGCCTACGGCCTTACCGCCCGGATTGCAATTCGGCATCCCTACTTGGGTACTGCATGTCGATGGTTCTTCTAACCAGCAAGGTAGTGGTGCCGGGATCATCTTGACTACCCCCGACGGAATCCAGCTCGAATATGCTTTGAGATTCGGGTTTCGTGCCTCCAACAATGAGGCCGAATACGAAGCCCTCCTGGTCGGGTTACAATTAGCCATTTCAATGAGTGCACAACAAGTCGAGAGCTACAGCGACTCCCAGCTCGTGGTCAATCAGGTAAACCAGGAATATGAAGCACGGGAAGATAGCATGATAGCCTACTTAGCCCTCGTCCGGACGATTTCCAAACAGCTCCGAGGATTCTCCCTCACTCGGATACCTAGAGAAGAGAACACCAGAGCCGACCGGCTTGCTCGCCTCGCCTCGTCGTCTGAGTCCGACTTGCCCGGGATAAGGATACAATTCCTGCCCGAGCCAAGTGTGATCAACTCAGAAGGCATGGAGGTCGACCCGGTCACTCTGGGGCCCAGTTGGATGGACCCGATCGTGACATTCTTGACGATAGGAGGGCTACCAAATGACAAAGAGGAAGCAAGGCGGATCAAATACCGGGCAGCACGATACCATATTCTTGATGGTGTCCTCTACAAGAGAGGATTCACTATCCCGTACCTCCGCTGCGTTCATCCTACGCAAGTTCAAGCCATATTGTTTGAAATCCACGAAGGTGTGTGCGGGAACCACGTAGGAGGCCAGACACTTTCCAGAAAGGCCCTACTGCAAGGTTATTACTGGCCAACCATGGCCCGAGACTCGCAAGAGTACGTTCGAAGATGTGACAAGTGCCAACGGTACTCTCCAATGATAAACCAACCGGGAGAACTTCAGACCCCGGTCCATAGCCCCTGGCCATTCGCCCAATGGGGGATCGACATCGTTGGTCCCTTACCGACAGGAAAAGGGCAGGTTAAGTTTGCCGTAATAGCCGTCGACTACTTCACCAAGTGGGCAGAAGCCGAGCCCCTGGCAACGATAACCGAGCGAAAGATGGAGCATTTTGTGGAGAGAAATATCCTTAGCAGGTTCGGCATTCCACGAGTCCTGGTCAGCGACAATGGAAGATAATTCGATACACCTATCTCTAGACAGTTCTGCTCGGACTATGGGATACTGAATCATTACTCTTCTCCCGAGCATCCACAAGCTAATGGTCAGGCCGAGGTAACCAACCGCACTATCTTGCAGTCGATTAAAACAAGGTTGGAAGGTGCCAAAGGCCTGTGGGCTGATGAACTCCCAGCCCTCCTGTGGGCCTACCGCACCACGCCCCGGGCAGCTACGGGTGAAACCCCATTTTCCTTGACTTATGGTTTCGAGGCAGTAGTCCCCACAGAGCTCGGGCTGCCCACATACCGAGTGGCTACCTTCAATGGCCCAGATAATGGAGAAGCCCTCAGGACAGAACTAGACCTGGTGGAAGAAAAAAGAGACCAAGCCTATCTAAAAGTGGCAGCTTACAAGCAAAGGGTCTTGCGGTATTACAATAGTAAGGTGAGACATCGTAGCTTTCAAGTCGGGGACCTTGTCCTTAAGGCAGTGAACCAGTCCACCCGAGTCCCAAGCCATGGGAAGTTGGGAGCAAACTGGGAAGGACCGTATATAGTAACTCGGGTCAACCGACCGGGAACCTACTGGCTACAGCGCATGGACGGGCACGATCTCACCCATCCTTGGCACGTGCAACACCTCCGTAAGTATTATCAGTAGCATCTGGCTACGGGAGTTTAGTTTTATAAGGAAAATTCTTTTCATGTAGTCGTGATGGGACAATTATTACAGATTGTTACCTTTTAAATAAAATTGAAAAGTTTGCTTTGAAAACTTACTCCTGTCAGTACATCGCACAATGCACCAAAAAGACCTCGGGCCTAACCCCGAGGCACGAAAAAGATCTCGGGCCTAACCCCGAGGCACGAAAAAGACCTCGGGCCTAACCCCGAGGCACGAAAAAGACCTCGGGCCTAATCCCGAGGCACGAAAAAGACCTTGGGCCTAATCCCGAGGCACAAAAAAGACCTCGAGCCTAATCCCGAGGCACAAAAAAGACCTCGGGCTTCGAACCCAGGCACCAAAGGACCCTGCAACCACCCATGTTCCAGGTCGGTTTCCTATGGTCGATCCCCAGCACGCCCCCGCCTTAACAAGAATCTCGGGGGCAAGAGGGTTCACACCTAAACAGGAAATTAACTAAAGTTTTGCCTAGGTCCAGCCAACGACGGGGCCAAACCCCTAGGTGGCCGACGATGGCAAGCTTAAAATGCTCCTGCGACCACCCATGTCCCAGGTCGGTTCCCTACGGCCACTCACTCCCGTACTCCCATACTCCCGCCTTAGCAAAATACTTGGGGGGCAGGGGAATAAGGGGAACATAGAGAAGCTAAAACAGGGAATCATACCATCTTACTAGGTGTTCTGTTGGTTACGATCCTAAAGCATTTGCTAAGACAGGTGTTAGGTCGGCCACAACCGTACGGATACTAGCAAATACAAACAGCACAAAAAAAGGCACGTATGCAAAGTTGATGAAAGGTTGACCTTAAGGGTCTTTTTCATTAATTAAATATACAAAGCCTGGGGGGCAATTGTAGCAGCCTCCCCAAAATAAAAAAAAAACTACAAGCACTGAAAACAAACAGCAGGAAGGAGGGACCGGGGAGTCAGTCTTCCACATTGACCACATTTTCGGTCTCCACAGTCTGCTCCTGTGGGACGGCAAGTTCTTCGTTCCCCGCGTCCTCGCTTGGGGGAAGTTTTGGGGCCTCAGCAATGGCCGCAGGAACTTCACCGGCTGGGGGATCCTCACTGACATCCCAGTAATCCGAATTAATCCCCTCGTAGGCCGAGAGGACCCACTCGGGGTGGTCCCAGGCCACCCGTCGCTTCAGATCGTCGTAACCTTGGAAGAAGCCGTCATCAAACGCGCCCTCCAAGGCCCCTACAACGGGCGTCTCGGCAGCCACCTTCGCAACAGACGCCTCGGCTGCTGCCTTCGCCTGGGCTTCAGCTGCCGCAGTTAGAGCCCGGGAAACCTCCAATTCAGCCAACGCCGCGGCCAGGTCCTCCTGGGCCGTACCCAAACTCAAAGCCAACGACTTCGCCTTGCTCGTCTCGACGGCCAGGGCAGCTCTTAGCACTTGCAGTTCTTTCCGCTCCTTCGAGAGGGCAGCTTCGGCAGCGCTGACCTTCTCGGCCAGGGAGGAGTGGACGGATTCGGATCCCGCGGCTATGCAGCCAACCTGCGGTAGGAGGGTGCAAATCGGTTAAACAAGTAATAAGCATGAGACGAGTCCACATTTAAAGAGAAGCAGAACACTCACCAGGTGGGATATGCTATATAGCCATCCTTGGAGCCCTTGGGGAGATAGCTCGGCACATGCTTCCACCTGGCTTGGGACAAGGACGGATCTCAGCCTTTCCCGGACCTCATCAGGCCCGCCTAGGGGCAGACCCGACGGAATATCGGGCTCGTCAGTAGCCGGCCTATGGGGAGCCGACGTCCCCACAGGGTCTGGACGGTTAGTCGTCCCGTGGAGAATACGCCTGAGCGGGCGCTCGCCACCCAGGCCCTCTGCGGCTGGCCTCTTTCCTTGGGCGATTGCCGCCCGAGCGGCAGTAGCGGCGGCGGCGGCAGCTTGCCTCTCCCGCAGTTGGTCCAAATTGCGCTTGGGGGCCATTTCTGCAGAAACCAAGGTCGCACAATCAGAAGTGCAAGGAAAAAAATACAAAGTTAACGCATAATGTAGCCAGGATACTCACCAGGAATGATGGGCAAAAAACTGGGGGCTGGAACGGGTTCCTCAAGGGAATAGGTCTCAACAAAGTCCCCTGTTCGGGATAATATGTTCCAAACACTGGTGGGCAACTCTGCTAGCTTCCAGATCCTGGCCTGACACCGCTCGGAGATTTCGGGAGGTTCCGTTGAGCCAGCTGTGCACAGAGAAATGAAGTCAGTTAGCAAGCCATTGCGTTCTTAAAAACCAAGAGAAACGGACAAACGCGGAAGGGTGGTCTTACCCCTCAACTCCCCAGCCCAGGATGTCCTCAGCTGGGTCCCTGGGGCCATATCACAAAGGCAAAGGGTGGACACTTGGAAGAATTTGCCCTTCCACCCCTTGTTGTTGCTAGGGCATCTGTCGATAATTTTTCTGCCCGGACGGACAGAAAATGAGAAAAACCCCAATTCATTATGCACGGGAAATGGTCGGTGGGCCCAGAGGAACTCCTGGAGGGTAAGTTCATACCCGAACACTTGGGGCCACAGTGATATACGCCCCATCAGGAACCTCCACCCGTTGGGGGCCAACTGACCGGGAGCGATGTCGAGAAAGATCAACATATCCCGAGCCACAAGGTGAAGCAGAAGTCGGAGGCCCGCCATCATAGCGTCCTCAAACAGGGTGACGAACCCCGACTGATATAGATGCGCACCACCGGTGTTTACGGCTAGGGCGCAACCATCAGGGAGGGAGTACCTCTCCCTGATCCGGAGAAGGTCTCCAGAGCGCAGGACGGAAGAGGTGGACTCACAAGCGAAGACCGCGCGGTCAGTCCCCTCAGGCAACTCGTCGCCCGAACCCCTCGAAACGGAGGCAACGGGGGCCTCCTCAGAAGACTCACTATCGGACAGACGAATGGGAATCATGGCCCCACTTTGGTGGTCGGACAAGGACTCAGGAAGCCGGCCCAGACTGGGACCGGGGGATTCTGACAGATACTGGTCACTCTCTGATCTCGACGCGGAATTGAAGCCGGAGTGTTCCATCTCTGGCACTCCGACGGGAAGGAACGGACGCAAACTACGACCGGCGAACGGATCGGAAACCCCAAACTTGATGTACAGGGGGGCAGAGTTACTAACCTGAACGGTAGCGAATAGATGCTCCTCAGCACCAGATAACACTCTCTCAAAGCAGCGCAAGAAATACCCGCTCGATCAAGAAGACTTAGAGTTCCACCTGACTCGAAAAACGCGCAGAATCTAAGAAGGAAGAAATCCCACTCCCGCTCGAACTTTACCAGATTTATTCTCTCCAGCCTTACTTTGAAAGGAAGAAGGGAAGGAAAGCTGAAATAGAAGACCAGAAAGGGATGCGAGAAGCGAGGCGAGCGATCCTTATATAAAGACCTTGAACGGCCAGGATCGGAACAGATCCAGCGGTTCAGAAGAGTTCCTGCCCAAACCGTCGCTTCGGTCACGTGGGGGGTCGCCTCAAAAGGCGCGCGCATTAAATATATAGAAAGACGGTTCTGTTAGTCTGCAAACGGTTCGGTTACGACCACGTCTCCACTTGTTAGGATCTAACCTGACCAATGATTGGTTGGTACAGGATAGCAGTGGTCCGGGCCCGAGCCATTGCAACCCGGGCGCATTTGCAAGCCGGTCGGGTATTAACCGCCCAGTGTCGTACAGAATTGATAAGTAGTTTGAAGGGCATGGTGAGGGAAAAAGTTGGCCTCACGGACCTTTTTATTGCTATAAAGGGTGAACTATACAGAAGCCGGGGGCAGTTATAATAGCCTTCCCAAAAAAAAAAATGCCTTCAAGGTCCTTGGCCTTTCAAAGCCTTGACCTCCTCTTCCAAGGCCGCTACCTTCGCCACCAGCTCCTCTACGGTGAGCTCCAGGGCATGAACATCCAACCCCCGAAGGGCGGAGTCCAGCTGCAGCTCGGCGCCCATCTTCTCCACCTCCTGCAAACGGCTCTCCATGTTCGCAAGAGAGAAGCCCGGCCGTGAGCCGGGTATACGAAGACCGGCGGATGCTTCTTACCGGCTCCTTTTCGGTTGGGGCTGAGACTCTTCCTTAACTTCTTTCTCCTTGCCCTTCTTGGATGGGCCTGGTGGCGGGCTCACGTCCTCAGATGAGGAGGAATCACTGCTGGTGGACAAGGTGACCGGTTCCTCGGACCGGCCCCCCCTGCCGGAGGGGCGCGCCCCGGTCGCCATGGATCGGGTATAGCGGCGCGACCCAGAAGCCACAACGGCAGGGGCTGCAGAAGAAGGTCCAGCACCCGCGCCATCTGCAGGTCTCCCTGCCAGATATGAGAACGACATACCGGCCTCAATAGCTTGGTCAAACACCTCCGTGTCATCAGCAGTGGGGGCAACTCCACGGAGGGCGGCAAAAGCCTGCTTATAAAGATCGGGGTCAAAAGCTGCCGGAGGACAGAGAACGGCATCCTCCAGCCAGTTGCCGGCGACCACAACCCAAGGGTACCGCTGCCAGTTCTTGTTCGGGAAGTCCAGGCCTCGGACAAGGTCCTTTCCCTCGGTCCTGGGGCGGAAGTAGGGGCCTCTGTTGTCGATGCCCAATATGTAGCACCTTGCCACGTCGGCAGGCCGGAGGAACTGTCCCAATCGCTCATTCAGCGCTGATATTCCCCATAGGAGGCGGGCAACGTTTGGGCGGCACTTGTGGAGAGGAATGCGCAACCCCTCAAGCAAGTCGCAAAAGGAGACCGGAAGGGGAAAGCGCAATCCCACGATGAGCAGCAGATAGCTGCTGAGGAGGACGAAGGGAAAGGCTATTTCCTCCCCCTCAATGAACGGGCAGACCACTACGTCGTCCGAGATTTGACAATCCTCCCGGAATGTTTACCCTTCATCTGATGTCAGGTCAATACGCGAAGCCATTTGATGTAGATGAAAGTCTGGGAAAACGAAGACGGCAGAAAAGAAGGGGCTCGGACTGTTTTGCTCAAGCGACTCAGTTGATGCTGTGTAGTGAAGAAACAAGGCTGAATGAGTGCTCCTTATATAAGTAGCACGAACGGTTGGGATCCAGTTTGATCGGATGGCTCATATGCTCTCCCGCCGAAACTGTCGTTTCGGGCACGTGGGGCGTCGCCTCAGAAAGCGTGAGTATTAAATGTGCGACGTGATGGTTTCGCTGCCAGCTGGAAGATTCGGTTACTTCTTGAACTAGGTGCTTTGAGTCCGAACTATACCGGGCCTGTATAGTTATCGCTCAGTCGATGTGTCACCGGGTCATTCCAGGTCAGCCCCATTCCGGCGGGAGTCCTGGTCCTTTCCCGACCGGTATATGAAAGGCGTTCTTAATTTTCAAATCTCATCTAACAAGGTGCCATCTCAGCTTTGAAAATGGGGGGCAACTGATATGTCAAGAAATATTCTGTAATTGTTCAACCGCCACGTGTTCAGCCAATGGCCCGGGAAAACCGGATCTGAGGCGTGGAGCCCACGCTCCCGAGGTGTCCTGCTGTTGCCGACCGGGATACCCGGGCGGTCGTGGTGATGCCCCAAGAGATGCGGCATCAGTTATGTTTCCGAACTGTTTCCTTATACAGCCATGACTCTATCAAGAAGAATCAATGGTTTCCTAAACCACTTAGGAAACTTTCCAAACATTGTACAAATCCCTTGCGATTAGATTAGGCTTCCTAATCTGACAAGCTTACCATGTAAGGGTGGACTCTTGCACCTATAAAAGAGCCCACCTGCCCTCTCAAAAGGGATCCGACTATCAACTCTCTAAGCATACAAGCCTGTACTAGAGAACTCACCATTCACACGCATACACCCGGCCGGTATTACTGGTAGTGCCGCCCACCATTGTCGGCTCACCAGGCCTGCTGGTGATTTGCTAGTGAGACGCGCACAGACGCACCCGTGGATGTAGGTCACCTCGTTAACGGGACCGAACCACACATAAATCTTTTGTGGCTTTATTTTCTGTCTGGATTACCCTTACCAATTTTTGGCATCATCACATGAATTCTCCTATAATGTTGAGCTATGAAAAGAAATAGGTGATAGTCATTAACGTTGAGTCCGATTAAATTATATAATTCCAAAAATGCAATATAGTTTCAAGTTCCTTAGTGTTCACCACTCCCCATTGTGATATTGTTTTTGGTAGCTCGACTTGCTGAGTGTACCTTTTTGCCAGTGGCTTCGTGATCAAGCTGGCCTAAGCCTTATGTCCGGTTTATTTGTTAGACGTCTAGGCATATTGACTAGCCTTCTGTGTGTATACCTGGTTTGGTTGATACCCCAACCAAACTTGCACCAGAGTGGATGTTGGTAGTATGTCCGGGCACACATGGGATATATGTGTGGGTGTACCATGGAGGGTAGCCAAGTGGTGAACCTAGGAAATTGAATAATGAATCGTACATAAAAGTAAGAGAATTATTGTTAATAAAATTTCTTATGGGTTAAAGGATATAAAATGTTGATTTCCTCGTCTATTCTTTTCTTATACATTGTATTGGGACGTGTAGTGAGTAAATTGTGATAATGATCCTTCCTATATCTTAGTACAAGTAGTTCTGCATATTCTTGTAGTATTTTGCTGTTATTAATCTTGTGGTTGCAGGATGGTGGGTCCACTAACATTTTGCAGGTATTGACTCACCATGGGACGTTAGGTAAGTATTACTTTATTTAAATTCGGGCGAGAACTGCATGGCCACCACATAAAGGGAAACTACCTCTCGTCCCAATATGTGAAGTAGAACTACTCTCTTGCCCGAGTTAATATTTTGTGTGGTAGTTAAAGGGTCAACGGGTGATCCTGAAGCTGTGTGTGTGTGGTTTAACTCATACCGGTCATGTGACTGACCCGTGAGTTTTTTTTTTCTCGCGGGTGCGTTCTTGTTGGAGCGTAGTCGATCAAAATTTGCAAGGCTAGTAGGGAGGTCGTGGTACCTGACAACAGGAGGCATGTCGAGTCTTGTGCTGTTTTCCTTATTCGTTGTTTTTTTATATTAATTCTCGAGAGTTCAGTATTAATTTCTGGCACTGTGGGCCATTTAGCAATTTAAGATATTATTTTACTGACGTGTTCTTTTTAGATATTTATTATGTTTTGGAGTCGGATTTAAAATCTTGGTTTGACTTTTTGGTTGGATGTTGACCGTTGCTTTAGCGCATGTGAGTAATGATTTATTTCGGTACAGACTGTGTGATGTTTTTATATTACAAGCACCTTGATGATTGGACAACTGGATATTGGTTGAGGGTTTTCCCTTGATTAACAATTAGTTGTCTAAAAATTGGGGTGTGACAGGGATCTGGGCTCGTGCTCATAGACCCAGACCGCAACTACTCGTCTTCAGACCGGGATGATGAGTTGAAATCTGAATGGCACATGACTGCGTCTGTGGAGGACCTAAAGGGTAGACGACCTAAGAATGGGTCAAGAACTCCTAGTCTGATGTACAGGGAAGGTAGATCTAATAACCTAAAGGGCAGGTCGTATAAGACTCGAGAAGAAAGACAACACTCTCTCAAGACTCTCTCGGGAACCCCCGTTCGGTTAATCAGCTCTAGTGTACCCCCAGACTGAAAGAAGTGACAAAACCGAAAAAAGAAGAAATCCCAGGCTCTCTCTAACCCAAGTGGGTTCACTCTGATCCGCGACGAATAGTTGTCGTTTATAGTTCTAAAAATACGCTTTGTTAGCCCATTTCATGTAGTTATTAGTTATTTTTTAATAAGTATTCTAAATTTTGTAGGATTTGGAGCTTTAACTTGAAAATGCACAAAAATCCAATGATTAGTGGTTTTGGAAGTCATTCTGGGCTCAAATGGTGATTCCGGTGAAAGCTGAATGCAGTAGCAGTCTTGGAAAATTGCATTTTTGATAAATAATACTTTGGATTTGAGAAAATTCTCCAGAGATATAAAATGTAGATCTTCGAGTTATGGATGCGTGGCTTCAAACGGCGAGTCAATCCGAGTTCCGAGCAAAAAGTTATCGCAATTCTACGAAAGTCGCGCAGTGCAGCGAAAAGGACCTCGCGCGAGCGGGCCGTGCTAGCGACCTTTGAAAAAACAAAAAACGCGTATTTTATTAAATTAAATTGCCCAACGAAGATGGTTTGTGCATATGACGTCCAGAAACGTAAATATAGCTGTTTTAGTGCGATTTGGCTTAGGAAAGCTTCCTAAATCCTTTCAAACTCTATATAAATCCTATTCTAAATCAATTTTGTGGTTACACATCATTACACAACATTATACACAGCCATATACACAAAAACTCCAGCCATTGAAGAGAGGAAAACAAGGAGAAGAAGAAGAAGATCAAGGATTCCTATGGCCTCCTCCATCAACCTCTTGTCGTTCATCAATTCCATGGCCAACTAAACTCTAGATCTAGGGTTTCAATGAAACCCTAGCCAAGTAATAGGGTTTTATTTATGTTTTTATTTTAGTTTTATTATGTATGGATGATGATTACATGTTCCGAGGATTTCTATAAATAAATCGTGCTTTTATTGATTAAAATCATTACTTTCAAAGTTTATTCTTGTCTTAGATCTATTTTGACTGTGATGTGCTCAATGATCTATTCTTGCTGTGCTTGTTTAGATTATTTACATGTAATGGTGCTTAAATTGAATTGTGCTATCAAGTATCCGAATAGTCCATGCCTAGATTAGACGGATTATGCCACAACCCTAGTTTAGTGTGGGATAATTCGTGCTAACCGTAGATGGATTATGTTGGTGCTTAAACCATAATTATTTTCTTGACGGAGGAATTGGGCTTGTAGCTACAATTCCCCATTATCATCCAACTTAATAGGCTAAAGTAATTCATAAATATTCCTATTATGAAGCTAGTGGTGGATTTGCAATCCTAGGTTCTTTTAAACATATTGATAAAAACACTTTTTAATTGCTTTCGTAATTTAGATTTATTTTTATTGTTATTAGTTTAATTAAAATTCAAATCCAATTCCGTTTTCTTAATTAATTAAATTTAGGTTTTAAAATTAAAGCACTGTAGTATTTCAATCTCTGTGGGTTCGACCTTTACTTCCACACTGCAAATCTTTAGAAAAGTAAAGTATATTTTTTTTATATCTTGATACTGACAACATCACACTCCCTCCAGATTTGTTCAAGAAAGAAGAAGAGAATGAAGAACTGAAGACAGAAAGGAAGGACTTACAAAATTCAGCACAGAAAAGGACTCGGGAACCTTGCTCGGGAATCTTGGTTGCTCTCAAACCGCTCGGTAAAATCTCTCAGTTGGCAGCAGGAACTGAAGAAATGAGCCAAGTGTTCCTTATATAGAAGTAGCGGACGGTCCGGATCAATCAGATCCAACGGCTCAGGATTTTTCCGCCAAGAACCGTCAGACAGCTGTCACCTCGGGCACGTGAAGGGTCGCCTCAAAATATGCGTGCATTAAATGCACGACGTGACAGTCCGGTTACCACGCAATTGTTCGGTTACGTCCGAACCAACTCCGCTGGATCCTGACCAAGCCAATTACTCCCTGACATGTGGCAATACCCACACCCGAGCTCCTACCTGTACCGGTCAGTTACCTCATCGGGGGGATCTGGAGTGTGGGCCCCATCCCGAGCAGCGCTCCCGGACCACATCCGGACGGTTTCCCAGAAGCTACTGATCCTCACCCGATGACGCATCCAGTCAGTTCCGAAAATGGGGGACAGCTGATATGTCCAAAATAATCTAGCCATGAAGACAGTGCCACGTCACCAAGAGGTGCCGGTCATTTCGGTAAGGGCGCTCTCCGTGGGGCCAAGCATTCCTGAGGCGTTCACCCAGACCGCGTGGTTCGGACCAGCAGGCCGGGCATGAAGGTTGCGGCATCCCGCGATCCCGACCTATCCAGCAGTTTCCTAAACCACTTAGGAAACTCTCCTAAAATCTTGCAAATCTATTGTGATTAGATTAGGCTTCCTAATCCTATTAACTTACCATGTAAGGGTGGACTCTTGCATGTATAAAAGAGCCCACCTACCCTGTTTACAGGGATCCGATTCTGATATGAAAATAATTCTCTAAGCTAGCAAGCATTCAATAGAGAACTCACCATCCATACGCATATACCCGGCCGGTATTACTGGTAGTGCTGGCCATCTTTGTTGGCTCACCAGGCCCGCCGGTGATCTACTAGTGAGAGCGTACAGACGCAACCGTGGACGTAGGTCACTTCGTTAACGGGACCGAACCACATACAAATTGTTCTCGTCTCTTTCTCTATCTAAATCTCTCTTACCAGTTTTAGGCATCATCAGTTTGAGTTCAAAATCCCAAAAATCTCGGACGTGATTGATGGGAATCAAAATGGCCGTTATTGATGATGTTAAAAATGGGAATCAATAAGGGTATTTTGGTCATGTATTAGCCTAAAGGACCAATTTTTAAGTTTACTTTCAACTTGGATCTATTTCTATACATAACAGAGTCTAAGAACTATATATTATATTACCCATATTTTTATATAATTATTTAGTATAATAGTTTGCTTTAATTTAAGGGGATGATAATAGGTGTGCGGTTTGGGGTTTGGACCAAGACACGACGAATGATACCATACAAGTGGTTTTGTTGTATGGTACAATTAAAATCATGTAACATGTAATTGCAAGAAATATTTGTACAACGGGTAAATGTTCTTTATTATAGGTACAAAGGTTTTTTACTAAGATTTCTTATCATGAGTACAAAGCTGTCTTACCACAGGTACACAGTTTATTTATCATGCATACAAAGCTCTCAAATCATTAGTACAAAGATTTCTTACACGGGTAAAACTACAAGTGGTTTTGTTTTGGTATAAATATTTCTTATAAGGGTACAATATTTTATTACTTTGATACAAACATTTTTTATAAAAGTACAACGTTTTTTTACCATGTACAATATTTCTTTAAAGAATACAATATTTCTTGTATTGGTACAAATATTTATTATAAAATGTGCAACTATTTGCTACTTTATTACAAACATTTCTTACCGGCGGGGTAGGGTGGACAATTTATAGGCTGAAAAATCTCTGATCGAGAGAATTAGAATAGTGAATAATAGGAGGAAATTGGGTCGGAAAGTGGAAATATAGGAATGGAGGTGGAAGGAGGAGGATCGTCGAAGAAGATGATAGCGACGCAAGCAGAGATGGTTGAAGCGAGGGTTCCCATTCCGTACAGAGACCAATGCGCTCACCTTCTGATCCCTCTCAACAAGTGCAGACAATCTGAGTTCTATCTTCCCTGGAAGTGTGAGAACGAGCGCCACTCCTACGAGAAGTGCGAGTACGAGCTCGTCATGGAAAGGATGCTCCAATTGCACAAGATACGAGAGCGGCAGACGCAGCACAACGCACCCATTCCTCTCATTCCCAACACCACCGCCAACGCTTGATTTTCTATCCACCACATTCAATAAATCCATGGTCAGTCATTTCTATCCATGCCCCAGTTCATTAATCCTTCTTTTGTTTTCGATTATGCACACACACACACACACACACACTGAGTACGGTTTGTTTCCTGGTGGTTTTTGTTCTCCACAATCTAGGGTTTGTTGATGCTAATTTAGGGCTTTCCTTTTTTATGAGTCTGTGTTTCTTTTTTCTCTTTATGAGACAATTATTACACAAACATACTTCCAATTAAATAAAAATTTCTATCAATTCAATATAAAGAAATGGAAAGAAAAAAGAAGTGAAAATCTTTATCCAAAGTCTTTGCACATGAATTCCTACATTTTTGTGCTATTACTAGTCTATGTAATAATGCTGTGAGGCGATGAGCTATTATTTCATTATTGATGTGTGTGTAGGGGTGCATACGAGCTGAGCCGCTCAACAAGGGCTCGAGGCTCGGCTCTATAAAGCTCGGCTCGACTCGCTTAGTAAACGAGCCAAGCTCGAGCTCGAATACCAAGCTCGTTTAATAAACGAGCCAAGCTTGAGCACACATGGAAGCTCGTGAATGTTTGATTAAGGCTCGTGAAAAGCTTGTTAATAGGCTCGTGAAAAGCTTGTTAATAGGCTCGTGAAAAAGCTCGTATATATATATTAATATTAATTATATATATAATATACAATACTATACTTCTCAAATTTTGAATCCCAAATACTTTCCAAATATTCTCATAAAAAAATTCTTCCCAAATACATATAAAAGTGTAAGGCACTGTCACGCTTGCTCGTTTTACAATGGGACAAGGTGGTCTCAATGTTAAATGTAAATGGAAAAGAAGCATTTGGGATGCAAAGTAGCTAGTTAACAAATGTTATTAATTAAAGAGTAATGTTATGTTTCTCAATTTTCGCATCCCAATTATTTTTCAAATACATGTGGCAAAATAGCTAGTTAACAAATGTTAATAATATGAGTAATGTTATGCTTCCCAAATTTTTATCCCAAAAGCACTTCTCAAATGATGTGGCACTGGCCAGGCAAACAACTTCCAATCAAAATTTAACTAGTCCTACAATATTAGATCGGGCCCCACTGTCACAACATTTGGGAAGCATTTTTGGGATAAAAAATTGGGAAGCATAGTATTACCCTAATAATAAATGCAAAGTATTTCACAATTTGGTCAAAATATTGGACAATTAAGTGTATAACACGTGTTGCATATATGACTGAATTAGGTTGGGTGACTGAGGGAGAAGCAAGCTACAAAATTGAGCAATGCTTTTTGATCCCACATCGGATGTGCACGAATTGGGTGAGAATTGCTCAAGCTATAAAGCGGAACCTACTGCTCCTTCGTCAAGTAGATATTGAGCTTCAACTTTCGCTTAGCCAACTTGGGCTTATGCTTTGTTTGGGCCAATTGAGATTGAACTTGGGCTTATGCTTTTTTGTTTTTGGGACATTTGAGCTAGATCATAGCTTGGGCTTGAGGTTTTTGCTTGGGCCGATTGAGCATGGGCTTGAGATTTTGCCAGCCAAGTTTCAAGTTAGAATGAAAATTTTAATTGAGCCGAGCTCGAGCTGGCTCGTTTAAGAGTTTGGCGAGCTCGAGCCGAGCTTGAGCAAGGTGTTAATTGTCCGAGCCGAGCCTTAAAAGCTCGGCTCATATGCACCCCTATGTGTGTGGGTACTTTAGTGATGTGTATGGGAGGTGTGTGGAAGTATAACATGTAAGCAACTCAGTACAAATAGAAAATGCAAGTAAATGGGTCTCAGGAGTACGTGGCTTGAGTGAGAACCAAGGTAGTTTCAAGAGAGAGAGGGAGATGGAGAGGGAGAGGGAGAGGGAGACGTAAGTATGGAGGGGAGGGCTTTTGGAAGCTTATAGAGGTTTTGGAGTTTTCTGTGTAATGGGGGAGAATGAGAGAGGATTGACGAGACAGTTAATATTGTGCTCTTGTTTGTTTTACTGCCCTTGTCTTGCATTGAATGAAGTTGTGGTATTTATAGCAGGGTAAATGTGTGATTTACGCTGGTGTGGCTGACATGTTGTCTAGCTGGCTCCTTCGGAGAGGTCCTCAATTAGGTGGACAAGAAAGATGTATTTGCCTATTTCGGCTATGGAACAAGTTAATGAGATAGATGGGAAATGCCATGCTTTTTAAGGCGGTGGACAAGAAATGTGCATCAGCGGGTTTCGGCAATGAGACGGGTAATATGGCAGAGGGGAAAGGTCATTGTGCAATTTGTGCCAACGAAACTTATGGTGATTTGAGGTTGCAGGTTTTAATTGGTTAGGAAGTAGGTGGGGAGATAGGCGAGCGTTATTGGTTGTGAAGTAGGTGACTTAGATGGATGGGATATGAATGCACGTGAGGAGGCACATGTTTCTCTCTTTCCTTGGAACCAACTGTCATGCCTCGACATAGCAAAAATAGGGAAAATTTGAATTTCCTTTTTGGATTCGTAGGCCATGACAAGTTGAGCTATCACATTGTCCACTAATAACCATAAACATATACAATTGCAAGGGAAGCTAGTGATATAACATAATGTAAACCTTAGTTGCAGGAATCGTCAATATCATCAACGATTCTCCATGAGAATCGCGATTCTGGGATTCTTAGGGAGAGTCATTTTAGATCCGCGATTCTATTACCAGAGATTCGCGATTCTCTTGCCAATGATTCGATTTCACCAACCGAAAAGAAAAAGAATATGAGAACAGAAAAAGGAAGAAAAGAAGAAGAGAGAATACCAACCTCAAGAGTATCGTCGGAGTATCGAAGAGGAGATCTGGAGTCTTCGTCATAGCCGAAAAATCCGAGAGAGAGAGAGAGAGAGAGAGAGAGAGAGAGAGAGAGCAACAGCAGTAGCGATCATGAGGGGTTATATATAAAACCCTAGATACGTATATTATTAATATTAATATTCCTTATTTATGACTAAAGCCACATGTCTTGTGTATTTAAAGATTCTACTCCTGAGATACTTATTATTTCTAAAGAAACCACAAAGATAATTATAAATCCAATAAATCACATTTTACTTTAATAACTTCTCACATACCCCGTACCCTTGGACTCAAGTGAATTTGTCTAAAGTGCTAAATATGGAGAGAAAATTCCTTAATATAAAATATATATTTAATTAACATAGACGCTTCCTAAACGCCCCAAACCTTAGACTCTTCTATGTTCTCCCGCTTCCCCGCCCTAGCTCCCGTCCCTGCTCCCGCTTCGTGCAACTTAGATATAAACCTTAATCTCATCTTATTACCAACAACGGAAGCTTATAATGCCTCAGTCTGACAAATACATAATACATAAAGTTTTGGGCGGATTAGACTACATAACAACAATTAACATAACTGATAGGTACAAAATATCCAAATGCTGCAACTATCTTCAATTCTTCTGCCCGACTCTAATTACCTTGTGCTCCATAGCACTTCTTCGTCAATCTCATCTACCTGTCTAACAATACCTGCAAGGATCTGGACGTTGGAATGTCCAGGGCATAGCCATCAACTAGCATGCAAGCTGAGTAAACATTATAACCATGAAGCACACCCAATGTATATATAAGCCCACCACTCAACTCGAGTCATTGTTCACACGATTAATCTCTTATTTGCATGACGTTGCTCGCACGTACATAACACAATTATCAACGATAATAATGTAGAGTTCATATAGGAAACATAAAGCATAACATGCATATTTCGTAGCACAAGAATAGATCTCAATTCACAAGATGTTATTACAAATTTTCATTTCTTATTTTGGTAGTCAATGTGTGTCCAATGCAACCTACCCAACATACTCTTGTCACGTCTTCAATAGAATCCATACCTCTACTGTGCATCTAAACTGTCCCTTACATCACTCATTACCCGACCGGATGTGTGTACAATCATTGGCTAATCAGCATAGACTCATCACCGTCGGCCAGTAAGCACAAACGAATAACACACTAGCAACTAAACTATCTGACAATCAACTTTGTTTCACAATCAACTTGTCTTGCTATAACCAGCACGTCTGCCATATACCGCATAGACGTGTCTACCATCGCTGGCCATATACCGCGCAGACGAATAGCACATTAGACAGTACTACCTGTTTCGCACAACACGCGGCCATATACCGCTCACTCGTGTATAGCATCATCGGCCATATACCGCACAGATGAATAGTATATAGCTAACTATCTGTAAACAACACGTTGGCCATATACCGCGCAGAAGTGTGTACCATCGCTGTCCATATACCGCGCAGATGAAGAATGCATTAGAGTACCAACTGTCACCTACAACATGACGACCATAGACTGCACAGTCATGTATACCTTCATCGGCCAAATCCGCACAGACGAATGATGTAATAGCGGCTCCTAACTGTTCTTTCGCCGTAGCGATCACGAACCTTCCTCAACTGATGATAACTTCAACTTAACTCTCACATTCCCACAGGCCACAAGTACTTATTATCTCGAAAAGATCTTCCTATCGTACCGACTCATAACTCTACCTGACCGAAGTCACCGACATAAAAGTGTGTATTGACGCCGTGACGTGAAATGCATGTCCTCGAATTATTATAAAACGGTAACGTGCAATCTCTTCATTTCTCATTTACAGAATTATAGGCATAGTATCGTCTAGCATACTCAACTTAACATAATCGCAGCATGGTATTGTTATAACAGTAAACGGATCATTATTGTCACTACATACATACTTATAACATGCAGTACAATGTTTATAGCACAAGGTACATCATGCGTCAACATATAAAATCTAAGGTACAACATCTCATAGCATAGAGTACAACATACTGTCTTTGGGCATAAGGTACAATATATCATAGCATAGGTACAACATAGCATAGCATATGGTACAACGTAGTATAGCATAGGATACAACATATAGTAGTTGGGTGTAAAGTACAATAGTACATAGTGTAGGGTACAATATATAGCTGTTGGGTAAAAGATACAACAATACATAGTATGATATGAGTTCCACGCAGCTTAGCATAAGGTACAACGTAGCATAGCATAGGTACAAGGTAATATAGCATATGTACAAGGTAGTATAGCATAGGTACTATGTAGTATAGCATATGTATAAGGTAGTATAGCATGTGTCATTCACGAACACGTTTTGGTTAATGTTTGTGAAATCTCTCCTCTCAAATCCTCCTAAGTATTTTTTTGAAATATACGTATATTTTATATACCAAGCTCTATCTAAGATTCAAGAAGTCTTGAATATACATTGAAAGTGAGTTAGTAATACATGCTAGTTTAGAGACGGAGTGTGTGTGAAGAACTCCAAGAATTGCTTCAAGCTTGGCTATGGCTTCAACGTATTCTTCTAAGCTCTCTCTCTCTCTGTCTAATTCTTTCTTTTTAATTGAATTGAGAATTGTTGGAAAATTGGAAGGATACGGCTATGATACTGATTGAGGCATGCAACAGTTGCACTGTCCTTAAGAATAATTCCGCCTCTCGGAGTCAATGACTCAGGTCTCAGCGCTATGCTCTCCAGGATTCATCAATCAATTTCTTCCAAACGTGCACTCGAATTGAAAGAATATATGAGTGCTCAGAATTGCTCCAAAATAATGAAATGATTTTTTTTTTTTTTTTTTTGGAAGAATCACAAAAGAGAGATTTTTTTTTTATTTTGTAAATGGGAAGAGGGAAGGCTATTTATATTAGACAAATTGCCCAACGGTCATTTTATTAAAAACAGATTTAATAGCCTCCAACGGCCATATTTTTAATATAGGAGTTAATAGATTAATAACCTCCAACGGCCATATTTTTAATATTGGAGTTAATAGATTTAATAGTCTCCAACGACAATATTATTAATACAAGATACTAGTCACATCAATGTAAATGACTTGGTTTGCATTTTTGAAATAAAAAGCCCAATGCCCAAATAAGAGGAAACTCAATAATTCCAACAATCCCCCCCTATTTCAAAAATTTAAACAACAAATAAAAGAATGAAGCAAGAGAATTCAATGCATCAGAACTGGTGCCTTTAGGGCTATGAACCAGTCCCTAGGAATATAAGAAGTGACTTACAGGAATTTGGTGAAATCAAATTTCTATGTACCAGAATCCCTTAACGTAAACCATTCGTCTTATACCTACATTGATTCCTCAGAATCTGAGCAACTCTAATCGGTGTGGCACCTCTAGGCCCTGCGCCAGTCCTGAATTTTCATAAGTACTCTAGAAAACTTGCCTATGTTTTCATAGAAAGCGGCCTACTTTCACACTTATATAGGTGAATCCATCAAGTATGCATTGCAATTAGACATACCATCCATTCAGTATGGACTATGGAATTCATTAAGAGTTTAACTCAACCTTTCTCATTGCAATTGCACTATACACCATAGGAATAGATAACAAGATAATCAAATTATAGTGCATCTCAAATCAACCAATGACTTGTTATTACCCATATGAACCTATTTCTTGGGTTCTCCAATTACATAGGTTGGGTTACCATCATTGTTGATTTTTGTTATAGGCATAAGCCCCATTCCCCTCGATGTTTCATACACTAGTTTTCTCTGTAGTGGTATTGTTAAAGTATCAACCAAACTCACTTCTGGCCTTACAAAATTAAGAGAAAAACTTTATCTCAAACAGCTGTCTCACAATGTTATGACTTAGGCGTATATGCCTACTCTTGCCATTATAGGATTTTTTCATAGCTCAGCCTTTTACAGCCTGGCTATCTCAATGTTTATTCCAAATAGGAATATCTGCCAAGAAGCTTTTAAGCCACTCAGCCTCAAAACTAGCTTTCTCAAAAGCTACAAACTCATATTCCATCATTGACTTAGTTGTACAAGTTTGCTTGGACAACTTCCAAGATACTGCACCTCCACTAAGTGAAAAAACAAATTCACTCATTGAATTCATTTTATTTGAATCCGAAATCCAATTTGCATCACTGATTTTTGAAAATACATACTTTCCTCCCCCAAAAAAATTTGGCTAAAATTTGGCCTTGAAAAAACCAAAATTAATTTCTTTCGAATGTTGAAGTATGCAATACATTTTCAAAAATAAGTTCTTCATTATCTCCGGATATACAACATTTTCAAAAATGTTTTCTTCACGGGGGTGATATTTAACTCTAAGTCTCTAGTACCAAAACATTAGTACTAAGCGAGTCATCTAGTAAAACACTTCATTTTCCCTTGAAGAGTAAACAATTGTGTTGTTGCACATATGCCTACAAGCCCTCAAATTAATTAAACATCTTCCAAATTTTGTCTACCAACTTTACTTCCACAAATATAGTCACAAAATGGTTCTTCGGACACATTTGCCTGGGAACAAATTGATGTTTTTCCAATTCTTGACCAAAGAGCTTGATTAGTTATTCAAAACAAAATATTTTGAAATCATTTTGTTTGAAGGAGGTTTCCTATCACTTGGCTCAAAAGGAGTCTAAAAAATGTTTGCAAAGAAAATATTAACTCAAAACCTTTTTCAACCTCATAAGATTGATCAAGAGAAATACCTGCAGGAACCCTTGTAATTTTAATCTCTAAAATTACCCTCGCTACATCCAAATCATTTCATATCAAAATTAAATCTCCATGTAAATATGTCATAACACATACTCTATAACTGTGTTTACGATATACTACCTCCGTCCCATTTTATGTGTCCATCTTGGGGAATCCAACTATTTAAGGGGACAAAAAGAATCTACACCTACTTTCCACAATTGCCCATAATCATTGCACTTTCTTTTTTTATTTTGTTTTGGTATTAATTACAAGGAAGGGTAGTTGGGGAAACTAAGTAAAATTAATGTACTAATTTAGGAAAGTGGACAACAATTTTGGGACATCCCAAAAAGGAAAGATGGACACATAAAATGGGACGGAGGGAGTAAACATATATACGTCACTTTCATTAATTTTGAAACTATTTGAAACAATAGTTTAATCAAGATTTTCATTCCCTTAATTGGCTACTAAATTTAAAATCTAAATAAGGAGTAAACAAGTATTCACACTTTCTCTTATTCGAATCTATAAAACCCTACTGGTTTATCCGAATAAAATTTCTCCTCTAATTCTTAACATCCATCTCACAAATATATACTCGCAACAACTGAAAAATTTTAATGGATGTAAAACATGAGAATGCGTATCCAAAAAACCAACATATTTCTTTAAGCTAAAAACACAACGCTACTAAAGTAGCTTCACATTTTTTTTCAATAAAAACATTGGGTTCAAAAGTTTAAAGAAGTAAGTGCTTCCTTTAAATAAATAGGATCTCATTCTAAGTAAATGGATAAATATTTTAGCACTTAGCTTACTTTTCTGTGGTTCAAAATCTATGTCATGATTTCAGTCATACATTCTATATTCAATATATTTAGATGTGACAAAATTAAGAGGTTAAGAACCTCCACTATTCGGAATGTTCTAAAAATCGCTAGGCGCTAGTCGGGCGGCGGAGGGGGGCCTAGCGCCTAGGGGCCTAGGCGGACGCCTAAGCGGGGCCTAGGCGGATTTTTTTTTTATAAATAAAATTAATTATATAATAGATATATATACAAGTTATGTGGTGTTAATTAAAATAATTATAGATTTCTGGTTCAAATAATATATATATATAATATGCATATATATATATAAAAGTTATGTGGTGTTTTTTTGGAAATAAGTAAAGATTATTAGAAGGTTTTAATATTTAAAAAACTATTAGGGATCTCTCCATAATTAACTTAAACCTTTTAGAGTTTTTTTTTTTCCAAAGAGTAAGACCCAAATAAGACTTTCTAGCATTCTCACCCTAGCCCGCCTAGCACCGCCTAGCCCGCCTAGCACCGCCTAGGCCCCGCCTAGAGGCCGACTAATCCACTGGCCGATTTTCGCAAACGCCTAGAGAAAATCTCGGCGGCCGGGCACCGCCTAGGCGGCCGCCTAGGCCGATTTTTAGAACACTGAAGTCTATTCCTCAGTTTATAAAAAGATAAATGCTCATAAAAATAATCACCAATAGATTCAAAAGTCACATCAATTTTTATATTTTTAAAATTTGAGACATTACTATAAAATGCATATCCCAAAAGAAATATTTTATAGCTTTACTAGCAATTCCCTTAAGATTAAAAATCCTAACAAAAGCCAACTAACCCAATATTCAAGAATAATTGGGTTTTATTTGAATGCTAAACAAGAGTAATTTTGATTTTAGGGTGGGGTACTCTTACAAAACCAAAAATACACAGTTAGGAAAGTTTGTTTCCAAATAAATCTTATTTTCTCAATTTTCAAAATTTTTCTTAGTAGGTACCACAAATTTCTCCTCCTAGAAAAGTCATGGTTTCTCACAAGTACAAAATTGAGATTCACATATTACACCAAATGAGCATAAAGTTTTGTTAAAATAAAAAATAGCTTTTTGCACTAAAACTCCTTCATTTGAAAAAACTTATTTATCTCAATTTCTCTTTTCATAAGAAAAGAAATGCATAAGCGGCCTCTAAATCAATAATTTGGAGAAAATATCTTAGGTAGAAAAGTGCCAACACGTCCATAATAATTCTAAGCTCGAGTATACTCAAAATAAAAATTTAGGAAGCACAAATTCCCATATTCAAATAAAATCCACTTTTCTATCCCCCACTATGACTTTTATCCACATAATTCATAATTTGATAATAATAGAAATCAAGTTTTCTATTCTCCCATACTCCAAAAGAGTAATATTTGTTTAGAATGGGGTATTCTTTAAAAACAAAAAACAAAAACAAAATAACGTACTTTTATAAAGGTTGCTCCTGAAAATTTTCTAATAAAATGTCTTAGACACAAAACATTCCAAACGTGTCTCACATAGCGGGCCATCATGTACATGTAATTGTATGATATATATATATATATACTATTGGTTGACTAATAGAATCTTTCAAGTCAGGGAGATGTAAAACCCAATTCATTAGTCTATTGAAAACATGTATGTGTACTTGTAGATAAAAGTAGCTCCTGTACATTGGGTGACATGAACGCCCTCAATCTATGGTCTTCAATTCCTATCAACTGAGTAAGTGTGGGTATAAAGGATCCTTTTAATACCACGTTTTTATCCGTTGGACAGTTACTGAGAATTGATAAATCAATTCATTTGAATTAGCTTTAAACTTTCTTGAACAAAGTTGTAAAATTCCTTGATTAATAAGTGCTCCAAAAATAAATTTATGTATTTTTATTTATGTCAAAAACAAACATTCAACACTGCATGTCACTCCCATATGACACAGTGGAGTAATCTCATAGGTAAATACATGCGGGCCCATGTATATATTTAGATATGTATATATATAAAAAAAACAGAATGCCAAAGATAAAACCAGCTTCTCTAACTTCATCTATACGAATATATATATATATATATATATCCATGTATAACCTTCTTGTCACAAAAAACATTTGACCTTTAGATACTTACTCTTAATCAAGGACAAGTAACTAACCAACAATAAAACACACAACCATTGAGCAGTGGGCATTAAACTAACATGCAAAACCCTTAGTCCACTGGGAGCCATAACGTAGAAATCAATTGTCTCTGTGTATCGAGACACTTATACAAGAAACAAAAAAAAACCATAGGTTTGCTGCTAATTGAATTCTTTGCTTGAATGGTCTTCCAAGTACATAAACAGAGAACCACAAAAAGAATTCCAATTTCTTTGTAACTAAAAAATATATCTTTTTCCACCTCTTATTTCGAAGATCCTCAACTAAATATGGATAGTAGAGGAGTAGAGACTTAGAGGATGCTCTGTAATCCATGGCAAAATATTATGTCATAATATAATAAACAGAAGTGGAATATTACCGGATTAGTAGCCTCTTTAACAGATCTTGAGTTGAATCGTTTTGCGTCGATCATAGCAGCATCCATAATTGTTCTTAAGATTGTTGGAAAATTGGTAGGATACGGCTATGATACTGATTGAGGCGTGCAACAGTTTGCACTGTCCTTAAGAACAATTCCGCCCCTTGGAGTCAATGACTCGATGCACAAGGTCTCAGCGCTATGCTCTCCAGGATTCATCAATCAATTTCTTCCAAACGTGCACTCGAATTGGAAGAATATATGAGTGCTCAGAATCATGGTTTTGAAAACCGGACCGGACCGGCCGGTTCAACCGGTTGGACCGTCGATCGGTCAGTTTTCCGGTCCGGTTTGACTCGGTAACCGTCATCGGCACCAAAACCGCCCATAACCGGTGAGAACCGTTCGGAAACCGTTCAGAACAGTTCAAAACCGTTCAGAACCGTTCAAAAACCGCTCAAAACCGTTTTTTGCCTACAAAAGTTTTATATTTTTATTTCTTTTTTTATTTTTTTATTTTTTATTTTTATTTCCCCTACATTTTTTTGAATCTCTTAATAATTTATACTAATGTGAAAATAAAATTTGAATTTTTGTGTATTTTTGTATTTTTTTTGTGTATATTTACTTATTAAGACTTATGTATCAATATAAATAATTAAATATTACATAATTATGACATCACGGGTTGATTACGGACCCAATGGTTGAACCTCTAACCCGTGACCCGGTCAATTTTCCGGTTCGATGAACGGTCCGGTTTTCAAAACACTGCTCAGAATTGCTCCAAAATAATGAAATGGTTTTTTTTTTTTTTGAAGAATCACAAAAGAGAATTTTTTTTTTTGATTTTGTAAATGGGAAGAGGGAAGGCTATTTATATTGGACAAATTGACCAACGGTCATTTTATTAAAAACAGATTTAATAGCCTCCAACGGCCATATTTTTAATATAGGAGTTAATAGATTAATAAAACCTCCAACGGCCATATTTTTAATATTGGAGTTAATAGATTTAATAGTCTCCAACGACCATATTATTAATACAAGATACTAGTCACATCTATGTAAATGACTTTGTTTGCATTTTTGAAATTAAAAGCCCAAAATAAGAGGAAACTCAATAATTCCAACAATAGTGTGTGTGAGTAGTGTGTGTAGTGAGCCCAAGGATGTATAACTGTGGTGTGAAATGGGGAAATGGGGAAGGGGGTATTTATAGGCTCAATTCAACTTGCTTCCCAAGTTTTCCTCGCTTTCCTCTCTCTAAATTCAGTGTGTGTGTGTGTGTGTGTGAGAGAGAGAGAGAGAGAGAGAGAGAGAGAGAGAGAGAGAGATGAGGTGAAGAGTGAAGTGGGGTGTAGAGAATGAGTTTGGAGGAGCCCTATTTATAGGTAAACGTTTCTCTCTTGGTCTCCAAGAGGTAGGAAACTTCCCATGTTTTTCCTTTCCTTTCTTTTCTTTTCCTCCAAGCATGGCTCCTCTAAGTGACACATGGGGGGTGAGGTGTGTGGTGGAGAGTGATTAGGGAGATATGTTGGGAGGTGTCATCATAGAGGGGTGAGTTGTAAGGTGAAGATGAGAGTAGGGCTTTAGAGGAGGAGAGGTGGACGGTGAAGATACGGGTAGACAAAATGTGATTTATCTAAGATTTTCAAATCTTGTAAGATATGATATATATATATATACACACACATGTGAAATGAGGTGTACGGTGCAGATGAGTTCTAGGTTTTAGGAGAGGTGAGGTATGGTGAGATGAAAGGTTAGGGGCCTATGGTTAATAGGGTTCATGGGTTCAAAGCATATAGGTTTAGAGATCTTTCTAAATCTTTAGATTTTCTATGCATGTGCGGAGAAGTACGGGGTGATGTCACTGTTGATGTCACCCACGTGCACGGGAGTGCGTGCCATTTCGGTCTACGTTCAAACTGGTAAATTATGTGCAACGGTTAGACTGGGAATATTAACACCGGTTTGACACGGATAAAATGTTAATATAAATATATCAAATAAAATATGCATATATAAATATTACACGACCAATTAGAATATTAATTACGATATATATACCCGATTAAATACAAATATTAAGTACACTTATATTATAAGTACAACTATTAACATTTATATACACATACACATAAGCTTGAAATATTAGTACATATATATATACTATTAATACTAATGGACATACTATAAATAATACAAGTATTAATATATATATACAAATGCTGTAAATACAACTATGAATCCTGTTATAGGAAAATCGGGAGTATTACACCAACCTTATCTTTGTCGGTAAGGGTGTCTTGCTAGGGAGGTACCCTTGGCTTTAGACGCCAAGCCTTGAACTATCGAATGCCCCAATGATGTGGTCACCTTGAGAGTCCTGCTCCTAACCAACAGTACTTAGTGCGGAAGTCTTACATACATGGAGGGCCTCAATTCTTTGGAGGCGTCAGCTCCAAGGAGGTGACTGTTAGAGCACGAGGAGAGTTCCAAGGAGGCGAGCGCCAGAGCGCGAGGAGAGCTCTAGGAAGGTGGGGAACTCCAAGGAGGTGACAAGCTCGTTGCTCTGACCACCTCTTGCTCGAGTACCCTGCGGGTCTCAAGGGGAGAGCACGTTGCTTGTTTTGCCCTATAAAGATTAAGGCGGAGAGCGCGTTGCTCGTGCCCCCTGGGGAGTCATGTCCACGGTGGACATACAACTAGGAGTGACGGTGTAGACATGTGGTATATTTTGTATATCTACATACATTAGCACTCCCTATTCGCATGACACGCGCATAGTGCATGGAAGGCGGCCACATTGATTCAGAATCCCTTAGAATCCATTCGAAAGACCACTCTCTACCATTATTGTAGGTATGGTGGGGAGCTTCGAGGGACATTTGATCTGCGACCTTCCGACACGAGTAGGGGCAACGCAGGACGCTTTAACTTTCTTGTGGCAACTCCTTGGTGCGGCTTATGGGTACTAGTGTGCATTTATCTAGCCTATAAGAAAGCAAATAAGGCGTTGGCTATGGGTAGGCATCCTTTGGTTTGTGCCTCCATCCATATTCACTTGTGCTTGGTTTGAGGGAAGAAGGGAAGGAAGGGGAGTGGTGGATGGAAGAGAGGAGGGACGAGGTGAAAATCACTTGTTTGGTAAGATGGAAGAGAGGAGGGAGAGAAGGGAAGATGGGAGGGATGCTACTTCCCTCAGTGCCCGCAAAATTCAATCCGTCCATAAGTGGACAGATTAGGAGAGAGAAAATGCTTCTCTTATCTTTTGACTTTTTTGTCCTAAAAAATAACGACATTTAATGCAATGTAAGGGTATAATAGTAAAACATACAATATTCCATTCTTTCCTTCCTCACTTCCTTCACGTTTAAACAAACAAGAGGAGGGAATGCTCCCTTCCTTTTCTAGGGATACCTCTTCCATCCCTCCTCTCGTCCCTTCCTTCCACTTTTCCATCCCTCCTACCAAACATAGAATTAGGGTATTCTAGATACTAGGTATAGGAGATGGTTGGGTTGTCGTAGTCATCGAGTTCAGTCCAAAGTTCGTTTAACGTCGTACTCCCTGAAAATTTCGGAAGCGTGGCGTGGAACCTTTATCCATTCATATTAACTGACGTTAATATGTGGAAGTCTTGGGGAGCTCTTGGAGGGGATGCAAAGGACAACCCTTGGGGAAGCATCCACGGAGTACTTCGAGGGGCTGAGAGTGACCCTCGGAGATTTATGTGCCAGGGGTTGGCAGGTGACTTGGTTATTGAATCACGCGGAGGTGGTTATATGGAAGCACTGCTATGGAGGCTATAAGGATGCAACATTGGGAGGAACTGCTGGGAGAAGCCAGGTGAGCGCTTAGTGCTTCTGAAAGCTTGAACTGAATCAGTTACCAGTGTGGGTGAGCAAAGGAAGAGTGGAATGTTGTAGAACCGGTGTGGAAAGCTCAGGCAGAGAGGTTTCAAGAAACTGAAAGGGTTCTTGAGGCAAATTTGAGGAGAGCAGAAGAGGAGTTGAGGAATGTGGCTGTAGTGGAGCGACGCAGAAAAAGAAATAATAGTAACTTGGTATGGGGAACTCAAAGTTACAACTACTTGTTCAACACTATACTTTGATTCTGCCCTTCGAAAAGGAACATCGACTCTAACAAAGCACGTTCCCATGTGAACATTGCGGGAGTTACCTTTGAAACGTAGCTGGTGTTTTTTCTTTGTAATGTTTTATAATTTTTTGTAGTTTATTTTATTATAATTTTTTTGCACAACGTGGTGGTGGTGTTTTGTGCTTACAAGCTCCGAGTGGTGGCGGATTGTCCATCACCACTTGTAAAGTTGCGCAATAAAAGTTAATTTGTGCTTTGCTTGTAGTAGTAGGAAGCCTGAGACAACTATGTCAAATCCTGTTTGACGAATCTGTCCTATAAGAGTGATGGGCTGCAACTGGGCTTTCAGTCCGAAGTTGAACGAAATATTTGTGGAGAGGGAAAGAGCATTTTGTGGAGATTCTAGAGAGTATGGTGTGTTCATCAGGGACTGTAGGTGGTGGAGTCCTACCAGTGGTGTTTAGCGAGTGGAAGAAGGGTGGAGGGATGTGGAGGTTGCGCCATAGTATGTTGAATTCTTGGATCGGGTTTATCACCTTCAGCTTGAGACATTTCAGACCTGGGATTGTAAGGGTGCTGGGCGTCAGCATTATCTCTGTAGGTGTCTCAGCAAAGTCTAAACTGGGTGAAGCTAGTTCTCGTCTATTGCAGTACTTGCTTTCAAATGTGACAGAAGCATAAAACAACGGTATGCATGTTACTTGGCTTTATTGTTATGTGGAGGCCATGGGCATAAATATCAAGTTTTTAAATTGGTGCAGTGGAGGCAATTTTTGTATGCCTGTTGAGTGGAGATTAATCAGGCCATTGAAAGGTGTAGAGCGGATATGGATTTCTGAATGATGTGCGGCAAATGAGAGGAATGATAACTATATACATAAACAACTCTGTGTTCCGAGATACTTTTGACTAAGGAGGCACAACTTTTTAGTTTAGAGAATGACCTTGCAACCGTGGAAGCAGAATTTGGTGAGGCCTTTAGCGCGGAGAATCCCCTTCATCCATACATTACTAAATGTGGTATTGATGTAGAGTATGCTTTGGATACAACTTTGTTTGCTTAGCAACCTCTTCTACCCCCACCCCCTGTTTTCAAGCTCTTTTTGATGTAATTGTTGTTGTATGTTTGTAAGCTTGTGCTGAGCGGGCTGGTGATGATAATAAACTAGATAGCTCTGAATGAGTGGATGATCAGTTTGAAGTATTGATGTGGATTCGTCGTGGTGTGGTTGTTAGGTATAAGCAAGGTTTTTAAAATCGGGATCCTACGTTGGATCGTTTTCGAGTTAATAGGATTGGGATCGTAGGATCGGATCGGGGATCGTAAGATCCTACCAAAACATAAAAAAGGCATGTATTTCACTCGTTTACAAGGTATGGATAACTTAAATAGCATAAAACAACATTTCTAACAGAAATAGTCTTAACTACAAATACCATCAATACAAATAAAGTACCTAGTTTGAAACAACAGTAACAAAAGAGAGTTCAACCTTAGAATTTTCAAATTCTCAAAAGAACAATAGAAAGTTAAGAAAGAAACTAAAGTAGATCATCATTCTCAAATTCCCATTAGATTTTGTCAATTAGGTCATATTCTAGCCATCGTTGGCAGCTTTGGTGATAGACCAACCACTGACGATCCTATTGCGATCCTACCACGATCCTACCATGAACCTGTAAGCTCTACGATTTCTATGTGATTTACGATTTAGTAATATTGGATTGTAGGATTGTACAATCCTACGATCCAGATCGTGATTTTAACAACCTTGGGTATAAGGTACAAGTGAGAAGACAAGAGGGGAAGTAAAAGTGTGGTGGTGATACATGGGGCGCACGAAACGAGGTGCAGTCATGGGACAAGGGTAGTGAAAGGGTTCGGTGGAGAGGGGGACACGCATATGGGGTGTGTAGGGGGTTGAGTGACACATGGCGAGTGGTAGGCTTTGGGGGTATAAGAGCCGAAGAGGGGTTAGGGTTGTGAGAAACCCATATAATGTGCCCAAAATTTTCAATGCCAAGGAAACCAAACCGCTAGGCAAAGAAACCCAACACCATAGCACCGCCATCACCCTCGCCATTGCCCCTCAAGTCGCAACCCATCCCACACAGTGACTAGCATGACCTTGCCGCGACTAACCCCGCCTTGCAACAAATCTCAACCAGCATCGTACCTCACCTTACCATGCCCAACTGCCCGTGGCCCCTCAATGCCACCCCGACCAGCGACTTTCCTTCCAAAATGATGCCACAACCTACAACGCAGCGCCCCGCGATCGACACCCCATTAAGACCGCTACTGCAACACCACACCGCGACCAATCCATCACGCCTCGACCATACCCCCTTACAAATCAACCATGTCGCAACCATAAAACCAAATCAACCATGTCGCGACCAACACTCTATCATCATTGTACGTGCGACCAAAACACCCCAGCCATATCGCGACCAAAATATAGCGCGCACACACACCCATGCAATTTAAATTGAAGTATATTTATGCATACTTGTAGTTAAATTGTGTATGTGTGCATAAAAATGAAGCTGTATAAGCCTCTGTTGTGAAAGGCGCGCCTCGGGCGCGCCTAGGCGCGAGGCGCAGGCGGGCGCGAGCAATGAGCCTCGCCTAAGGCAAGGCGCAGGCCCTTCAACAAGGCGCAATCTAGGCGCGCCTTTTGGGGGTTTTCGTCGAGGCGCCGGGCGCATGAGGCGCGCGCCTAATGAAGCGAGGCCCAATTCCCAATTTTTACTCCCCAAAAATCCCAATCACTTCAGTTTAGTGTGGGGAAAAAAAAAAAAGAAAGGAAGGAGAAAAGGAGATCGCGAGCCCTACGAACCAGTCATACACTCTTACCAGGTATTTTCTTCTTCTTCGTCTTCGCTGCTCTTCTTCTTCTTCTTCTTCTTCGCGAGCCCTAGAACCAGTCGCGACTCATTTTTTTTTTCCTTTCTTTTCTGTTGTCTTCTTCTTCTTCACTGCCTTTTTCTTCTTCTTCTTCTTCTTCTTCTTCTTCAATTCTGCGAAAGAGACAAACCCACAGTAACCACTAACAGTTTTTTTTTTCTTTTCCATTTTCTTTTGCCCTTTATGAATCAATTCATCTTCTTTATTATTATTATTATTATTTTTTTTTGTGTGTGTTCTTTCTTTCTTTCTTTTTTTATTTTGTTCTTTCTTTTCTCTCTTTTAATTTTTTTTTATTCTTTTTCTTGGTTCTGTCCCTTTTTTTTTTGTTTCTTCCTGTTATGTTCTTTCTTTCTTTTTATTTTTTATTTTTTCCTGTTGTCAGTGTTATGCTCTTTTTTTTTTTTTTGACACCTCAATTGTATTTATTTTTTTGTATGCTACTATACAGTCCATACTATGTATAATTGATAATGTTCATGGACTAATTGATGATTTACTCTCTTTAACTTGTATATAATAATGTAAAATCATAGTATAATCATCTAAAATTATATTTTAGATAAGCTATTTACATGTAAAATCATGTAAAAAAAAAATCATGTAAAAGTGCGCCTCGCTTCGCTCGGGCACGCGCCTCAGATTGCGCCTCGCGCCTAGGCTCCAGGGGACCTTTGCGCCTCAGTGCGCCTTGCGCCTTTAATAACCTTGGTATAAATATACACAAAATATGGGGAATCTTGAATTCGACTGTTCTGAAACTTGTGATCTTGATTGAATACTAGATACTCCCTCCGTCCCTTTTTTTGAGTCTTATATTCCATTTTGGGATGTCCCAAAATTAGTGTCAACTTTCCTAAATTGGTATACAATTTTTACTTACTTTCCAATACTACCCTTCCTTGAAATCTACACCAAGACAAAACTAAAAAAGGTATTGTAATGATTAGGGGCAATTGTGGAAAGTAGGTGTAGATTCTTTTTGTCCCCTTAATAAGTTGAGTTCCCAAAGATGGACACAAAAAAAGGGACGGAGGGAGTAAAATATAATATATGGATATTCTAGAAAGAGATATAAGAAAGTGTGTGTGTTTGTGTATATGTATATATATATATGGGGAATCTTGAACTCGGACTTTTCCTTTTTTTGGAATTATGACCACAAAATTCGCTTTCTGACTTTTCTCCAATTTTCCATGGTGGAAGAACTGGATCACTGCCATATTGTCCATTCGCACAATATCCTTGAAGCCATTACAACTCTTAAGGGTCTCAAGAACCTCCTCCGAACACGGCCTTCTAACTCGGACTTTGTCCTCCTCCCTACGGATGTAAATTCAAGGTCGTCGTGCGTAGGTCTCCAAGGTTCCGTTTCTGAGTAGAGGTCGTTATATAACTTTACGGCCTTTTCCTTCATCTCCTCCTCCATAAAATGATTAATTCCCTCTCCGTGATACGATCGATAAATTTTGATCTCTTGTGGCAATTAGCTACGCTATGGAAGAACTTGGGTTTCTTCAATTCTTCCCACTTCTTTCAACACAAGGCTCTGGACTTTTGTTTCCAACTGGTTTCCTCAAGGTGCAATATACGTTCCTAGTCTGATTACCCCACTTTCCACAAATTATCCTCCTAGCTACACTTTCATGTTCTTTAAGTAAAATATTTCTTATATCGTCCATTACTTTTGTCTTTGTCCAAATTAAATTACCGAAGACCTCCTTACTCCACCGTTTCAAATCATTTTTCCAAATTTTCTCACTGCTGAATAGGACTCCCACCAATCCTTAAACCATTGTCCATAGCTTTAAAGCCTTCCACTTTCAGCCACATGTTTTCAAAGCGTAGCAGAACTTCTCCTTGCACAGACCTCCGCTCTCGAAAAGGACAGGAATATTATCGTAGAGAATCCTCGGGAGGGCTGGCTGAGAGGCATCCAAGAACTTTTCTTCCCATTCTCAAGACACTAGGTATCAAATCCAATTAGGAGTATGATGAGGCTCTCCTCCCATTTGCCTGTGAATCTCGTGCCATAAATTAGATGATCCGCCAACCCATGAGAGTTGATGAAATCTTAAAATTCCTCCACAGTGGTATCAGTTACATTAGATCTATCGCTTGGCAACCTGACTGCAATGAAGCCCTCCCCCACCCATACATTACAACTCCAACCATAGCTATCCTCCCTCCCCATGGGAAATTTGATAGCGAGCGAGTAACTTGTGATTTTACATTTATCTTTTTGAACTAACATATTACCCCATCCCCAACATCATAAGGATGCCTCTTCCTTATCCTCTTGCTCACAGATATTCCCATTCTACAAATCTGTTGGGCCACACACTACATACTATATCTCTAGATACTTCTTCCAACTTTGCCGCCTCTAGCAAACCACATATACCTTCCATTACGCCCATCAACTTTCCATTTCCGTGTGGGGTGGTATTTGTAATTTCTCATACCTCAGGAAGGGCTCTGTATTAAAGGTGAACCAAGGGAAGTCAATGAAATTTACCTTAGAATAGTTGAAAATATAAGCACAATGACACGTTTTCTAGTTAATTATAATATTGGTTCATATTTTTTTCTCTGTCTTGTTTCTAGATGGCTAGTCGAAACCTTAGAAGCACAAATTTTTATGGGGTTGGGGCCGAGAATCGGGGATGCGTAGAAGAGTCTAAAGTTTAGGGCTTTTAGGAATCATCTATTAACACTAGCACAAATTTGATCGAGTCTAAGGGGGCACGCACAAAGTGATTAATGTGGTTCTAAATTTATGATTTTCTGAAATAACAAAGTAAAATCAGCAAATATATAAGATATATTGATTTATTTATAAGAAAAGTAATATATAGGCATCTAGGGTTACAATTCCTCAACAATCACAACTGTTGCTCTCTCTTCGATACTTTACCCACTTCTTCTCACTTTCATACTCCGCCGATTGCTGCTGCTGCTCCTGCTGCGCTCGCTCTCTCTCTCTCTCTCTCTCTCTCTCTCTCTCTTCAGCCATGGCGAAGCACGACATATCTCTATTATGAAGACTGGTTGGGTTTCATTCTTTTCTGTCTTCTTTTTCCTCCATTTCTCTTCTTTCCTTCTTCCTTGTTCGAATCTTTGGTGAGAGAATCAGGAATCCCAAATGATTACCACTTAGAACTACAAAATCGCGAGTCTTGGTGAGAATCGTTGATCATAGTGACGAGTCCTGCTTCTAAGTTCGAAACTAGGTGAGTAGTCATGATGTGGATCATAATTTCTTTGTCTTGTCATCGTTACATTGGGAAGTAGGTAGATGAGCACCACACAGCTAGTGGAAGATGCTTAAAGTCGCTCTTGCTATTTTTCTATGAGAACAAGTTGGTCAGTATGCCTGACGTCGAATGGAATCAAGTATAGTATGTTTGTTACTTCATTCTTGTTGGACATATGAGGAATTTGGAGTTGATCAATATGTTGAGAAATATCATAAATAATTAAGGCTGGTGTCCTTTTGATATTATTGGAATCATGTAGGATTCGAAAGAGTTTTTGGGGCTCAATGGTTCTTTGTGTTATTTTTGCAGTGATAAATGTATCTTAGCCTAAAAATACTAGAATTAAATCATACCTGTTAATCAAGTTGGATAGTAGATTGGTGAAGTTAAGAAAAATGAGAGCGTTTTTGCTCACTCATTCCAATAATTATGTTGATTAAAGTGGCAAAATGGGAATGGAATGGAATGGGACATGTCATCTAGTGGAGGCCTGGGTGAGCAATTCAGCGAAAAAGTTGAAAAGGAAGTTGAGAGATTCATCTTACCGGTACCCCAGATAGGAAGAGTTCTGCTGGGGGTGAAAACAGTTCGGTTCGGTGCGATTTTTAGTCAAATCGACCGGTTTCGGTTTCAGTTCGGTTTGGTTTAGTGTAAATTTTCGATTCGGTTCGGTTTTTACACTGCGCATGAAATTTTTGAAAACCGGCCAAACCGAACCGAATCGATTGGTTTGGTTGGTCTGGTTGGTTTTGTTACATCCCTAAGTCCTGCCATTTCCCACTCTCCCTTGATCAGACCATGAGACTCTTGGACATTGGTGAAGGCTGAATCATCGGCTGTAATGGGATTGGTTAGTCTCATATGAGGGAGAGAGATTCATAGTAGAAAAGGCTGTCGACAAATCATCCGATTGATAAGATGAGAAAAATTGGAGTGGTGACGGCAGGTAAGAGCACCATGTCAACCTTTCTTGCAAATTGGACACAATCGAGTTGATCTATCACGAATTGTCCCATAAAAGAGAACAGGACTGTTTTAAGATTGATGCGACTAGCTCCACGACCATTTCCACGACTCTTGTTCTAGCCATTGGCACGACCAGCATTATAGCCATTGTTCACGACCCCGATGCATGCCACGATTCTTGGAACCACGACTAGTGTCACACTTGTTAGAAGGAAGAAGAGCAGTGGCGGAATGATCGTGAGAGGGACGGTGATATAATTCTAATCCTTTTTCACGATTGAGGAGCACCGAGCAAACTATATAGTCCTTCAAATAAGGGTGTGATGGGCATGGTGTGTACTCTTTGGACAACCACATCATAATCAAGATCAAGTCCATCTAGAAGAGAACCGATAATTTCTAGATCACTCATTGGCTCTTGAACGAGGGAGAGTTTATCAAGAAGCCTTGGCATTTTAACCTCGTGGAGCACCCCACCAAGTTTTAAGTCAAAGTTTAGTCTGCTTGTATGATTACTGTGTTTGGATTTGTTTTATTTGGCTATTTCAAATTGCAATGAGCAAGTACATTCTCGTATTTGATACTTGGAAGATGCAAGTGATGTGTGTCATGAAGTAGAACTGCTAGGGGCTTACAGAATATTTAAGGTGATTATCTGCTTTATGATTAGGTAAAAGATTTAGACCATGGATATTTAGTATTGCCAAAGATGAAGGACTCCCCGATTTGATTGTTAATAGATGGAAGATCGAGTTCAACATTTGTCTTGTGGGTGGTGTTAGAGAATTTGCATGGAGCCCTGGGTTGCTATTTCTTGCAATTGACAGAAGGTATCAACAAGACCGTATTGATTTGACTTGTAAGGGTTTGAAAGGCGATTTGACTTACAAGGGTTTGAAAGGGGCTAGTCAGCTTTGAAATGTGATAAAGTTATACTCTAAGCCTGTTTGTGGGAGAATAGAGAATAATAGAAATGCAGATGAAAGTATGTATAAATAAATCATTCTTCCTTCTGTTAAAACTTGAGAGATTGCAGCTATAGGTGAACAATTAAGTCAGTCCTCCATGTTGTAGGTTGAGATCTATGTTACATGGACGTGGGTATGTATATAGGGTGTGGGTGTGTGTGTGGGGGTGTGTCTAGGTGTAGGACCTCTCTAAACTCCAAACCTTATGATTAACGGACTACAGCTTAAACTGTGTCCAAAAGTTGGGTACAGGATGTCCTAAACATGTAAACGATATTATATTTCATATAATTTTGTAATGTGCAATAATATCATTGATTAGTATTTAATGAAGGAGTTTCTATTTATATTCTTATATGAAGCTGAAAATTCATCTATCCACATACGGTTAGATTTGTTTTCGATTTCGACCATTTGTCTGATTTTTTCTCAAATTTTCAATTTCATGTTTGTGATTGTATTTGTTTGATTTACTCTATTAGAAGTAATGTTAATTGGTTTAATCATTGTGGTACTGTGGTTGAATCCCCTCCTCTCTCTCCCCCAAACTGAACCTTCGACCGAAGCGACCGGTTGCTGCTTTGGTCGGCCGAAATCAGTTCATAGTGTAGTGAAGAAAAACCAGCCGATATCACCCCCTACTATATCTGCGTGTATTTCATAGAAAAGACTTTACCGAGATATACTCATTGATATTAATCTCACGTTCTCAGCAAAGTCTTTTTAGCCACTCGTAGTTTTCTTTCCCCCACAATTGTGTTGAAATGTGATTGAAAAGGATGAATCCAAGCAATTATTATTATATTTGATTGAAATGTTCTCTCGAAGAATTAAAGAGTTAAATCCATTGTTCTCTCTCCTCTCAAACATGTAGGCAGCTTACACACAGGGAAAGGGGAAATAAACCTGACATTTATGTAGTTGTACTCTCTCTCTCTGGAGAGTGACATGGTTGATGTTGGCTCACTTTGTTGTGCTTATGATTAGTTTTTTACTACAATAATGCTAGGCACACACTCCAAATCACACCTCAAACCACACCCTTGCTTTAAATACATATACCCTGTGTTGTGTAAGTGGTGCACAGAAAAGTGTGAAAAATTCAAACAGCACATAGTACATGCATTTAAAGCATATAGTGTGGTTTGGGGTGTGGTTTGGGATGTGTGCCTAGCACTTCTCTTTTTACTATCCTTCCATATGCTTCTTTCACTTTGCATTAATGATGCTTTGGCTTACACATTCTGACAGGAAGCATGTATTTGCTGAGATTGGTTTTGAGTTCTTTGCTCTTGATGCTTTTGTTGCTCCTCTCTACCATATTCAGAGGACTTGTTGGAAAAACTCTGTTATGAGACCCACTCTGTACTTATGTTCCTCTCTCTCTCTCTCTCTCTCTCTCTCTCTCTCTGTTATGAATAAGAAGTCTTTCACATTGACTTATAGATACCTTTTTTTTTAGTTTCTGAAAAAAAAAAAAAAAACAGAAGTCTTTCATATCACAAGGATATTGCAAATTGTCTATGCTCTGTTTTTTTTTATCCCTAATTTTCCGAAATGCAAATCCCGAATGTTTGACTGAATTCATTGATAGTGTTTTTGTTTTTTTTTTTTTAACATGAAACCTAGCTAGATTTACGTACATATATTGGTGGTCTACTGTAGGGAATTGGTCACCCCCCCCCCCCCCCCCCCCCCCCCCCGGCCCACTTTTTTTTTTAACCCTGTGAATATGCAGCAGAAATAAGAATCCCTGTGCTTGGTGCTTGATACAAGGCATATATATTGGCAGCATTCTGAAAATTCTGATGAAAATGTTTTTTAGTCTTAAGATATAGCAGTAGGATTGTTGGTAATACTTGACACCATATAAAGCAAACTTCGGATGTTTCTAGCACTTTGAGAACCCTAGAAACACGTTTGGGCCCGAGTAAGGTGCTCAAGTCCAAAATATATGCAACATGCAGAATTTAATTTTTATCTACTTTTTTTTTTTTTTTTTTTTTGAGATTTTGTACTAAGCTATTTACATGAGAAAAACATGATTGAGACAAATAATATTGGTATGATAAAAACTACTTAGTCAATGTATTCCACCCTTTACTAAATGGATCCCTTTAAAAAGAAAATAGTCAAAATCCATATTTGTACGGAAAGTAGAATTCTGCTAAATTTTTTTTGTCCGTTTAAAATTAACCTTTCAAAGGACAAAATTCAACCATCTTTCACCTGTGGTAATTATGCAAAAGGTGCAGATCATTATTGACTAGACTCGGGACAAAAAAAATTAGAGACTACTGAGAAGAAATAAAAAAAGGTATGCAACCGAGTATTCTACTCTTTTTTTCCTTTACAAAATGATAGTTATATTTGAGATAAGTTGATAAAAACTAACAAATTTTAAATTGTCATTCTTTCACCCTAGAATTCATATCTAAAACACTTGGCAAAAACAAGAAGAATTCAAGATATTATGATTACCCAAAATTTGTTGTCAATAAAAATTTAAACTCTAATTAAAGGGTACACCATTAAAACAGCAAAAACATCGATGACATTTGCAAAAAATTGAAAATTCCTTTAGAGCAACGACAGAATTTCTTCCACCTTCAATAACCTTGTTCTAATTTTTATGGGAAGTTGTTTTTATTTTTTTATTGAGTTTTTTCCTCTACATAAACAGTCTAATTGTGCCGGACCAAATTAGAAAAAAAAACTGGGCTGCTGAGTGCTGGCCTAAAAACAAGTGGGGCACATGAGAATTGTACCCACTTCACCGGGCTTTCAAACATATATGAATGGTTGCTACATTTTGCTACACAATTCCATTCCTAACACATTGTGGCCCTTGATGGTGGGTCTTATGTGGGACCTATGTGGAACCCACATAGGGCTCACTGGAATAAGGGACCAAGATTGTTGGGTGTGGAATTTTGTGTGAGTTTAGCATTATTATTTTCCTTTTCCTGTCCTTTTCAAGAGTTTTCTGGCCCTTGATTCCGGTTGGGGTTGATAGAATCCCATACTCGTTATATCTAAACTACATATAAAATGGAGAATGCTTCTGTGCAGTTAGCACAGTGCTGTTCGCACTGTGCTACTCACAGTTTGCACAGTAAAACTGCCCAGTTTTTAAAAACTGCTTTTGCAAAAGCAGTTTTACTGTGCAAACTGTGAGTAGCACAGTGCGAACAGCACTGTGCTAACTGCACAGAATCCTTCTCCATATAAAATTATACATGTGCTGTGGAAAAAAAAACAAAAAACCATCCGTACCAAAAGGAGAATAAGCATAAAAGGACAGCCCAAATGGACACTTTTTTTTTTCGGAGTTCATCATTTTTAATTGTCCATTTTTGCATAACCCTTCCCTCATTGTACATGTCGCCCTAATGTTAGCGCTAATTTTTATTTTTATTATTATTTTTTTTGTTTTAATTTTTTTTTAAAATTTAAACATTTTAAATTTTATTTATTTATTTATTTCTTTTATTATTATTATTTTTTTTTCAGATGTCAACTTTTGAAATATCAGAAAAATTTCTTTTTTATAGACATTTCTCCCAAAATGTCTATAAATTCTCTAGATTCAGAGACATTTTAAAAAATACTTTAGAGATTTTTTTTTAGAAACATAATGTTTGGTTCCTTTTAGTGCAAGAATAGTATACTAAGACCTATTAATGATGGTAGTGTTGAAATTAATCCCCAATTTGGTTGGTAGGAATTAGTCCTTTTCCTAATTTTTTAGTTTTTTTATTACCATTATACCCTTATTGTTTTGTATATAGAAATGAATTTAAATCTGGTTTATTTTTAGTTATTGTATATATATATATATATATAAATATATATATATATATAGATTATATCAGAAGTTGAGGAATTGTGGATTTATGGACAACTAAAATCAAGGAGTTGATTGTGGGTGCTTCAAATGTTAGTTTGATTTAAATATATGGAGATAGAGAATAGGGATATAATCATAATTCAAAATATTTTGTATTCTTTATACAGTGATTGTCTAAAAGTTTTTGCGATTGCTTTTTCATTATCAGTCGTAGGATCTTTGTGTTGAAGGTATGAAAACGTACTAAGTTAGGATAAATTTATCACGTATTGTGAGAATTTTCTTACTTTTGTCAACGATCCAAGTTTTTCTCTCTTATTTCTTGAGAAATTTCTCACCATTTATTGAGTATATTCGCATTTTTATAACATTTTACCATGCTATGTATTAACGATTTATGTATGTGTATACATGCAGATTGCTGGTCCTGTTATGTATTAACGATTTAGTTTGTTATAATTGTATAAGCACATTTGTGATAAATTTGTGACAAATTTATCACTCACTTGTTAACATGTGAGAATTTTGTGAAGAAGTGTGGTATTTTGTATTGATGCATATTTTAAGTTGATTTTTAATGGATATGTTTGGTTATATTTAGATAAGGTAACTGCAACTTAAATTTAGGAGTTATGGATTTGTGGAGTTATGATTGCTAAAATCATGGAGTTACTTAAATTTATGATCTCCTAATTTAATTAAAATTCTTTTAAAGAAATGAATCGTGTACATGTCAATAAAAAAGTGAGAAATTTCTCACTTCGTCAGTTTTATGTTAGGAAATTTCTCAGTTAAACAGTGAGAAATTTCTTACTTTTGACAGATTTTAACAATCATAAAGCAAAGTGTGAGAAATTTCTCACTTTGACTGTAGAAGAAGTTTATCAATTTTATGATTTTCATGTTCATAACATGTGTACAAGGAATCATGTGCATCATCAAATCATTGGATTTTTCACGTATCATATTGATTTGTTGAGTTCTTACTAAAGGTGAGAATTTCTCATTTTTTAAATGTGGAAATTATTATGATAAAGTGAGAAATTCTCACTTACAGAAAGTGATATGTAACAGAATGTGAGAAATTCTCACTAAAAAAATGCGAAATTCATATAACAATAAGTGAGAAATTCATGCATACAATAAAATTTTCATAGTTTATTCACAGAAATACTAAAAGTGAGAAGTACCCATTGTTAACCCAAGTACAGGCATACAAACATAAAGTAGTTAGTGAGAAATTTCTCACCTTTTTGGTTGGTTCATTTTCAAAAAGAAATTTCTCACTTTTTTTTTGTAAGAAGTTTTACAAACACAGATTTTTGGAATAACAACCAAAAAATTACAATTAATGGGAAGAAGAAGAAAAAAAAAAGGCGAGCACTGTTTGGGAAGCATTTACTGAAGCATGTCACGGCGACGTGTGCTTCGTCGGAGCATGTTTCATTAAGCAAAGCCTGAAACTTTATGGAAGATAAACATGAGATTGGAATCACATATTTGTTGTGGTCTTCACCTACTACATACACCAGAAAATATCCACGTGGGGCGGGCTTTCAATCGTTGCTTTCTTTGAGGATGATTTTGTATCCTTTGTAGTACTTCTTGTTACAGAAGATTTCCATGAATCACCGCCATCTTCTTCACAAACCTAATGCTTTTCTTGAGAGAGAGAGAGAGAGAGAGAGAGAGAGAGAGAGAGAGAGAGAGAGAGAGAGAGATTTGGAGGAAGACTTGATTTGTGAGATTTGGATGACAGTTACCACATATATGTAAATATATATATGTATGTATATCTATTATGGGGGTATTTTGGTCCTCAAAATAGGCTAAGGACTAATTCTTAAGTTGTGTTATACTAGGGACCAATTTCTAGAAAGGGTGGCTATAATGGACTACCCCCCTCCCTAGGAGAATTTTTGATAGCCATATCGTTTCAATTTCAAAGACATTTCTCCCAAAATGTCTTTTGGTTTTTTCGCATTCAGAAACATATTCATACAAATGTGTCTAATTTTTTTTTTTAGTTTTAGATATGTTTCTCTAAAAATGAAAAAATTCAAAGACATTTGTCTCGAATATCTCTGAATTTTCCAATTTTAGAGACATTTCAAAAGTTAACATCAGCTAAAAAAAATTAATTAAAAAAAAAACAATTTGAGAACTGACGTCAGCACGGTAGGTACAACGGACTTTTTTGTCCAAAAAAATATTGAGGACCTTAGGAGGGATTGAAAAACTTTGCGGACGCAGTTAGTTAAATGTTATTGGCCACAGACCTGACCAAGAACCCTAATTTTTATTTGTATATCCAGTTAGGGGGCTTCAGCCACAACCCCTTCAAATAAATTATGTCCAAGCTAAAACCCAAGATACATTTCTTTAATTCGTTAAGTCCTTTTTTTTTTCTTCCCCTTCTTGTTTTGGTAAAAAAAATGTCCTTTATGTCTAAAAAATTTCAAATTACTATAACAAAGACATTTTCCTTTTGAAACATTGGCACTATTGGTGCATAGATCTAAAAAAAATACATGAAATTTAAAAAAGCAAAAAAACAAAAGCACACAAAGAGTCTGAAAAATGATAAAATTCTTTATTTATAGATAGATAAAATCCCAGATAAAATTCTTTATTTCAGGCTGCAAGTTTTCTGTTTTTATAAAGTTTTCATGTTGAATGCATAGATCTCGTAAACAAACGTGCATGAAATTAAAAAAAAAAATCACCCAAATGCCCAAGAATTGAGAAAGTTATCGTCGTTAATACATATTATCTGTTTGCAGACAGATAATAGATAATATTATTGGTTGCAGACAGATAAAATCTCAAAATCAGGCTGTAACATATCTTTTTTGTAAAACTTTCAAGTCCAATGCGTAGATCTTGAGGAAATGCATAAAATAAAATTAAAAAAAAAATCATCCACAAAGCCCCAAAAATGAGAAAATTATGGTCGTTTTCGTCAATATTACCTATTTGTCAACATATAATATTGTCTATTTTGACAGATGAAATAAAAAAAAAATTGGCAAATTACCTTTTTTTGTTTTGAACTCCAATGCGTGGGACTTAAATAAATACATGAAATTCAAAAACAAAACCATCATAACTAAAAAAACGAGTAATTTATGATGGTTTAAAGTTGACAGATAATATTGTCACGCCCTGACGTAGCTAAAATAGGAAAAAATTTAAAACATTTCTCTTTTGGTCCTGTGGATACGTGGCAGGTTGAGAATCACGTGATTGTCCATAACAAGAAAGAACCAAGACCATAAGTAATAAATAGTATATGGAAGCAGTAATAATAAACTTAGTGGTTCTAGGCATACATAATATAAACATCAAAGCCTTAAGTGTCATAATTACAACATCAGAGAACAGAAAAAAAAAGAAAAAAAGAAAAGATTATAATATCCTAGGCGTAACGCCCTCTAACATAAGAATAATAAGTTTGGCACCCAGTGCCTTACATAAGCAAAAGACAAAGAAACTGCGAGTCTTCAACTCTTTCCTCTAGCTCGCGAAACCATAGCCTTCCTTGACGTACTCCTCTTCTGGGTAATCAGGCTCTGCAAGATCTGGGCATTTAATTATCCAAGACATAAAAGTCATCAGCTTGTATACAAACTGAGTGAGTAAACTTACTGCACTTGAACAGGATCAGAAAACATTTGGCTAATCGTTAATAAAGCAAAACTTTCCGTTTCATGCACCTTTTGAAAACATTATTGATAAGCCTTACTTATTCTTAATCTCGACGTATAACGTGCGTTAAGAGACGTTCACCGTTATACTTGGAGGTTGGAAACACAATTGACATCAATGGATTGATCACTTTGGACTACTGGTCCAATCTTTACCCATTCAACTCCTTGCATGCATCCAGCACAAGTGTCGTGTTGGCCTACAATATCTCTGCCTTACAGCCGTTAGGTTACCATCTTGTCATCTCTGCCTTACAACCATTTGCTTGACATCTCTACCTTATGGCCTCATTACTTAGTAACCCCAATCTTATTTCATTCGGCCTTGGTTAACTTGTCATCTTGCCTTACTGGCCACTTGCTTGACATCAGCCCAAAATGGCTATTAACCATCTCAACAACTGAACCAGGACTCTTTAATCTTTCTCAAACTTATCAGACGAATGGAACACAAGGACCAGACTAACTGATATGATCGCCTTGTTATTAATGTTATCCCGACTTTCGGTTCATTATTAACTAACACACGTGGTACAAGTCGTTAAAGCACATTATTGTCAGAATTGTGTACTTAAGTATATCACATTATTGTTCACATAGTTCTCGTATGTCATACGTATAAGCTTTACAGGTTCGTCCCATTATATGCTAAAAAAAACACATCCTTCCATAAAATAATAAGCTTGAGTGCTCGGCAGAGCTCAAGCACTCGCCTTTGTAACTTTCAGAATTCCCTCTCCTTTTCTTTATAAAATTTGTTCATTTCTAAAGTACTACTCCAACATCATAAAGTACATCTTCTATTAAGCACATGCAAGCATATATGAAGTACAACTCAAAGTATAAGTATCCCAGCTCATAGTACCACCATACATAACATAGTTCATCTTAAATATTACATGCAACAAACTATTATTTTGATCACAACTAAACTCGACTTCTCGCACTTGGCTTGTTCGTTGGGCTCGAGCACTAAGTACTTTGGTTTAGCAGTTCAAAACAGTGTCACCTTTAGCAGCAGATTTTGGAGGCTTAGATCTTCATGCATTGTTACATGCATGGCCTTTGTGTCACGTTCCGGAGCAGCAAAAATAGAGAAAAATAAATTTTCTTTTTGGGTCCATAGGGAATGACGGGTGAAAGTCAATAATTATTCATACCACACAGTAGCAGTCTGTCACGCCCCGACGTAGCATAATTCAGGAAAGCATTTAATTTCCTTTATGGACTCGTAGGTCGTGACAAGTGAGTATGACCAATTGTCCCTGCAACAAATAACTTAACAAACAATTCTAGAGCAAAGGATACTAACAAAAACATAAGCTCTGAAAAAAAAAACTTACTAAACTATTACAACAGTCATAGTCTTAGGCACAAAACGCCTTATTCAAAAGTCCAAACTAGTTTATTACAAAACCCAAATTAAAAGACTTAGGAAATATAAAGCAGCCTCCTGGAAAGTCTCCTGACTCTAAGTAGCATAGTCAAAATACCCTGGCTTCTCCTGACCCTGAAAATCTGGACATACAGTCCAGGACGCATCAACGCCGTCAGCTTATGAAAGCTGGTGAGCAAAATAAACAAGTGCTCGCAATGTATATATAAGCATATAAACAACGGTGCAATTTAACTTAACAGTAATATATTCAAGGTTCCAATTCCAACATAACCCACGGGGGAAAATAAAGAAAGCAATAAATATGTGACCATGCATGAGCAATGTAATATCTCATCTTTCTGACTCTTTTCTCTCAACAAAACTCAACACAAACAAACCATTATCTCAGATACCAGGAATACTATCCGATCAATATCCAAAACAGCACACCAAACTATCGCTTCAGATACCAGGAATAATATCCGATCAATATCTAAGCCACACTCAATACCATCATTTCGGATACCAGGAATAATATCCGATCAATATCCGAAACAAGCGCCTTAGATACCAGGAATAATATCCGATCGATATCTAAGCCGTACACAACACTACCACCATCGCTTCGGATATCAGGAATACTATCCGATCAATATCCGAAACGCGCGCCTTAGATACCAGGAATATTATCCGATCGATATCTAAGTCGTACACAACACTATCATCTCCAAATACCAAGAATAATATCTGATCGATATTGAGGTCGCACAACTAGAACGCCACTCTTTACTCTTTTCACACTTTCTCACACACATGCATGTTGACACAACCTCAACCCTAATATGTATGTCAATGTTTCATAAATAACACCATTAATAAATCACATGAATGTCATCAAACTTTAAACATAAAGGAATTCACAGAATTAAAGAAATAATACGCGTACGGGGATTGAAAATTCGTAATTCATTGCCTTAATCATTTTAAACATAACTAATAGCATTCTAAAAAAAAACTGCTACTGAAATCCTCGTTTTCTGTCCAAACGGTGCAGAATCTGAGAAAATTGCATTAGACGAAAAGTGTGCAGAATCGAGTTTTACTTGGGACAGCGCGAGCAGAACCTTAAATTTCATTCGTTTTCCTAACAAAAGTCTGAAAACAAAATTCTGCTACTGTTAAAATTAAAAGAGAAAATATTAGATTGAATTTCTAATATACTTTGAAGTAATGCCATTAAAAATGAGTTATAATTTGTATACATGAATTACATATCAACAGAAAGCTCTTTGAATCTAGTTTCCAACGCTTCAAACCGTGCGCGTTTTCGAGTTTCCTAGAGGAAGTTATGGCCGTTATACTAAAAGTCGTCAGTGCTGAAAAATGCAACCGGTTGGAACAAAAGTGCAACCGGTTGGAACAAAAAAGGTGCAACCGGTTGTAAAAAATGCAACCGGTTGGAACAAAAAAAGGTGCAACCGGTTGTAAAAAAATGCAACCGGTTGGAACCAACTGTTTCTTCCCTGTTACGAATTTAGAACCTGTTTTTGACCCATTTCTGAAATCTACTTCAACCAAGACATGTAATATATGGATTTCTTCGTTTTTCCGCAAGGATTACGAATACGCGATCGGTTTTAACTAATTTCAATCGTAGCTCTCGGATTTCACGTAAAACCGAGAGGTGACAAAACTTTAAATCAACGGTACGTCGCGATACGGATGAATTAAGCCGTAGGATTCGAACCGTAGCCTATTGGGATCAATATCTTTCAATTACAATTCACGGATTCGATTTTGATTAACTTTTTCAAAGCTCCATTTTTAAGCTCTAATGGTGTATCATATATATATACACACATATATACACATATACATACAGAAATACACATATATAAACATGGCGAGTGAGTTTATAATACTCACAGAGGCTAATTATACAGAAAATTAAAGGCCGAGAACTTCCGCCGTAGTGATTCGTCGTTGAGAAATTCTTCCCGATCTTGATTTGATCTTGAGATATATATATATAGCTATGTATGTGTATATGTATATGTATATACTGTATGTGTGTTATGTGTGTTATGTGTGTGTGTGTGAGATCTTGCCGAGAGAAAGAGAGAACTGCAGAGAGACTGAGAGATAGATGAGAGATAGCTCCAATGGGGGGGGATTAGTGGGTGTATAAATAATATGCAAAGTGCTTGGCACTATGCATATAAAACACACCAAAGGTAGCACTACACACACAAGACACTCCACACACATTCCACTAACCACACACTGCACTAATGTGTACACAAGATACCCTTGTGTGTGTTGAGCTCACGCAATGATACACACACACAGGTAAAATTATACTGCCCATTTCTAAAACTGGTATTTTACGGTTGAAATAAAAATACAGAAAATTATATTAATGTAGGAATTCAATTCCCGGTTATACAAAAATATAAATATCGATTTTGAAACCATAGAAAATGTTTTAAAAATTACGGTTTGACCCCAGATAATTATTACAAAGAGAAATTAAATTAAAATACTCATGGAAATAAAATGCAATATTTATTTATTAATGATAATAAAATACAGGGCGTTACACCCTACCCACCTTAACAGAGATTTCGCCCCGAAATCTGAGCTAACTAATCCTGAAACAACTCGGGGTATCTAGTCCTCATGTCTGACTCTAACTCCCACGACGCCTCTCCTTCGTCATGATGCCTCCACTGAACTTTAACCAAAGGAACGTCTCTTCTTCTCAGCCTCTTGATACTCTGGTCAAGAATTCTCACAGGTCTATCCTTGTAGACAACATTCTGACTTGTCTCAATATCATCAAAATTAACCACATGTGAAGGATCCCGTATGTATTTCCTTAACATACTGACATGGAACACATTATGAACACCAGACATCTTTGGTGGCAACGCGAGCCGATAAGCCACTTTCCCAACACGCTCCAAAATCTCGAACGGTCCGATGAAACGAGGTGCCAACTTCCCTCTCTTCTGACCAAAACGTACTATTCCACGAACAGGTGAAACCTTAAGGAGTACGTGATCTCCAACACTGAACTCCAAGTCCTTTCGACGTCGATCCGCATAACTCTTGTGTCTACTCTGTGCAGTTTTCATCCTTTCCTTGACCAGTGAAATTTTCTCATTGGTCTCTCTCACCAAATCTGGTCCTAAAAGTTCTGTATCTCCCACTTCAGCCCAACACAATGGAGATCGACATGGCCGTCCGTACAAAGCTTCGAACGGCGCCATTCCAATACTCGAGTGATAACTGTTGTTATACGCAAATTCAACCAAAGGTAAGTGCGTCTCCCAAGATTCTTCAAAGTCAATTGCACAAGCTCTGAGCATATCTTCCATAATCTGATTAACACGCTCGGTCTGCCCATCGGTCTGAGGATGGAATGCAGTACTCATCTTGAGCGAAGTTCCCATAGCCTTCTGCAGACTTTCCCAAAATCCCGAGGTAAAACGTGCATCGCGGTCTGATACAATTGACACAGGCGCACCGTGCAGTCGCACCACTTGCTGTAGGTACATTCCACTCATCCTTTCTACTGGGTAAGTCATATTGTACGCGATAAAGTGTGCAGACTTCGTCAAACGATCCACGATTACCCAAATCGCGTCATGATTCTGTTGTGACCGGGGTAATCCAACCACGAAATCCATAGTTATGTGCTCCCACTTCCATCCTGGGACAGGTAAGGGTTGTAACAATCCCGAGGGTCTCTGATGTTCGGCCTTCACTTGTTGACAAGTCAAACATTTAGACACAAATTCGGCTACTTCTCGTTTCATCCCTTCCCACCAGAAGTTTCTCTTCAGGTCTTTATACATCTTTGTTCCTCCTGGGTGTACTGTCAGTCTTGATTTATGTGCTTCTTCGAGAATTTCTTTTCTCAAACCTCCTGAATCTGGCACACACAATCTGTCTCGACATCGGTATCCTCCATCGGCCCCAACCTTCCATTCTGTTGGGTCCTTCTCTAACATCTTGGTGAACCATGCTTGAAACTTCTCATCTTCCTTCTGGGCTTCGATGATTCGACTCACAAGTGTTGGTTGTACTACCAAGCATCCAAAGTGTTGCCCGATACTTCCCTCAGAAATCTGCACATCAAATTCTGTTATTGTCTCCAAGGCTTTCCATTCCCTCAACATCAATGAAGCAATCATTCCTTGAGGTTTCCGGCTTAGGGCGTCAGCGACTACGTTTGCCTTACCGGGGTGGTACTCTAATGTGAAGTCGTAGTCCTTGATCAGTTCCATCCACCGACGTTGCCTCATGTTCAACTCCTTCTGAGTAAACAAATACTTAAGGCTTTTGTGGTCTGAGAACAAATCAAATTTCTCCCCATAGAGGTAGTGTCTCCAGATCTTAAGCGCGAACACTACTGCTGCCAGCTCTAAATCATGAGTTGGGTAGTTCAATTCATTCGGCTTCAACTGTCTTGAACCATAGGCGATAACCTTTCCGTCTTGCATAAGGACACATCCCAATCCTTGATACGAGGCGTCACTAAAAATAGTGAACTTCTCACCATCCCTTGGTATCGCAAGCACTGGCGCTGTTGTCAATTTCTCTTTCAATTTCAGAAAAGCGCGTTCATGCTTATCAGTCCATTCAAACTTCAAATCTTTCTTAGTCAAACCAGTTAACGGGGCTGCTATCTTTGAGAAACCTTCCACAAATCTCCGATAGTAACCAGCTAGTCCCAGAAAACTTCTGACTTCTGTAGCATTGGTCGGCCGAGTCCAATTCGCCACTGCATCGGTCTTTGATGAGTCAACCGCGATTCCTTGTTGAGAGATCACATGCCCGAGAAACTTAACTTCCTGAAGCCAGAATTCACACTTGCTGAATTTAGCATACAGGCGGTGATCCTTGAGAGTCTGCAACACGATCCTCAGATGTTGTTCATGCTCTTCCTCTGACTTGGAATAGATCAAAATATCATCAATAAAGACAATAACGAACTGATCTAAGTATGGCTTGAATACTCTGTTCATCAAGTCCATAAACACAGCTGGAGCATTTGTCATCCCAAACGGCATTACTAAGAACTCATAGTGTCCGTATCTCGTCCTGAAAGCAGTCTTAGGTATGTCTTCCTTCCGCACCCTCAACTGGTGATACCCTGACCGTAGATCAATCTTAGAAAAGGTCGTGGCTCCTTGCAACTGATCAAACAGATCGTCTATCCGAGGTAAAGGATACTTATTCTTGATAGTAACCTTATTCAGTTCTCGGTAGTCAATACACAGCCGCATTGACCCATCCTTCTTCTTCACAAACAACACTGGTGCTCCCCAGGGTGAAGTACTTGGACGAACAAAACCCAACTTCTCAAGTTCTTGAACTTGTTCCTTCAGCTCCAACAACTCTGTAGGGGCCATCCTGTAGGGAACCTTGGTTATAGGTCGAGTACCTGGCACTAATTCCACACAGAATTCTATGTCCCTTTCCGGCGGTAATCCTGAAATATCTCGGAATACTTCCTCGAACTCTTTGATTACCGGTATAGATGATACTGTCACCTCTGCACTGACAACCTCAATGTTTGCTAGGCATCTAGTGAGGAACATATCACCCGAAGGGTTACATTGGAAATCGAAGAGTTGATTCCCCTTGTCCGCAAATGTGATCTTTTTCTTTGCACAATCCAACTTCGCATGATTCTTCTCGAGCCAATCCATTCCCAGGATTATATCGAACTCCTTCATCGACAGAACCACCAATCTCGCCAAAAGTTCGCGGTCTCCAAACTGAAGAGGACAATCCTTACACACATGTAATAACTTGACTGTGGTCCCTAAGGGTGAGACAGCACTCAAAGCTTCCTCTAAACGATGCGGTATGATACCCAACTTCTGAACGATCTTAACAGATATAAAAGAATGTGTAGCACCCGTGTCGAATAAAACTTTAACATGAGAGTTAAACAAAGTTAGAGTACCTTCCACTGCTCGTTGCTCGGGCGGTCCCTCCTCATTGGTACCTTCTTCATACCCTGTCTCCTCATAGCCAGCAGCCTCGGGAATGACAGCATTCAGACGGGCTTGTCCTTGTTGACCATAGTTACCTTTCCTAGGAGCCTTGCATTCTGGACTTATGTGACCTGGCATGCCACAATTATAGCACACAACTCCTGAACGATCCGTACGCCTAGGTGCTCTGCAATCTTTAGCTCGATGACCGGGAACTCCACAATTGAAGCAGTTGTTGTTTTTGGCCCCTTCTATTGCTAGAGGCTGATACTGCTGAACTGCTTGTGTATGTTGAGGTTTCTTCCCTCCATCCCAGGTCCTTTTCTGTCCTTGAGGGTACCCTGGTTTCTGTCCGGGATAACCCTTCTGCGGAGGTCGATTTCCAAGCGGCTTCGAATTCTGACACCCATCATTCTCTAACCCCGTAGCCAATCTCACCAGAGCTTCAAATGACTGGCCCAGATGCCCCATAGTCAAATGTCTGAGAGACAGGTTGAGACCTCGGTGATACTTCTTGATTTTCCTCTGGGGTGTGTCCACCATATGTGGAGCAAAGCGAGACAGACGCTCAAATCGAGTAGTGTACTCTCGGACAGTCAGATTCCCTTGAGTCAACTCCATAAACTCTTTCTCCCTCTTGTCCTTCTCTTCTTCGGGGAAATACTTCTCGAGAAACCTTTCCTTGAACACCACCCACGGCATTCTCCTTGCAGCTTCTTCCCCTATGGTCGCCTTTTCTGCATCCCACCAATCAGCCGCTGCATAAGACAACTGAAAGATAGCCAGACGCTTCTTTTCCAGATCAGTGCACTCTATGGTCTCAAAGATACGCTCCATCTGACGTAGCCACTGTTCCGCTTGCCAGGGTTCATCAGTTCCAGCAAAATACTCAGGTCGTAGAGCGCGAAACTCCTTGAGAAGCTTGTCTCCAGTCTGGTGGGCTTGCCTCCCATTCCCATTGTAATCCCCATTCTGATTATTGTTTCTTGCGTTCTGATCACTAACCCTCTCCAACCTCCTTACAAAAGCTTCGAACATCCCGGTTGGATCTATTACTGGCGGTGCATCTTCAATAGCGGGACGATTCCTGAGATTTCTTCCAGCCATCTGATCGAGAGAACGGTACCTATCCATCAATCAACAGAATTCGGTCAACCTCTTGAGAAGAAAGAAAATTCTAAACGATAGAAAGCGACTAGACACGGAATAAAGTCGAACTATCTTATCTCAATTCTATCTTAACGGGAGATCCTATGTGTTCTGGATAATTGGTCGAGCCATAACCTGGCTCTGATACCAAAAAGCCTGTCACGCCCCGACGTAGCATAATTCAGGAAAGCATTTAATTTCCTTTATGGACTCGTAGGTCGTGACAAGTGAGTATGACCAATTGTTCCTGCAACAAATAACTTAACAAACAATTCTAGAGCAAAGGATACTAACAAAAACATAAGCTCTGAAAAAAAAAACTTACTAAACTATTACAACAGTCATAGTCTTAGGCACAAAACGCCTTATTCAAAAGTCCAAACTAGTTTATTACAAAACCCAAATTAAAAGACTTAGGAAATATAAAGCAGCCTCCTGGAAAGTCTCCTGACTCTAAGTAGCATAGTCAAAATACCCTGGCTTCTCCTGACCCTGAAAATCTGGACATACAGTCCAGGACGCATCAACGCCGTCAGCTTATGAAAGCTGGTGAGCAAAATAAACAAGTGCTCGCAATGTATATATAAGCATATAAACAACGGTGCAATTTAACTTAACAGTAATATATTCAAGGTTCCAATTCCAACATAACCCACGGGGGAAAATAAAGAAAGCAATAAATATGTGACCATGCATGAGCAATGTAATATCTCATCTTTCTGACTCTTTTCTCTCAACAAAACTCAACACAAACAAACCATTATCTCAGATACCAGGAATACTATCCGATCAATATCCAAAACAGCACACCAAACTATCGCTTCAGATACCAGGAATAATATCCGATCAATATCTAAGCCACACTCAATACCATCATTTCGGATACCAGGAATAATATCCGATCAATATCCGAAACAAGCGCCTTAGATACCAGGAATAATATCCGATCGATATCTAAGCCGTACACAACACTACCACCATCGCTTCGGATATCAGGAATACTATCCGATCAATATCCGAAACGCGCGCCTTAGATACCAGGAATATTATCCGATCGATATCTAAGTCGTACACAACACTATCATCTCCAAATACCAAGAATAATATCTGATCGATATTGAGGTCGCACAACTAGAACGCCACTCTTTACTCTTTTCACACTTTCTCACACACATGCATGTTGACACAACCTCAACCCTAATATGTATGTCAATGTTTCATAAATAATACCATTAATAAATCACATGAATGTCATCAAACTTTAAACATAAAGGAATTCACAGAATTAAAGAAATAATACGCGTACGGGGATTGAAAAATCGTAATTCATTGCCTTAATCATTTTAAACATAACTAATAGCATTCTAAAAAAAAACTGCTACTGAAATCCTCGTTTTCTGTCCAAACGGTGCAGAATCTGAGAAAATTGCATTAGACGAAAAGTGTGCAGAATCGAGTTTTACTTGGGACAGCGCGAGCAGAACCTTAAATTTCATTCGTTTTCCTAACAAAAGTCTGAAAACAAAATTCTGCTACTGTTAAAATTAAAAGAGAAAATATTAGATTGAATTTCTAATATACTTTGAAGTAATGCCATTAAAAATGAGTTATAATTTGTATACATGAATTACATATCAACAGAAAGCTCTTTGAATCTAGTTTCCAACGCTTCAAACCGTGCGCGTTTTCGAGTTTCCTAGAGGAAGTTATGGCCGTTATACTAAAAGTCGTCAGTGCTGAAAAATGCAACCGGTTGGAACAAAAGTGCAACCGGTTGGAACAAAAAAGGTGCAACCGGTTGTAAAAAATGCAACCGGTTGGAACAAAAAAAGGTGCAACCGGTTGTAAAAAAATGCAACCGGTTGGAACCAGCTGTTTCTTCCCTGTTACGAATTTAGAACCTGTTTTTGACCCATTTCTGAAATCTACTTCAACCAAGACATGTAATATATGGATTTCTTCGTTTTTCCGCAAGGATTACGAATACGCGATCGGTTTTAACTAATTTCAATCGTAGCTCTCGGATTTCACGTAAAACCGAGAGGTGACAAAACTTTAAATCAACGGTACGTCGCGATACGGATGAATTAAGCCGTAGGATTCGAACCGTAGCCTATTGGGATCAATATCTTTCAATTACAATTCACGGATTCGATTTTGATTAACTTTTTCAAAGCTCCATTTTTAAGCTCTAATGGTGTATCATATATATATACACATATATACACATATACATACAGAAATACACATATATAAACATGGCGAGTGAGTTTATAATACTCACAGAGGCTAATTATACAGAAAATTAAAGGCCGAGAACTTCCGCCGTAGTGATTCGTCGTTGAGAAATTCTTCCCGATCTTGATTTGATCTTGAGATATATATATATAGCTATGTATGTGTATATGTATATGTATATACTGTATGTGTGTTATGTGTGTTATGTGTGTGTGTGTGAGATCTTGCCGAGAGAAAGAGAGAACTGCAGAGAGACTGAGAGATAGATGAGAGATAGCTCCAATGGGGGGGGGATTAGTGGGTGTATAAATAATATGCAAAGTGCTTGGCACTATGCATATAAAACACACCAAAGGTAGCACTACACACACAAGACACTCCACACACATTCCACTAACCACACACTGCACTAATGTGTACACAAGATACCCTTGTGTGTGTTGAGCTCACGCAATGATACACACACACAGGTAAAATTATACTGCCCATTTCTAAAACTGGTATTTTACGGTTGAAATAAAAATACAGAAAATTATATTAATGTAGGAATTCAATTCCCGGTTATACAAAAATATAAATATCGATTTTGAAACCATAGAAAATGTTTTAAAAATTACGGTTTGACCCCAGATAATTATTACAAAGAGAAATTAAATTAAAATACTCATGGAAATAAAATGCAATATTTATTTATTAATGATAATAAAATACAGGGCGTTACACAGTCAACTAATGAATAAGAACAACAACACAATCAAACTGAATATAATAATAGTTGTATCTATTAAAAATATCAGAGTGGTCCTCAGGAACCAAACAGGTCTGGAGACAACATATGCCCAAGTACCCGTTATCAAAAGCTCAACAGAAATAACAGAAATATAAACCAGATATAACTTCTTCATCTCTGGTGGGCGTAGGGGTAGTCGTTAGCTCGTTAAGGACATAACCTGTACACCGCTAGTTAAGGATATAATATAGACCACCTGGCTATCTCTAAACTACTTGGCCTTATCCACCGCTCGTTAAGAATATAAACCATCCACCGCTCGTTAAGGATATACATGACCAAGTGTCTACCCACGTACAAATTCCCAGAACTTATCAAGACCTATCTAAGTTTTGCACTAGGACTGATACATGACATACCATTGTGGCCTGACTACTCTGATTAAAAGGAAATGGATATCAAACTCATACATGGACCACATAGCATCTAACGTCAACATGTTAATCTGTTATTCTTAATCGTACTTATCTGTGTTGTCACATTATCCCTGATCCATCCACAATCGCATAATAACAGTCCGAATCTAGAATCGAACGATCGAACCCTATATATATGATAAACAAAAGAAGCAATCCATGTTCTGCTAATGCCAATCGATTAGGGACAAGGGTCAATCGATTGGGATACAATATGTAACAATCGATTGAGGAAAAATGGCATTCGATTGGATCCAAAACAATGTCAATCGATTGCTAACTTTGGCAATCGATTCGTTTACAAATGATGGCAATCGATTGGGAATCTATCCAATCGATTGGGACTTCCAATCGATTGGGACTCAACTGATAGCAATCGATTGGGAAAAGTCCAATCGATTGGTACTTCATCTTCTCTAGCAGAAACTTAAAACCGAATATTTAAACGTCTTAAGGACGTATTTAATATATCTAACCTTCATATAAACTTGTAAAAATAGTATATAGTGAGACCAAGTGAATTTAGAACTCACCTATGATGTGTAGGGTGTGTTTGGCTTGGAAAGTCTTCAAGCTTTCTCTCTCCTCCATCTCTTGCTCTCTTCTCTGTCTTTCTTTTTCTTCTGTCTCCTTCTTTCTTCTCCTTCTCTCTTTGGCAGAGAAGGTGTGTGTATGCTTGTGTGTGTGTATATATATGTATATATATATGTTTGTATGTATATGTATCAACTCTCTCTCTCTCTCTCTCTCTCTCTTCTCAAGAATCTGTGAACCAAAACAGACCCAAGGCAAGAAATGGGCTGGTATATATAGAAATTGAGAGTGCCATGTGTCTACCCATGAAGCAAAGTTGAAAACAAGTCTCTTCAGATGCTAATCGATTGGAAGTAGAAGCAATCAATTAGTTACATATATTTCATGGCAATCGATTGTGAGTCAAGGGCAATCGATTGGCATATGCCACGTAATGAATTAAGGTCAGCAGGATGGCAATCGATGGGTAAACATGGCAATCGATTGCTAACCAAAATTTACCAAAAGAAGGACAAGGTTATACAGGTACCAATACAAAGTCTTGTTATTAATAGACACTCAAAAAATACAGGGAATTACACTTTGATTGTCAATATAAGTTTGTAAAACATGATTGTAAGTGAGTAGGAGTACTCACCAAGATCTAGATGATGAAAAATGATGAAATGTGTGTGATGTTCAAGAACTTCCAAGTACAAGCTCCAATGCAACTTCAAGTGTACTTTAGGCTCCCCATCTCCTCCTTCCTTAGCACTTTGATCTTCAATCCTTCCACTCATGGACCTTTCCACAAGTATGTGGGTGTGTTCATGTGTAAAGGAGAGTGTGTGTGTGGTGTTTAGGAAGCTATGCAAGCACTTGAATGAGTGTGTGTATATGAAAGCATAAGAGCTCTCAAAAGCTCCCTCTCAAGGCAAGCTCTCTGGAAAACCCTAGTTCCAACGCAGAAAAATGCTGAGAAATGCTTGGTATTTATAGAACTTGAAGGCCTAAGCGCAAAATAGTCATTTCACACATTTTGAATCTCGAGCGCTCACACAAGCTTGAGTGCTCCAATGGCCTGAGCGCTCGTTCCTCCTGATTCAGCAATCATTCTAAGGTTTCAAGGGTTTAAAGTTTCAAGTATTATAACATTCATGTGAGCTATCATCAAAGAGGTTCATTAGTTACGATCGTAACTTATATATACGGTCATAGAAAATACCGAATTACATATATATATATATATATAAATACAGATAGAAGAACCGGTGTTACAAATATTATTAGTGGAAGGGGATTTTTCACCAAATTAAAAAAGTAGCGAATAACTTTTTAAAAAATGATCAAATCATGCGGGTTAATGACTAATACACCTAATGTTAAAGGGGTCTATCACCTATTGTCCCATCCAGTTATTACATCCTTCCATCTCAGGTGAACCATTTATATACATGTTGTGTTTGTAACCATTTATATGCATGTTTGTGTTGGTAGCTTGTTTATGATTTTTGTATCTATTATTCACAAATGGAAATTCTTACTTGCAAGGTAATTTGAAGAGTTAGGCTACGGTTCTGAACTTTTAATCAAACTTTGTTTCTCAATATATGTTGCAGTAAGTCTATTTTAGCTCAAATTTGCTTCACAAGTAATTCCACCAAATTTAGATGTAAAATAAATTTGGGGCAAAAAGTTAGGACCAAAACATTGCTCTAATATGAGACTCTCTGTTGGATAAAAGAAAGGGATAATTAATTTTCAATCTATTTTTTGATAAAAATCAAAAGTCAGCCTATTACTTTTCAAAATTAATAAAAAATTATCAATTTTATTTATTTATAAAATTAAAAGGGCATATAATTTACATTATGTTTTGAAGCAACTCATTGTAACATTGGGAGCAACTCTTTGAAGTGTTGAGAGCAACTCCTTCAAAATGCAGGGACCAACTCGTTAGAAAATTTGGAGTAACTCTACATAAAGTTGTGATTTTCACAACGTTGAAAACATAAAGTAGACTAAAATATAACTCTTCAAACATTAATAATTTTTTTTTTGGACTACTTTTTAATTTTTTAGATTGTTATTGATATACATATTTTTTAATTTTAAAAAAATAGACTGGCTTCTAAATTTCATACAAAAAATTGATTAAAACTTTATTATCCCTAAAAAAAGTAATTAGTTTAAATGGTGGGCAAGGGTTCAAGTTATTAGGTACTTGAAGTCGTGCAATAAATGGAATTAAATAGAACCTTTGACAAACCAAACCATTGTGAAATTAAAGCTACCTAACACTTTTGATTTAAATTCTTTCTAGAAGAAAACGTGAATAAAGCATCAAAATAATTTGCCACTTACCGAGCGTTGTGATATACATGCCATGGCAGCTGATGCATTTCATTGCTAAGCAAACAGAGAGCTTCCACATCGTTTTTGATCACATGCACACACAATGTTATACCACTCAGACCAAGACAAATGTAAATCTTCCTAGCAATTGTCAAACTCAACACATCTTATTGTCACCTAATTCCAATCTTGAAGGATAGAAAGTCAACAAAGCGGGTGCTACTTCATCAATCCATCATCATTCCTAGACAATTTTTTTTTTTAAGAATTAAAAATCAGTCAACAATTTGTTGACAATTTAAAAGTCAATTATATGCTTTTTAAAAAATGAAAGAAAATCTATGTAAAGTATATATAAATTAGAAATCAGTCAATTTTTTTTCCTTTTAAAATGTCTAAACTGCCCATCTCTCTCGATCTCTCTTTGGTCTCTTTTCTCTCTCCTCACATGACCACCAACACCACACTACCTGCCGTCGCTGCCTGCCCCCGCCACCACCTCCACCTGACGCTGCTGCTACCACACCACCACCTGCCCTTGCCACCACCACCACCCTCAAAGGGCAACCACCACCACCACTACCAAACCCAACCCAAACCCCAACCTCTCTCTAATCTTCTCTCTCTCTCTCTCTTTGATTTCCTCTGTACCTCTAGGAGGAAGAGAAATCCATAGCCGACCACCACCACCACTGGTCGGTGCCGCCAACACCACCATCACCAAACCCAACTCAAACCCCAACCTCTCTTTATTTCTTCTCTCACTTTAATCTCCTATCTCTCTCACTCTCTCTAGGAAGAAGAGAAAGTCATAGCCGGCCACCACTACCACTGACCGCCACCATTACAGAAAAAAAAGTTGTAGGCTTTTAGAGCAACTATCCAAACATAAGGAGCAACTCACAAAACGATATTGTGAACAACTATCTAAACGTAAAGAGCAACTCACCAAACAGTATTAGGAGTAACTAACCAAACTGTATTGGGAGCAACTCACCAAACCGTTTGGATAGTTGCTCCTTATGTTTGGACAATTGCTCCCGATACCATTTTGTGCTTTGCACCTTTTTTTTTTGGTAACCGTGGGTGTCTGGGCCAGCTTGCCCGCACCTCGACTAATCCCACGAGGCCAGGGCGTCCGGGTGAATCACCTGTGGCCACCCCCTTGAGATTCGAACTTGAGACCTCTGGGTATAACACCCGGAGGCCTTGCCATCCGGCCACAAGGGAAGTGGTTAGTGCTTTGCTCCTTACGTTTGGATAGTTATTCCCAATACTGTTTGGTGAGTTACTCTTTACGTTTGGACAGTTGCTCCAGAAACCTGTAACATTTTTTTTTTTATTTTTTATTTCCTGCAATGGCATCGGTCAGTGGCGACGGTGGGGCTTTCTCTTTCTCAGAGAGAGAGAGAGAGTGAGAGGGAAAGGAGGTCAAAGAGAGAGAAGAGATAGATAAATATTCGGGTTTGGGTTGGGTTTGGTAGTGGTGATGGTGGTGGTGGTGGCGGCGGCCAGTGGTGGTGGTGACCGGCTATGGCTTTCTTCTTCCTAGAGAGAGAGAGAGAGATAGGAGATCAAAGAGAGAAGATATAGAGAGAGGTTGGGGTTTGGGTTGGGTTAGGTTTGGTGGTGTTGGCCCTTTGAGGGTGGTGGTGGCGGTGGCAGGTGGTGATGGTGGCAACGGCAAGTGGTGGTGGTGGTTGTTGGTGAGAAGAGACCAAAGAGAGGGGGATATTTTTGATATTTTACATAAGAGTTAATGTGTATTTAATTTTTAAAAAATACATGATTGATTTTTAAATTATCAACAATTTGTTAACTAATTTTTAATTCTCCTTTTTTTTTCCAGACATTCCCTTCACCATATGGAATGAGAATTTTTTACCATTCTCATCACTGTCGGACCAATATATACACAATCCATCACTGTTTCAACTTATTTCCCAAACCCATCACTTTTTTAAAGTCGCTAATTCAAGTAGCGATTTCGCCAAAAAAAAAATCTGTAGAAGTCGCTAGTCCAACTCGCGACTTTAGGCCAAATGAGAAGTCGCTAGTTGAACTAGCGATTTCTACTTTTTCACTGAGAGATTCTAGTGTGTATGTTAAGAGAAGTCGCTAGTTCAACTAGCGACTTCTCATTTGGCCTAAAGTCGCGAGTTGGACTAACGACTTCTACAGATTCTTTTTTTGGCGAAATCGCTACTTGAATTAGTAACTTTAAAAAAGTGATGAGTTTGGGAAATAAGTTGCAACAGTGATGGATTGTGTATATATTGGTCCAGTGATGGGAATGGTAAAAAATTCTATGGAATGAACATCTCCAATTATTTAATCTGCTCATTAAGTTTGTAACAAAGTGCCCAACTCTATTTTACAAGTAAAATAATAAAATGTATGAAAATACTTAAAATATAATAACACAAATGATGTGCCACTGACAATTAATGATGTACTCTAACTAATATAATAACATAAATGATGTTATATCTTCTTTTGCAATTAATGCATTTTGTTTATCACAGTTTTCTAAAAGAAAAATAAAATAAAATAAAATAAAATAAAGAGAAGCATTGTATCTTCTTTTGTAGTTAATGTATTTTATTTATTAAAGCTTTCTAAAAGAAAAATAATAAAAAAAACTAAAGGAAAACATAAAGAGAAGCATTGGGAAATAGAGAGAGGTGGTTGGAAATTAAGAGAGAATGATTGAATTGATGATTAAGAAAATCAACCAAAATTAGTAAAAATTAAAACCTCATATTTACTTTTTTTTTTTCCCCTTTTCCAATGTTGATAAAATTCTAGGACTTGTGCAAGTCCCCGGAATTTTCTAAATATAAAAAAGACAAATGGAAAAAGGGTATATATAAAAAAAATTTGGAGAAAATATTAAAATACCACATAGGCACGATAAAGAGCAATAGAGAGTGCCACTTGAATAAGTTAGATAAAAGCTTTAGAAATAAATTCCTCTCGCATGTATGATCTTTTAGGATTTGCAAAATATTAAAATGCCACATATGCACGATAGAGAGCAACGGAGAGTGCTACTTTGAATAAGCTAGATGAAAGCAATACATGATATAGAGTGTGCATATGCTTATGCGATCTTGATCGTGATTGGTGGAACTGCTTAAAAGTAGAACTGCTTATTATGGTTTGAGTGTTTGGTTAATATGTTATGAATTGATCAATCATAGAGATAATCTTGAAAAGCACCCCCCACCTGCTTATTGTCAAACTGCTTTTTGGATCAAATCTGCTTATATTTTTACAAAAACAAACAGATCAATAAACAGTTTGAGGCACTAAAACTGCTTAAAATAGACAAATAAGCAATTATAAACAACCTCATAGATTTCTCTCGCATGTATGATCTTTGGAGTGTCACTTACAAATGATTATGATATGATAATCTAGCCGGTATCTTTGACTGAACCATTTATACTGTCAGCCAAAAAAACCTAAAAGGTTTCTAAAGAAGGGCCCCTTCTCATTCTCGAGGTGTTCTCTCTCTCAAAAAATGGTGGGAACCAACTTAGCTGTCCATTTGCTTTATGACCAAACATAAACTATCCAAAATGAGAACATATACAAGACCAAGTTGTTGATTTCCAAAAGTTACACACGCATTTGTCAAAAGCATTTTCCGTCTTACGTACTTAAAAAGTCGTGGATTAGTAGTCACAATGATAAGACAGAAATTGTGAGACAACGTACATCAAGGAACTTCAATGGCTCACCTTCTTCGTCAGCCACAAGTAATTCTCTATTTTCTACAAACTATGCTTCATTTAATAAAAAGTTAAAAATCACGTGTGAACCTTATTCCATACACGCATAAACGTAACCACGCTGCTCAGCAATATACTCGTATATATATCTATATATTTATATCAATACACATAAACACACACGTAAACCTTGTGAAACAAAACCTAACTTTTTTTCAAGACCGGTTCTGAGATGACAAAATTGTTCGAGGGCTCAAGGAACTTTCAAAGAGTCTAAAAAATGAGGCCTCTGTACTAAGTTTCATAAAAATTAAGAAGAAATTAGAAAAAACAAATAGACCTAAAAATGATAAATTTTATACAAATTAAAAAAAAATTAGAAGAAAATAGAATGAGCCCCATGCGATTGCTTCGCCGCTTTGCCTCCGGCGGCCAGCCGTGCTTTTCCCCCCCTCCTAAGTGCTTTGTATTAGGGATTGTGCGCCTCAGTATTCTTGTTGAATAGTTGGATATACTATGGGAGTGTGTTGGTGGTATACATTCAAGTTTAATATAATCCCATTAGCTCTTTAGCGGAAAAAAAATAAAAAATAAAAAATAAAAAATTTGCTCTAGCAGAACGGGATGACACACTCATGCTTACATACATACATAAGCACATACATATACATCTGGGTCTTGCTGTTTAATTACATGAGTGTAGTAGGATAGCACAATATGTCAGTAAATTTTCTTGGGGCTTTTTGTCCAGTTCTAAAATGCTATTGGTCCATCTATATGTCACATAGATACCATGTAATCACACTTATACATGTAGATCGATCACACTTTAAATCAATCGGCAAAGTACTTAAGTTTTTTTTTTTTCTAAATTTAAAATGGACAAAAACCCATTACTGTCTCATTAAAATTATAGTAAAATAATTTTATACTCACATTACTAGACTCGCTACATGTGCTCCTCTTTACTGCATTATGTGGATACAAAGAAATTGAGTGCATGTGTTTAACAACATTCATTAAATATCCTCATTTCAATATGTTGGCACATGCCTTTTTGTCCTAATAATGAAAACCTTAGACATGTAGCATGCATGTTGGCATTTCCCTTTAGAAACTAAAATGATTTTACAAAGCATTTAAGGTAAATTACTTAAATGATTGTCAAATTATTTTGATATCCACAATTTAATGAACTGATAAAGTCATTTTTGTTCTCTAAAGTGTAAACTATGTTAGTAGGACAGAAAACTGAGTGGGTATTCATCTACAGTCCCGTTTTAATGAGTACTCCCTCAATTAAGTTATAAAATGCACAACTTGTGATTTCGCTCTTAGATTACAAGCAAACAATCGTCTAGTGAGTCCATCGCATAATACGGTGTGATCACTCAATCTTAACCATACACATATCCCCTATTAATTTAGGGGTCATAACAAATGGTTAGTGATTTATTAGTTTGAAATATTATCAACCACATGATCCCCTAAAAATAAGGAACATGTGTATGATTAAGATTGAGTGATCAAACTACGTCAATCTGATGATGTGGTGTGCACACTGACATGGTGTGACGGGATTGTTGAATAATTTCTCCGTTTTAGGATCTATTAACTTGAGGGAGTCCTATATGAACGATCGACTTCATGCTTGCAAATACAGCCGTGACATGTACATAAATGCACAACTTGCACAACATGGCATAGTTGAAGAAACCGTAAAGTACCGTGGCTAACTATGTGCATGACCAGAAAAGCTCAATGGTCAATCAACAAAAGCAACACAATTAGGGAAAAATGCATTTTGCACCCTCAAATATACCTAGGAGTGTAGTAAAAAATTCTATTAAGTGGATACCAATGTGATGGGGTTATGAAAGTTATGTAGGGGGTTCGGGGGTAGCGGCACCCACGAAAAAAAAAGTTGGGGCTTTTTATACATTATTTATTTATTTATTATAATGAGATAATAAAAAAGATAATGAGATAAATATATAAGGAGATAAATACAAACTATTTGAATCAATAAGATATGGTGCCACCTATACCAAAAAAAAAACATGGAATGGTATCAAATTGGGTTTGGAATACTTATTTTGGTTGGGCTAAAATGAGAATAGATATAATAAAGTTTATATTAGGATGATCTTGGGCTAAACTATCACATCGGCTATTATACATGGTGTCAAATATTAGGTGGGTTTAGCTATAATTTGAACTGAGAACACTAAAATGTGTTAGACCGAAATGAGAATAGACATAATTGAGTCTAGTGATAGGATTCCCCCCTCCCCAGAGTCTGTAATGGCCCATATGAGGCATCTCCCTATTTCGATGTCTGTTGTAAGCACTCCCAAGAAAATTAATGAGAATGTGATCGACTTTGCCTACTCGAATGCGCTTGATGAATGTGATGATCATGAAAATGACATATCAAATGATTTGCAAAAACTAATTAAAAACGAGAATGAATCTGCATGCAAAGTCATGGAAGACACTCTAACAATTAATTTGGGAAGTGAAGATAATTCTGCAAAATGTTTTTTTGCATGGTCTAATAACGATATGCCAGGCATTGATCCAAAGATACTCCAATATCATATCCCCCTCTTTCCAAATTCCAAACCAATAAAATAAAAATTAAGGCGAATGAGACCTGAATGGGCGCTTAAAGTTGACGAGGAAGTTGAAAATCAATTGAAAGCTGATTTTTGATTGTCATCGAATACCCTGAATGGGTTGTCAATATTGTACCTATTCCGAAAAAGGATGGTCACATATGGGTGTGTGTCAATTTTTGGGATCTTAAAAGCTAGCCCTAAGGATGACTTTCCATTACCTCACATTGATGTATTAGTTGATAACATCGTATGACATGAACTCTTATTTTTTATGGATGGGGTTCTCGGGATATAATCAAGTTCTTATGGAACCGGAGGATAGGGAGAAAATCACCTTTATCACCCCACGGGGGACGTACTATTATAAAGTGATGCCATTCGGGCTAAAAAATGCAAGGGTAACGTATCAAAAGACTGCCACCACACTATTGCATGATATAATTCATAAGGATGATGAAGTGTATGTTGATGATATGATTGTAAAATCTAAAGATAGGAAAGGACACTTGGAGGTGTTGAGGAAATTCTTTGAGAGATTAAGGAAGTTTAGAATGAGGTTGAACCCGCAAAAATGTACTTTCAGAGTCACCACCGGGAAGTTATTAGGAGTCTTTATCACTCAAAGAGGAATAGAAGTGAACCCCACCAAGATCAAAGCCATAGTCGAGATGCAACCACTGAAGAGTGAGAAAGAATTGAGGGGATTTTTGGGTAGGGTATAGTTCTTTAGTTGATTCATTTCAAAACTCACCCTAACCTGTGACCCAGTTTTTAGACTACTGAAAAGGGAGAAAAATTTGAGTGGGATAGCCAGTGCCAACAAGCCTTTGATAAAATCATAACCTACATTCAAAACCCACCTGTCCTTTCGCCCCCTGAACCCCAGAAACCCTTGATACTTTACCTGTCCTTATCAAAAAATTCAATGGAGTGTATGCTTGCCTAAGAAAGTGAAGAGGGGCATTCAGGAAAAGTAATCAATGACCTAAGCAAGAGAATGACCGGATATGAGCTGAATTATTTACCTTTGGAAAAAGCATGTTGGGCTCTGGTTTGGTGTACTTGTCGTCTTAAGCATTACATGTTAGCCTTCTTTGTGACCTTGATATCCCAAATGGACCCACTCAAATACCTGTTTGAAAAGCCTGTCCTAACTAGTAGGATTCCAGTTTGACCATGATGTTAGCCGAATTTGATATCAAGTATGTTACTGCCAAATCTGTAAAAGGGAGAGCTGATGATGAATATTTGGCCGACCTTGCGATAGAATCCGAGGAGAAATGAGAGTTTCCCAAATGAAAGAGTGACGTAGATAGAAGAAAATTTGTGAACGGTGTATTTTAATGGAGAAGCCAATTAGGTGGGATATGGGGTAGGAATTGTCTTCGTAGCACTTAGTGGAGCCCCTACCCCACTAGCCATCAAGCTTAAGTATAACTCAACCAATAATACGGCAGAATATAAAGCCTGCATAATTGGGATAGAAGCAGCTCTAGCTTTAAAGGTAGAAAGGATCGATATCTTTGGGGATTCTTATTTGATTATCTCCCAGGTGCGAGGCAATTAGAGAGTGAAGCACAAGAAATTAAGGCCTTATCATAAATACTTGGAACCATGAATACTTGGAAAGCTTGAACGTACAATTCAAGCAGATTTTGTTTTATTACCTTCCCTGTGAAGAAAACCAGTTAGCCGATTCCTTAGTAGCCTTAGCCTTAATGATTCAAATCCCTATAGGAGTTACTATAATCTCGTTGTCCATAGAAGAAAGAAACCAACCTTCATTTGAGATGATCGCATCCATTGATAATGAAGGGAGGGAGGGGGGGGGGGGGGTGAATTGCCTTGGTACTTGGATGTTTGGAAGTTCATTGAGAAAAGAGAGTACCCCGAAGGAGCTACTGAGAAGTATAAGAAAGTGATACAAAGGTTCTCTACACAATTTGTGATCTACGCGGATAAATTATAGAAGAAATCGTACACTGGGTACAATTTGGAATGTTTGTATGGGAGAGAAGTAAAAAAAAAAAAAGATGGAAGAGATCCATGAGGGAGTTTGTAGACTCCATATGAAAGGGCATATGTTGGCGAGGAAGATAATTCGGCATGGATACTCCTGGACAACCCTAGATAGGGATTGTTGTGAATATGTCAAAAGATGTCATAAATGTCAAATCCATGCGAATCTAATGCACACTCTGCCTTTCCAACTTTATAGTATGACCAGCCCTTGGCCATTCTCTATGTGGGGTATTGACATTATCGGTGAAATAGTTCCACGAGCATCCAACGAACACCGATACATAATTGTATCAATTGATTATTTTACTAAATGGGTAGAGGTGGCATCTTAAGAAACCCTAAAGGCTAAGGATGTAGTGAGCTTCATTCAGAAGAATATAATTTGTAGATATGGGGTTCCAAGCGAATTTATTTTTGATCATGGTAGTCACTTTCAAAGAGAATTCATCCCACTTTTAGAAAAGTATAGGATTATCCACCATCAATCTTTCCCTTACAGGCCGTAAACAAATGGTGCGGTAGAAATAAGAATGTTAAAGTGATCCTGGGAAAACGACAAATACATATAAGGATTAGAATGAGAAGATACCATTCACATTATGGGGACATCGGACTTCTGTGAGAAACTCCACAGGAGCTACACCAGATTTGTTGGTTTATGGGATTGAAGTTGTTCTTTCGGTTAAGGTGGAGATATCTTCTCTTTGGGTTTTGGCAGAATGTGAAGTAACCGAGCTTGAATGGATGCGTGGAAGGAACAAAGAATTAATGTTTCTTGATGAGAAGAGATTGGATGTACTAAATCATACCCAGGGATATCAGAAAAGGATAGCTCGTGCTTTCAACAAAAAGGTTCGCCCGAGGAATCTTGCTGAGGGTGACCTGGTCCTCAAAGAACTTAAACTGCCTATTTATGATCCTAGAGGGAAATTTAAACCTAACTGAGTTGGACCATATATCATTAAGACTCTCCTTTCCAGAGGAGCTGCCTATCTCATGGACCTAGATGGAGTTGAATTCAAACAACCGATCAATCTAGATCGCCTCAAAAAATATTTTTCTTAAGCCCTTTTTTTCGAAGCCGCCAACATCATTGAACTGCGCTCGACCTGATCCCCATTCAGGGATACATAGGCAACCTACCTGGTTCGGTCTTTAATAATTGATTGAATAGAACCTTTTTCTTCAAAACCTTAGCCAAACAACTTTGGGCCTGATACCCACTCAGGGATAAGTAGGCGGGCCTCCCAAGGCCTTCAGTCTATGAAAACCAAACACTCAAATCTCATGACAAATCCTTGTGTCTTGAGTTCCTCCATTTTGAACTAGGGGAAAACTTGCGTTTGTTCGAAACCACATCAAAGCCCTATTACTAGGGGCAAACATTGTTTGCCACCCAAAAAAAAAATTTATATCCTAACCCATTTTTGGATCTCCTAGCTATTGAAATGAGCACTTTGTGGAAATAAACAAGAATTCATTGTATAAAATGTTTAAAACTTTGAGCAAGATTCAAAGCATTAGTAATAAAAGTCAAGAAGAGACATCAAAAGGAAGATTTTTTATAACTCTAAGATTGATTGAAAGAGCGAACACTTTGATTGAACATTCCAAAACATTTCTCATACAAAATCATTTTTGGAAGCAAAATTATTTCACATTCAGAAAGCGCAACAAAGGTAGACAAGGTTTGTCAGAATTTTTGTAAAAGATTTTTCTCCCTCTATTTGTGTTTTTGCTATATCTACGCCTATCTATCTCTGGGTTTGTCTGCCAATCAGGGTTTGGATCTCCAGCGCGTACTCAGTAGTAGGAAAAATAGGAGCAGGGATCCTTTGGAAAGGCGTAGCTATCCTCTCATGCCAAGCATCAGTGAAAGCCTTCACTGTGGAAGGACGCAAAGCTGAACTCCTTATGAAATCCACGACAATGTTCTCAGAAACATCCTGGAGTAGTCCATACTGACAAACCATGTGATTGGGGATATAAAAAGTAGTAGTGTGCAAACCAGGCAGCCAAATATCGGGTCGACAAAGCAATCACATCGTGATAGAATAATAGATCCATCGGGGAGAGATCTAGCAAATATCCTCAGAAGAAAGGCCCCATAGTCAAGCTAGCCAAGTGTCAGCGGAGTAGAATAGGTAATGAATCCTTGGTCGGTCATAGGGAAGTGACCTGCAAGAGTGTAGGGGATGGATGAAAAGATCCAAGCGATCCATGAGCCATACTTGTAAAACAAAAGGAGCCCCAAAAGATAACATGACGCCGGTATCATGGGCATGATCCGATCCCATCAATGTCTCACTGAGAATAAGCATGATAGTGCTCTTCATCTCCCGTAAGCCGCGAACAATAGGTATAAAAATATCTGAAGATGACTGGAAGAGAAAATAAGAATCCTGGAAATGGACAGAGCACTGGGCCGTATAATCTGATGCAATCATCATCAAGGTCCCCCACATGAGCATAAGTAGAAGAGAGGTGCTGAAAATTAATCTGCCAATCCTAGATAAAAGAAACTGCAACATTACAGGAGATGTGAAGAAGAGCAGCTAAGTCCTGGACATATCTGGCCTGCACAGAGGGAATAGTTAGATCTGTATATGAATTAGTATGGAAAATAGCACTGAACTCCTCAAATAGAGAACATACCTCCTAGTATCCGAATCAAAAAACATCAAGCTCAGGATCCCAACATCGAATGCTAGCTAGAAGCAAGCTCTCATCCAAAGTCATTTGTCGAAAGGCGAAGAAGTCATTTAGTTTGAAACACGCAAAGTTACGTCTGTCGATGAAGCTCAGGATCCCAACATCGAATGCTAGCTAGAAGCAAGCTCTCATCCAAAGTCATTTGTTGAAAGGCGAAGAAGTCATTTAGTTTGAAACACGCAAAGTTGCGTCTGTCGATGCCAAAAAGGGTGTTCATCCAAGGGAAGAGAATATGAGAATCAATAGAAGCCATTGGGAATGAGAAAGAGGAGAGGGTTGAAAGTTTGAATGTGCACAAATGAATAAAAAGTGTCATTTAAATAAAGATAGGAGCTGAGCGGCACTGGATGAAAATCACGTGGATTGAGTGCCGCTGCGTCAGTCATTGAGTGCCGCCCCACTTCGTTGAGTGTTGCTGGGTGTCTAGGCAGTTCCTGGTGCTGTTTGCATATCAATAAACCCAACACCTACATAGAAAATAGATTAAATACAACAGAAAAACACAAAAATAGCATTTCAACATCATCATTTGCATTATTCATCCACCAACAAGCACGTTCAAAAGAGCAATAACGAAAGACATTCACAACACATCATTCAGAAAATCCAAAATGCATCTAAAAAGCCGATAAATAATATCCAAATCTTAAAACAAAGCCAAACATGAACATAAAACCCCAAAATTGCCCTGAAGGCCTTCTTGCATGGATACATGTCATTCATCTACCTAGATAATCCACATCCTATATTAAAACTGGAAATAAAAAAGATTGATTATTTCATCCATAAACAGACATCCAAATAAAAGAGAGAGAAGGAGAATGAAAGTCATCCTCGTCCGCGACGAGTAGACCGTCTCTGAGGCATTTGCGGAGTTGTCTAACTGCCCCTAGCAACTCCATCACCGCCATCACCTCTGCCTTGTCCGCTGCCATCAGTAGCACCTCCATGATATCCTCCACCTTGGCCCAACTGTAGCTCCTGCATTTTCCTCCTCAGAGATGCGAGCTCTTCCTCCTACACAAAGAAAAAGAAAAGGGAAGAGAGAGAAACTATAATTTCTTTGAGTCAATGTGACTTTGGATTTTGTAAACATGAATTCTTTGAGTCCAAGGGACCCCTATTTTTTTGTAAATATAAATTCTCTGTGTCCGAGTGACTCCCTTCTTGTGAACTATGAATTCTTGGAGTCCTAGCGAATCCCCTTTTTGTAAAATTGTGAATTCTTTGAGTCGATACGACTTCGCTTTTTGTAAATATAAATTCTTTGAGTCCACATGACTCCGATTTTGTAAATATATATTCTTTGAGTCCACGTGACTCCCTTTTTGTAAATATAAATTCTTTGAGTCCACATGACTCCATTTTTGTTTGTAATTGTTAAATTCTTCGAGTCGACGTGACTCCCATTCTTGTGGATGTAAACATCTTTGAGCCTACGGACTCACATTTTGAAAAGAAAAAGAAAAAAGAATTTGTGAATTCTTCGAGTCGATGCGACTCCCATTTTGAAAAAAGAGAGAAATTATGATCTCTTTGAGTTGAAGTGACTCCCATTTTTAAGAGAAAAAGAAAAAAAGAAATCATAAATTCTTTGAGTCAATGCAACTCCCACTTTAAAAAGAGAGAAAAATTGTGATAATAAAGTTCTTTGAGTTAACGTGACTCCCATTTTGAAAAGAAAAAGGAAAAAAGAAATTGTAAATTCTTTGAGTCGATGCGACTCCCATTTTGAAAAGAAAAAGAAAAAAAAGAATAAAAGAAAAGAGAAAACAACAAAAATCGATATGATCTCGGTGCAAAATCAATGAAAACCAAGATAACTAAGAGCAAACAAAAGCATAATCTCAATCCTACGTACAAGTCTAACATCCAAAATTGAACCAAATGAAACGTCAAAAACCCAAGATGACAATGACTTAGGGAAAGCAAAAATCACGAGTGCACATGATCAAAGTTTCTCTAACACACACACACGAACAATCATGCATTGCATTATCATCATGAGATTGATGCAAAAAGATTAGGTTTGTACCTTGCGAAAAGCGCGAGTCAAGAGGTGCACCTTAGGATCCTGGAGAAGAAACGATGGATCGTTGCCAAGAAAAGGCTTATATCTTTTCCTTCTTTGCTCTTGAGATCCCTAAGAGCCCGATCCACTAGCCATTGAGTCAAATCTACAAAAAAAAGGGAAGAATCAAGTTTTTGCAGAAAAAATAGAAAAGCATGAAAAAGGAAGTAATTTTGATTATAAATCAATTAGAAGATTGATTATTGATGCCGGAAATAAGTAAACTAACCTGTGATTGAAGAGAATTAAGCCAAAGATCAAATGGAAGGAAAATCTTGGAGAAGAAATTGTATGGAGGAGAAGAGGAAGAATTAGAAAAGAAAAACAAAATTTTTGTTTTAACAAACTGCCAGACTGAATGACACTCACCAGCGAGTGCCGCGCAGTCTGTGGACATTGCCGGTCCACGACCTATTTTTTTTTGGCTTTTCCCTCGATTTTTCAAATCAATTTAACAAAAGAAAGGGTTGCCACTTAATTTTTAGGAAAGAAATTAAAAAACCATTTTGAAACCTACTTTTCTGCCAAACCAGAGATTTCTGAGTCCGGGGATTATAGAATGAGAGGGGAAAGAGCCCAGTGGGACTAATGCACCCCCTCTCATCCTATCATGGATAGGCTTCTAGTCACCATCCTTTTACTCAATTTAAAAGTTTATTTGTATCCCAACCAATACATAGATATAGATTTACATACCATAAGCAAGTCGAAAGGGTGTAAGATTGATTAAAAAAGGCATCAATAACCAAGCAAGTTCAAATAGCACACAAATGATATGCAGCCGAGAACGAGAGAACTCACCTGGGTTCCAGCTACGAATTGGAAACATGTAATGCATACAAAAGTAGAAATACTAGGAAAATGGTCTCTAATCACATAAGTGTAGTATTTATGTTTCAAAAAACTTTAAATCATGCACAGCGGAAAATATTGTTTATAAAACTAATTGGTAGCCTGGATCTACTACTCGTTAACTCTATAGATGCGTACTAGAAAGGGGATAAGTATTATACCTTCAAGTTTTGAACCCAATTCTAAAATCTTTGACTTCCAACAGCCTCCACTAGGTTTATCTTCACTCTTATGACTCCTATGGATGCTCTCGGAGAGACTGGGTTGGTGGGAACCCTAGTAGAGAGGATAGAGAAGGTTTGGAAAGCCCTAAATAGTTTCTGCAGCTTCTGGTATAATAAAAATGACGAACTCCAATTTTTGGACACAACTGTCCTATTTATAGATTCCCAGAACCGACCTTATTTTCAATCAATCGAATTGATTTCGATCGATTGAAACACTTTCAATCGATTGACCATGTCTTGTCTTCAATCGATCGAACCTCTTTTGATCGATCGAACTTATCTTGACAGCATCCTCATATGCCTTTCCAAGCATCCTAGCGGAGCTAAGAGTAGGACCTCCTAAGTTCTTTATTATTGGCTTAGACCAGTTGTTAATTCCCATGACCAAACTCTTTGATAAGCAAATTAACCAACAGGCCAATTAACGTTTACTCCACTATAAAATAATAACTGCACTCCAATGTAAAAGAACGAATTCGAAGCGACATCTAGACTTGTATGGTGCACTAATGTCCCTCTACCGTCAGCATTCATAATCATATTCAGGTAGTCGGATACTGTTAACCTGAATAATGATTACATCTTCCATTCCTTGAGTCCCATTCACCTCTCATGATTACCAAACATGTTGATAACTACTTATCAACAAGACTGCAACTCTCAATAATCAACTCGGTGACATTCTTAAGGGAATGCTTACTCTTTATCAGAGGGTAGATTCAATCTTGACAATATATGTTCACAACCCTATGAATATAACATACCCAAGATACCCAGGTGTTGATCTTTTATAGAGCTCACTGATTGGTAAGTCAAAGCAGTCATATCCATAGTCTGTGTTCTTTATCATCTCAAGATTGAGAACACGTACCTTATATAAGTTATGAGTTCCTATAGACTGTTGACAATCATAAGTGTTAATAGGAAAACTTAGGTCTGTCAATGCACTATAAGCACTAGCATATTAACTAAGAGTTATACTCTAGTGATTGAGACTAATCACTCCATCCAATGGTAGTCAATCATGCTACAGTGTACTCCTGACAAGATATCTAGTCTCATCATCCACTGTGATAGATTCTAAGTATCAATGAATAATAATTCATATCTCACTTGTATACATCTCATACATACATGAATTACTTACTATGATACTTAAGCATTAACAATCATCTCATGAAAAAACATACATAATAAAATGTAAAGACGATATCCATATATCAAAATGTCAATGTCTTATACATAAAGTGATGATGCCGAAAATTGGTAAGAGAGATTCAAAGAGAGATATGGGAACACAAGAGCTTGTATGAGGTTCAGTCCCGTTAATGAGGTGACCTACGTCCATGGCTGCGTTATTGCGCTTCACTAGCAGATCACCGGTGGGCCTGGTGAGCCAATAGTAGGGTGGCACTACCAGTAAAACCAACCGAGTGTATACGTATGAGTGAGAATTATATGCTATTCCTTTGGTTAGAATGCCCCCCTTTAACTGGGGCGAGTGGCCTCTTTTATACATGCAAGAGACCGCCCGTACAAGGTAAGTTGATAGATTAGGAAGCCTAATCTATTCACAGCTAATTTACATGAATTTAGGGATGTTTCCTAAGTGGTTTAGGGAAACTGCCTGCTCCTTCCATTTAGTCTTCTAACTGGGATAGGAAACTGCCTAGAGGCTTGCTGACCAAGTAATCATGCCGGCTGAGGGCTTGCCCATGTGGGATCCATTTGGAAAAAAAGACCGGACTTATGACCAAACTGGGCGGTTTTGTGTAACAGCCCGAGTTGGCTGTGTAGTCAGCCCAAATTCAAGATGACTTGGCTTCTCTTTGCTGAGGTGGTGAGGCCCGACTTTGACCTGATATTTTAGTACATATTAGCTGTCCCCCAATTTCAAAACTGGTGGAATGCTCTATCAAATGAGGTTTGAAAATTTAGACTGCTTCTAACAAACAGCTGTCTGAGAAATGGCCCCGGGTTGTTACCCGGGTCGTGACTGATCGGGTTGGTCTTTCGGGGTCAGGACCAAGCGGTGGCTATGTGGGCTCGGGACCAACTTTTACCACGTGTCACCTTATCACTGGCCTGGTCAGGATCCAACGAGGATGGTATGATTGTAACTGAACAGTCACGTCGTAACCAGACCATCATGTCTGGCATTAATTGGGTGCGTCTTTTAAGGCAACATTCCACGTGCCTGAGATGACAGTTGTCGATAGGTTTAGGTAGGAAAATTTCCTGGCCATTAGATCTAACTTAATCTGGATCGTTTGCGCTCCCTATATAAAGAGCACTTGTTCATTTTTGAGATTCTTGCTGCCAATTGATAGAGATACCGAGTGGTTTGAGAGCAGAGAAAGTGTCTGATAAAGCTTTCCGAGCTCTTCTTCTGCGATAATCCTTGTAAGTGTTCCCTTTTTAGCTTCAGTTCATCATCCTCTTCCTCTTCCTTTTTCTCTTCTTGCCTGAGTGAGGCTGGAGAGGGCGAACCCTCTTAGGTTAGAACGGGAGTAGGACTTTTTCTTTCTCAGGTTCTGCTCTTTCTTCAAGTTGGGAGGTACGTTAGATAGGTTAAACCGAGCGGACTGTCCCTGGGGAGTTCTGACTGAGTGTCACCTTGTCTTTAAGACTGTATACTCTCTGCCTTTTAGGTTGATAACCCTGCCTCCTCTGTATCTCAGGCTTAGAGTTCCTGACCCATACCTAGGTCGTTCTCTACTTCCTGGTCTAGTCATCGAAACCCCAAGGATGTGTCACTCTAGTTTTGACTCATCTTCCTGGTCGGAGGATGAGCGGTCCGGGTCAGAGGCACCACACACAATTCTGAGTCCGCCATCCGCGTCCCCCTTTGATCACCATAGCGAGGGCAGAATCCCAATCCGTCTATCTGACGACGAGTCAGACCAGTGAGCCCCTGTTGTTTCTGTTACCTGGGGTTCGGGTGATGAAACACCAGGGGAACCCGACCCCGAGGTAGCCTTCGCCAGTGAGTTCATCCCGCCCACCCTGCGTAGTGAAGATCTTAGTCACATTAGGGATAGGTATAGCCTTCCCGATTATGGCTTCCTAGCCATAAATGTCGGTAGAGCCCAAATCTACCAGTGGGGTTTCACCACCTTATATGAGGACATCCTCATGGCTGGGTTCTGCATTCCCCTCCATCCGGTCGCTCGGGATGTCCTTATATACTTGGGGATCGCCCCGGGGCAGCTGGCCCCGAACGGTTGGAGATTCCTCATGGGGTCCATCTCCCTTTGGCCACAGTTTTTTGGGTATGAGCTTACCGTCCAGGAGTTTCTCTGGACGCACCGACCATTTCCCATTCATGGGGAGACCGAGTTCTTTTCACTTGGGGCTCGACAGAGGAGAAAGATCATAATGAACTGCCCGAGCAACAACAAGGGTTGGAAGAACAGATTCTTCCAAGTATCCACCCTTGGACTCTATGAGCCAGGGGATCCAGATGAGGACTTCCTGGGTGGGAGAACTAAGGGGTAAGTTAGTGAAGTAACTTTCTTCTCGTTTCCTTTACTTTGCTTTGAGACTAACTGTGTTACATTTTTGCATTGCAGGGGGGTCATCTAGCCCACCTAGTATTCTTGGGGAGTGCTAATAAAGAATCAGAAGCTTAGCGAACCATCCTGTCAATATTTGGGACGTTCTAACCCGCTCAGGAGATCAGAGAGGCGATCACCAACCAGAACACCCGTTGAGGCCCCTGTCCATCCCGCAATCATCCCTGATAAGAGTTTGATCGGCAACTTAATTTTGGTTATCCTCCCTTGTCCCGTTGCTCTGATTACTGACTTCGTGGTTGCTTTCTGTTTATAGAAATAGCCCCAAAGAGGAATTTGGAGCAGGTGAGGGAGAGGCAGGCCGCAGCTACTACTGCTGCTGCTATCGCCCGATTGGCGGTGGCCCAAGGAAAAAGGCCTGCCGCAGAAGCCTTGGGCAGCGAATGCCCACTGAGGCTGTCATGGGATTTCAAACTATCCGAAACCCTCCAGGACTTTAGCTCCCCGCATGGTGGTGGCCGAGACTTCCCCCCGAGCAGGAATACCGTCCGGGGTGCCGATTGAAGAATCGGCAGTGATCAGGGAGAGGGTCAAGTCTACCCTTCTCCCCAGCCAGGTGGAGACGTGTGCGAACATGTCTCCCGAGACATTTCAGGGATGGTTATACAGTCTTTCCTATATGGTAAGTACTTGGCACTTCTACTCCTTTTTACCACAACTTCTCCCGTGTTTCACTTGTTAACTGACCGTCTTGGATTCTTTATAGGTCGGCTACATGGCTGTAGGGGCTGAGTCCTTCATGCCCTCTTTGGCCGGGAGGGTCGCTGCTACAGAAGCCGCTTTGTCTAAGAAGCGAACGACCTTGGAGGCCAGGCAAAATGCCTTGGCTTTGGAGAAGGATAAGGTGAAGGGCTTGGCCCTGAGCCTTGGTGCAGCCCAGGTAGAGTTGGCGACTGCCCTGGTGAATCTGGAGGCTTCCCAAGCCCTTACAGCGGCGGTTGAGGCCCGAACAATGGTCAAAGATGAGGTAACGGCCGTCGGGGCTACAGAAGAGGCGTTTGATGAAGGCTTCTTCCAGGGCTATATGGATCTGAAATGGTGGGTTGCCCGGGATCACCCCGAGTGGGACACCTCGTCCTATGAGGGGATTGATTTAGACTACTGGGACGTCGGTCCCATGGCTGGTAAGGATCCTGCTGCTGCTACTGGAGCTGCTGAGCCTGCCCCAGGAGCGGGCTCGGGAACTGGGGATGGAGCTGCCCCAGAAGAAGAGGTTGGGGAGACTGAAGATGTGGTCGAGGTGGACGACTAGGGTCCCTGGCCTGCTTTCTTCTATATATATATATATATATATTTTTTTTTTGGGGAAGCTACTATAACTGCCCCCTAGGTTGTATAAAGTGTGTTTTTTCTTAATCAATAATAGGGTCCTTGAGACAAATCTTTCCATCAATTGTTTTTTTTCGCACTTTGTTTCTGCACTTGAATGCCTGTTTGTGATTGCCTGTGACCGACTAATTGGTTAATCCCGTAGGAACCTTGCCTTAGCAAAAGCTAGGACTGTAACTGGTAGAGAAAACTTGGTCTTTCAGGGACCTGATATAGAGGTTCTGCTCGATTATAGTACAGGTTTGTGACTGTTTACTACCCGAGCGGTTTCTCTGGGCACTATAGGTACTTTAGGAATGTTGGAAGTGTTCTAGGATTCTAAGTCCTATTAGTATCTAATGTGATTTCTTGTTTAGTCTACCCTGCCCCCCAAGCTTTTGCTAAGGCATCGTATAGAGGGGATGACTGTAGGAAACCGACCTGGAATGTGGGTGGTTGCAGGGTCTTTTGGGACTTACCATCATCAACCACCTAGAGGGCATTTCCCCCCTCGTAGGTTGGACCTAAGCGAAGCCTGTGCCTCGAGTTTTGGACCCGAGGTCATTTAAGTGCCTGGGGTCTGACCCTGAGGTCTTTTAAATGCCTGGGGTCTGACCCTGAGGTCTTTTAATGATCAAGCATGGAGAACAGTTGTGTGGCATTAGAAACTTTATTACGATATAAATAGATATGCTCGGGGCGAGCTACATGGTTTCTAGACAATACTATTATCATGCTTTACTGGAAGTATTTGCGGAGGTGCTGTACGTTCCAAGGATGAGAGAGGTCATGCCCGTCTAGAGTTTGTAACTAGTAGGTGCCCGGGTGGTTGACTCGGGTAACCAGGTATAGACCTTCCCAGTTTGGCCCCAACTTCCCATGGCTTGGGACTTTCGTGGACTGGTTGACTACCTTCAGGACCAGATCTCCTATCTGGAAACTGCGATGCTTCACCTTGCTTTCATAGTATCGGGAGACTCTCTGCTTGTAGGCTGCCACTTTAAGATACACCAAGTCTCTTTTCTCTTCTACCAAATCGAGTTTTGCCCTTTAGGCATCTTCGTTGTCTAGCTCGCTAAAATTTGCCACCTGGTAAATAGGTAACCCAAGCTCCGTAGGGACCACCGCCTCAAAGCCGTAAGTTAGGGAAAACAACATTTCACCTGTTATCACTCAGGGTGTAGTGCGGTAGGCCCATAGGAGGGTCGGTAGTTCCTCTGCCCATAGTCCTTTGGCACTTTCGAGCCTCGTTTTGATTGACTGAAGAATTGTCCTGTTGGTCACTTCGGCTTGGCCATTGGCCTGGGGATGCTCGGGGGTGAGTAGTGATTGGATATCCCATAGCCCGAGCATAATTACCTGAATACTGGGGTGTCAAATTACCTACTGTTGTCACTAACCAGAACCCGAGGGACGTCGAACCTACTAAGGATGTTCCTCTCCATGAAGCTTTCCATTTTCTTCTTGTTAATTGTCACCAAGGGCTCGGCCTCTGCCCACTTGTTGAAGTAGTCTACGGCTATCACAGCGAATTTGACTTTTCCTTTTCCCATTGGAAGAGGGCCGATAATGTCAATACCCCACTAAACAAATGGCCAAGGACTGAGGATTGGCGTCTGAAGCTCTCCCGGACGGTTGATCAAGGGAGAAAATCTTTGGCACGTATTACACCTCTTGACGTATTCTCGAGAATCTTTGTCCATGGTCGGCTAATAGTAACCTTGCAGCAGGGCTTTGTGTGAGAGTGCCCGGCCTCCGACGTGATTCCCGTACACCCCTTCATGGATTTCGTACAGTATTGCTTGGACCTATTCAGGGTGGACATAGCGGAGGTACGGTATAGAAAATCCCCTTTTGTAGAGGATGCCATCAATGATGTGGTATCTTGCCGCTCGATATTTAACTTGACGGGCTTCTTCCTTTTCATCTGGTAATGTGCCTGCTACTAGAAATGCCATGATTGGGTCCATCTAGCTAGGTGCTAGGGTGACCGGTTTGACCTCCATGCATTCCGAGTTGAACACACTTGGCTCGGGTAGGTACTCTATCCTTATCCCGGGCAAGTCTGACTCAAAAGATGAAGCAAGGCGGGCTAATCGATCAGCCCTAGTGTTTTCCTCCCTAGGTATCTGCGTGACAGAGAACCCCTAAAGTTTCTTTGAAACTGCTCGGATAAGGGCTAGATAAGCTACCATGTTATGCTCTCGGGCTTCACACTTTTGATTGACTTGATTTACCACGAGCTGAGAGTCACTGTACCCTTGAATTTGCAATGCGCCCATTGAGGTTGCCATTTATAATCCGACCAATAAGGCTTTATACTCGGCTTCGTTATTGGAGGCTTTGAATTCGAACCTGAGTGCATACTCGAGCTGGAACCCATCGGGCATGGTTAGGATGATCCTTGCTCCACTGCCCTGCCTGTTGGAAGAACCATCCACATAAAGTACCCAGGTCGGGAGATCTGACTGTAGTCCGGGCAGTAAGGTCGGTGGGGCGGGATCTTCAATTGGGTCTTCTTGGTATGTGAATTCAACAATGAAGTCTGCCACTGCTTGTCCCTTGATCACTGTACAGGGTCTGTAGACCACTTCAAATTCCTCTAACTCTAAAGCCCATTAGACGAGCCTTCCGGACGTTTCAGGCTTACTCAAGATCTTACGGAGGGGCTGATCTGTAAGGACCACGATAATGTGGGCCTGGAAATATGGCCAAAGTCTCTGAGCTGAAGTGATGAGGGCAAGGGCGAGCTTTTCAATGCAGGAGTATCTACTTTCTGCGCCTTGAAGTGCTTGGCTTGTGTAATAGACCGAGAATTGTATCCCGTGCTCTTCTCGAATGAGTGCCAAGCTGATTGCCGAGGGTGACACTGCCAGGTATAAGAACAATTCCTCGCTTGGCGCGGGCGTTGAGAGCAGAGGGGGCGATGCCAAGTACTTCTTGAGTTCTTGGAACGCTTCCTTGCATTCTTTTGACCATTGAAAGGTCTTACGAAGGATTTTGAAGAATGGCAGACACCGGTCGGTAGCTCGGGACACAAATCTGTTTAGTGCGGCCACTCGCACGACCAAACTCTGTACCTCTTTGGTTAACCTTGGTTGATGAGAATGGTGGCTAGCACAAGGTAGAATGTGGACCCAAATCACGTGCCAATTGGTCTAATTACAAGGGCGCGAGCAAAATGGTTCAAGGACAATCTCAATGGGCTAGTTCAACAAATTTGGATTGAGACTAATCTTTGTGGCCCAAAAAAGGATACTAGTGATCCACAAGAACATAACATACAACGAAGGACCAGTGTGTATTTTAGACCGAGGAGCGAAGAAGCTCAGGAACAAGGAGAGTCCGCTAGTGAAGATTCAGTGGAAGCACCACGACGAAGGAGAAGCTTCATGGGAATTAGAGTCGGAGATGCGAGAGAAGTTTCCATTTTTGTTTTGAACCCTACTTACTTCGGATTTCGGGGACGAAATCTTTAATAGGTAGTGGATGATGTAATACCCTGTATTTCTGTTATATATTATGTGAATAAGACCCTGTGTGTTTCTTTTAATACTTGTATGAGCTTGGCCTTACCTTTGGTATAATTTGGATACCAATCGATTGACACTTTTATCAATCGATTGGAGCTTTAATACCTAATACCAATCGATTGAACTTTATACTAATCGATTGCTTATACCAATTGATTGACTCTTTTACCAATCGATTGGAAGCAGCTGGGCAGATTCTTTTGCTCTGGCTGGGGTTTGTCCACGTGAACACTTCCCCATCTATATATATGCGACCCAATCTCGCCCATTTTCTATTTGCAGAAACTAGAGAGTGAGAGGGAGTGCTTGTGTGTGTGTTTATATATATACACTCATATATATATACACACATATATATATATTCATACACTCACACACACACATCCATGGACTGAGATAAGAAGGAAGAAGAGAAGAAGATCAAGAAGAATAAAGAAGAGAAGAAGAAAGAAGAAGACAGAGCAGAGGAGAGAGAGAGGAGCCACCATTGAAGCTCCAAGCTTCATTACACATTACCAAACACACCCTAGACACCTAAGGTGAGTTTTAAACTCACTTGGTAGCTTTATATTGATGTTAGAACGTGTTTTGAACGAAGAAATGGAGTGTAAACCATGTATTCCCATTTATATGTTACTGGACAGTCTTCACTGTGAAGAAGACGAAGTACCAATCGATTGAACCTCTTACCAATCGATTGACATCTTTCAGGTCCCAATCGATTGACACTTTATGCAATCGATTGGCACGGAATATGATCCAATCGATTGAACCTTTTTCCAATCGATTGATGCCACTTTTATACCAATCGATTGACCTCTATACCAATCGATTGGAAGTTTCAGAATACCGTTTTCTTAGGATAACTATTAGTTGTTTCTTTACTGTTCAGTATTTTCCAGCATGCTTTATTATTGTAATACATATGTGATAATGAGTTAATGCGGTGTAGGATCATAGTAACAACAAGATTAACGGATAATGTTTATGATGTTAGATAACGGAATAGTCGTGAATCCTTTGGAGTTAACGTTCATTTCATTCAGAGTAGTCGGGCCACATTGGGATTGTCATGTATCGGTGATAGAGTTGAACTTAAGTAGGTTTGCTAAGATTCGGAAACCTTGTGTGGGCGGGCTTTGGTCGATCATATGTTCTTAAAAGCGGTAGACAGACGAAGGTGTCTATGACTTGCGGTGAACCGGACCATTTGCCCTAAGATAGCCAGATGATCTAATCATATGTTCTTAAAAGCGGTAGACAGACGAAGGTGTCTATGACATGCGGTGGACCGTGATCACTGGCAGACATCGCTAAGTCGTGGCATAGAATGATGTACTATTTTTTAAAGCGTTATATCCCTGACATGCGGTGAACTGTGCATATGTTCTTAAAAGCGGGGGATGGACTAACGTGGTATCCATGATATGCGGTGGACTGTGCATATGTTCTTAAAAGCGGTGGATGAGCAATGGTGCATTTATAGAGTTGAACTATTGTCGAGTCTGTTTCCCCCATCAAGACGTGTTATCGGTCTTAAAATGAGTAAGACGTTAGTAATCGGATAATCGGTTTGATGTAAAGGAGTTACCCTCACTAAACTCTGACTTGGTTACTGTTTATAACTTGTAATAACTTCAATAGTTGATACCCTGTTAGTATCTAACTCACTCAGCTTTCATTAAGCTGACGGCGTTTATGCCGCTGGACATTTCTATGTTCCAGCGCACCTTGGTTATGACTATACAGGTGAAGGGCCCGCAGGAGAAGACTACCATGCTAGTGACGACGTCCCCGTGGAGAATTTCCCCGACGGAGGTCAGATCGAAGAAGACTACTACGCCGAGGACTACCTTTATGCCAACTGAAGACTAGACTAGGATTGTAGTTAATTGTCTTTACCATTTTAGAACCCTTTTTGTAGTCAGGCATATGTTGCCTTGACATTTGTACTTCCGCTGTGTTACATTTGATTCGAGACTATGATGTGTAATAGTTAGTAACTTCTGTTGACTTTATGTTACGTTGTGATCAGAACCTAGACTTCATTCTTGTTACACTATTACTTCTTATTGCTTAGTACTGCGTGGTGTGGACAATCATGTGACTTCACCCGTCGCTGCCTTTGGACCCAAAAAGGAAATTTATTTTTCTCTATTTTTGCCGTTCCGGGGTATGACAAGAATAGAAACCGACGAACTAAAGCTTGGGTTGCCTCCCAAAAAGCGCTATCTTTTACGTCTTTAGCTAGACCATTCTAGCTCAAGATTTTATGGAGGTAGAAAATCAGACTTTGTACCCCTAAGGATATCAGGAAGAGCCCGGTGGTAAGCAAAAATAATGTCGCTTTGGATTAATTCATTTGACAGATCATCCTTATTATGTTCAAATCTATTTCTTACCTTCCGAGTGAATTCATCATTAGGGTCCAGATTATTTAAATTCATCCGCTCATTACGAATTATATTATTTTCCTCACCCATATTTAGTTCTCTGTTAGGCTCAATATTCCGTCTTACCTCACTCTCCACCTCACATAGGTAATCGTCGTCTTTAGGAGGTTGATCCATAGCATTAAAAATGCTCAATTTCAAGTTCATGTTCCCAAAAGACACTTTTATTACCCCCGTCCTATAGTTAACACGAGCATTTGCAGTCGCTAAGAATGGACGACCTAAGATGACAGGAGTGTGTTTCCGAGCATCTAGCACGGGTTCAGTGTCAAGGACCATGAAGTTGACAGGATAATGGAATTTGTCAACTTTAACCAAGACGTTCTCGACGATTCCTCTAGGGATTTTAATAGAACGATCCGCTAATTGTATGGTAGCGACCGTAGGCTTAAGTTCACTAAGTCCCAGTTGTTTAATTACGTGACGGTATGGACGTGTTGTAGTATTACCATATGGACTTTAGTAACCATATCGACTCGACCATAATAAGATTTAACTTAGTCCCGTACCCGGACTCGGACATTAGAAATAATACCAGTTTGCACATACTTCGAGATCGACATGCATACCGAGGAACTTATGCACAAAAACTGAGGAAGTGGCACACAACTCGAGATGGGCCCACATGGCTGGCCATGTGGCAACCACATGTCATCCCTTTGGACGTATGTCCACTTAATGGACACATGTCCTAAGCATGCAACATGCAAAGGACACCTAGCACATGGAAATTCTATATAAGCAAGCACATACACACACTACAGTCTCTTAGTTGGATCATAATCTGAATTTTTGGAGAGAAAATTAGGAGACTTGGGTAGTTCATGAGAAAAAGAGAGAAGAAAAGTTAAGAAGAAGAAGAAGTTCATCCTTGAAGTTTGAAGTTCAAGCTCCATTAAGCTCAAAAACAACATCCAAGCTCAATTTCAAGCTTTGGTGAGTAAATTATGAGTAATCTAACTCAATTTAGAACATATATAGTATGTATTAATGTGTAGTAGGAGTTTGATGTTGTTGTGTTGAAGTTTTCATGACATGCAAGACAAGTGCTTTAAATCTGAGAAACTGAACTTCCAGCAGAATGTAGTTTAGTAAAATGAATGTTTTGATGAGCTCAAAAATTGGAATTAAGTTAGGTTTTTTTTGTGGTAAAATCTAACTCATTTATCTACAAATAACTCTTCTATAGCTCAGTCTAGAAATCAATCCTTCATGGGTGAAATGCATGTACAACACAGTGTTATGAATCTGGGAAACAGAAACTTTCAGCAGAATGTAGTTTAGTAAAATCAACGTTTGGAGCAGCTCAAAAATGAGACTTAAGCTAGATTTTTTTGTGGAGAAAGCTAACTAATTTATCTACAAATACCCCTTCTATAGCACAATCTAAAACCCCCTCCTTCATAGGTGAAATTTACGTACAATGCAGTACTATAAACCTGGGACAGAACAGTCTGAGATATAAGAAATGTCTTGTAAAATAAATAGTTTGAGTAGCTCAAAAATGTAATTGAAGCTAGATTTTTTTTTGTACATGAAGATATTCCGATTATCTACAATTTTTTAGTTTTGAGTTTGATCTACAAAACAATTTATCATGCCCAAATAAATCATGTTAATTCAGTCAATACAGTGAAAATATATCCTGGCAGATTGTACAACTTTTTGTATAATGTTTTGTTGATGCATGATGTTGATTGTTGATGCTAGTTTTCTGGTACCTGTGTTGTTATGAAAATCTCGTGCTATGGTAGTGCTATCGTGTAGATGAGTATGTTAAGGGTTTCATCTATATGTTTATTGGTATTAAATTCATGTTATAAATCCATGATCTACGTGCTATGTTTTCCATTGTTATAAATATAGTCTAATGACTGTTGAAAGTTCATACCCAAACTATAAGTATGTTGTATGACACGATTATTGCGTTAATAAGTGATCGGAAAAGTTTCCATTGTAAGTATATTGAGAGGTAAAACGGAATGTCGTATAGCAAAATATTAACGGTTATAAATAGATGATATTAATGAACTAAACTACGAAGCGTACGAATGTGAAAAATAATGATAAAACCTTCAATAATAGATTTAATGCGAATAAGGGATGGTGGATTTTGTTTCTAGTCGTGTGACTACCGGTCAAAGTTGATTCGTGAACTTTTGTGTCGTGTTTGGATAATTCTTGCAAAGTTGGTCTCTCGATTATTCCATGGAGTCGATTGGTGAGTTATGTTTTGTTCCTTGATATGAGGATTGGCATGACATGTTCAGTCAAGTACGGATGACCTGAAGATCGTCATGATGTGTTCGATCAAGTAGTTGATTAGTTTTCCGCACCCTTGGACTGAGGATCGGCATGACGTGTTCGGTTATGTACGGGTGACCTGAGGATCGGCATGACGTGTTCGTCCAAGTGATTATTAATTTGCCGTACCCTTGGTCTGAGGATCGGCATGATGTGTTCGGTAACGTGCGGGCAACCTGAGGATCGACATGACGTGTTCGACCAAGAGATTGTTAATGTCCCGCACACCTATGCCATTTGGGCGATAGTTTGAGTGCTAGTTGGGCGATAGTTAACTATTCATTATTGAGTGTTGTTCTTTCTTGACCAGTAAATGCGTTTGGAGTTAAGTCTTCTTTCAGTCAATATCATTTGTCAGTTCAGTTCTGGGCTAAGTTTAAAAGGGAATGATTGGGTTTAAATAAGATATGGTTTTGAGAATAAGAAAAGACGAACAAGACATAGTATCGAGAATAAGAAATGATGAACGAGATATGGTTTTGAGAAATAAGAAGAGATGAAGAATAACTTACCTTAAGTGGTGGTAACCTTAAGGGGACCCTCACTTAGCTTAACCGCTAACGGCTTTTCATGCCGCTAGACCTTCCACGTCCAGCCTTTGCAGGTCCAGACGGAGTCGACTGCTATCAAGATGCTGACTTTACTACTAAAGACTATGCTGGTGAAGATTACTACGAGGAAGGCTACGGTTTCGCCAGCTGAAGAATTTGGAGCTTTTCTTTTGTTATAGTTCTGTTATTATTATGTTAGTGATGTAATAGTTTAGCTGGTCTTGTAATATGTAACTTTTGGATATCTTTTTGGCCTGTAATATACTACTGATGTAAGACTTGGATGTTTAGACTCTTGCTTCCGCTGAACTTAGTCACTTTCTTGTATTATATTATTGTTTTAAGCATTTTTGGACAATCAGGTGACTTTCACAACCAGTCACGTGTCTACGAACCCATAAACGAAATTTATTTTTCCCTATTTTTGGTACTTCGGGGCGTGACACATGAAATCGTAGGCGTACCTGGATCTTTATATTTTGAAGTAGCGTGTTGGAATATTGAGCTAATCTTTTCCGTGAGAAAGACCTTTTTCGGAATATGACTGCGCAGTTTGCACTTTTGCGTACACAAGTCTTTTAAACATTTAGCCTAAGCGGGAATTTGTTTTATAGCATCGAGGAATGGAATATTAATTTTTACTTGTTTAAACACCTCGAGTATATCTTCCATTTTTGACCCTTTCTTAGACAAATGTGACGGTCCCTCAACGTTTGGTGGATATGGCATTCTCGGAATATAATTCGTTGGGATCGGTTCATTTTCTTTTCTCTTCCTACTCACGTCCTCACCCTTTTCCTTATTCAAATTTATATTTTTATCTTTCTCAGCCTCATCCGGAATTACAACAACTTCCTCATCTTGAGTAGTCGTCCTAGTCGAAACAGCGTTCACGCTCTCACTCGACCCCCCCCCTTTTTCGTATTATCCCTTAGGGTTTTGAACAGTTTGCACATGCAACTTCCCCTCGTTTCTACGACTCACCGCAGTAGCTATTTGTCCCATTTGGGACTCAAGCTTCGCAATGGATTGTGTATGAGAGTGCACCGTAGCCTCAAAAGAGTTATCCCTTGGAGGGTAAGGATTAGGAGGTGGGTGTTGGTATTGACTTTGTTGATATTGGGGTCGATAAGTATTAGGGAAATTACTCGATATAGGATTATAGTTATTTCATGGGAATTGTTGAATTGAGTTTATGTGTTGCTCCACAAATTCTAGAAATTGAGATGCTGATGGGCAAGAAAGTATAGAATGTGAAGGATCGGAACATAATGCACAACTTTCATAAGAGGGTGAACCCAACATTTGATTCATTGTCAAAAGTCGGTCAAGTTTTTTAGATAGTTCCTGAAATTCAATTGAATGACTTGACTCAAACTTTACCTCACGTTTAGGTTGCGAAAGATATCCCTCAGAACGTACCGACATAGCCTGATGCATCGAGTTCTCGCTTAATGTTTCAAAAATTTCCAGGCCTCGTCGGCGCTTTTGTGTAGGAATGTACCAGCACAAACAGCGTCGACGGTATTACGAATAGAGGGAATAAGTCCCTCGTAAAAGACTTGAACTAATTGCCACTTAGGAACCTGATGATGTGGACAGGGGCATAATAATTCTTTAAACTTCTCCCATGTGTCATAAAGCGTGTCCCCATCTTGCATCACAAAATTTGTTATCGATTTTCTTATTTGTTCTTGTGATTGGGAAAAACTTTTGTAAAAATGCCGTATGTAATGCTTCCCATGTTTTTATAGTGTTTGGCTCCAAAGATTGGAGCCAATACTTCGCTTTATCTTTTAAAGAGAATGGAAAGAGACGTAGTTTTAATTCAACATCAGTGAAATTTTGGATTTTTAACGTAGAACAAGTATCTTGAAAATCTCCTAAGTGTTGATAAGGGTCTTCATTAATGCGGCCATGGAAAGAAGGAAGTAGCGAGATGGTAGATGACTTTATCTCAAAGTGAGATGCCGTCACCTCCGGTAAATCAATACATGTTTGTGGCGTGTAAGTCGTCGGAATAAAGTAATCTTTAAGCGGAGGAGGTGGAGGTATATTAGGATTATTTCCATTATTTACGTTGTTTTCGTCGTCGGCCATTGGAATAGGTTTTATGTTAATAAATCGAGTTTTCCTTAACCTTTTAAGGGTACTTTGAATTTCGGCCTGAAATAAAGACGACGGTTTCGGAGTCCGACTGACTCTAAGGGTACGTTCAAGTTCAGGATCGATAGAAAATAATTCAGGTTTACTTGAACGCGTACCAAACATGAACTAAAAAGAAAAGAAATTAAAATAAGGACTGACTCAGCAAATACAAAAATAATCACGCAAATCAAACAACAGGCAAGCACACAGTACTACTATGATGCATGTAATTATCCTTATGCAGTGATTCGCATCAAAGCCCAGCGCCCCGGGTTTCCTAGCTAATGCACGTGAACAATCACTCCTAAACTAATGCAAATAGTGCGTCTCAGCGCCCTGACTTACAGTGGTTGGAAGCAAATTTCAAAGGAAGCGATTTGCTTGGATTTTATTTATTTTTTATTTCTTTCACGTAAGCTCCTTTGGTGCGCTAAGCTATTCCTCTCCAAAACGCTAAAATTTGATTACTTGAGAAATTACAAAACAAACGAAAAGTTAGTAACTTAAATAAAAAATAGAATAAAAAAGAAAAAGAAAAACTAATCTAATATTTACGAATTAACTAAACTAAGATTCTAAAATTAAAGGTAGTGAATTGCAATCCCTGGCAACGGCGCCAAAAATTGATCTTGTCAAAATCAAGATATAAAAGTATGCTTAACTTATGCTTTACTTTCAAAAGATTTGCAGTGTGGAAGTAAAGGTCGAACCCACAGAGATTGAATACTATGCATTTTAATTTTTAAAACCTAAATTTAGTTAATTAAGAAAAACAGATTTTGGATTTAATTTGAATTAAACTAATAACAATAAAAGTAAATCTAAATTATGAAAGCAATTAAATATTTGTTTTTATAATAAGTTTAAGGAATCTAGGATTGCAAATCCACCACTAGCTTCATAATAAGGGTATTTACGAATTAATTTAGCTTATTAAGTTGGATGATAATGGAGAATTGTAGCTACAAGCCCAATTCCTCCATCAAGAAAATAACTATGGTTTAAGCACCAACATAATCCATCTTTGGTTAGCACGAATTATCCCACACTAAACTAGGGTTGTGGTATAATCCATCTAATCTAGGCATGGACTATTTGGATACTTGATAGCACAATTCAATTTAAACACCATTACATGTAAATAATCTAAACAAGCACAACAAGTATAGATCATTGAGCACACTACCATCAAATAGATCTAAGACAAGAATAGATTTTGAAAGTAGCGATTTAATCAATAAAAGCATGATTCATTTATAAATATCCTCGGAACATGTAACTGTCATCCATACATAATAAAACTAAAATAAAAACATAAAATACATCCTATTACTTGGCTAGGGTTTCATTGAAACCCTAGATCTAGAGTTTAGTTGTCCATTGAATTGATGAACAGCAAGAGGTTGATGAAGGAGGCCATAGGAATCCTTGGTGTTCTTCTTCTTCTCCTTGCTTTCCTCTCTTCAACGACTGAAGTTTTTTGTTATATATTGATGTATCTAATGTTGTGTAATGATGTGTAACCACAAAATTGATTTAGAATATGATTTATATAGAGTTTGGAAGGATTTAGGAAGCTTTCCTAAGTCAAATCGTACTAAAACTACTATATTTACATTTTTGGACGTTCTATGCACAAACCACCTTCGCTGGGCACTTTAATTTAACAAAATACACGTTTTTGGTTTTTTCACAGGTCGCTTGCGTGGCCCGCTCGCACGAGGTCCTTTTCACTGCACTGCGCAACTTTCGTAGAATTGTGATAACCTTTTGATCGAAACTCGGATTAACTCGCCGTTTGTAGCCACACGTCCATAACTCGAAGATCTACATTTTATATCCCTGGAGAAATTTCTCAAATCTGAAGTATTCCTTGTTAAAAATGCAATTTTCCGAGGCTGCTACTGCATTCAGCTTTCACCGGAATCACCGTTTGAGCCCATAATGACTTCCAAAGCCACTAATCATTGGATTTTTATGATTTTTCAAGTTAAAGCTCCAAATCCTACAAAATTTAGAATACTTATTAAAAAACAACTAATAACTACATGAAATGGGCTAACAAAGCGTATTTTTAGGACTTTAAATGGCAACTATTCGTCGTCGATCAAAGCTCTCCAATAATGTTGGGGGTTCTTGATGATGAGTTTGATATTGATATTTCAAGAGGTCATAATCTCTATTTGATGTTGAAAATATACTTTCAAAGTTGCTATTTCAAAACCCCTCTTAAACCCTCTCATTTTGATCTCAAGAAAGAAAACTCAAGTTTTTCTCAAAATCTTTAAAACAGTGAGTCAAAACAGTGAATGATCTGAGCTCCAAGATTTCTCTAGAACTCAATAATCAATGTATGGATGCAAGACCACTTGGAAAGTCTTCCTAACTCATTAGAGAACACCCATGATTTTTGGTTTGACTTGGAAATACTTGGAATGATTCCATTTTGGTCCAAACATTCTCTCCAGATATTCTGCCTTTACTATCACAACAGCTTGGTCGACTTTCAACTTGTTTTACAGAAAACCTTTCCAAAAAGAGTGGTCCCAAACTATTTTTCCCTTAAACTTCAGTGTCTTATGGAACTTTTTGTATAAAATGGGCCCCTAAATAATTTGTTTTCATTTTCTAAGATTTTTTTGACATTTCAGTTGACAGTACGAACTCTGTTTCTGAGTAACCTCTATCGTTCATATGATTTCTCTCAATATGTAATAGTTATTAAAGATTGGCTTTTCGGGTTGTGTTCTAGACACAATAAGGAAGATCTCCATAAAAAATCATGCATTGAAAACATACCTAACCCCTCTTTTCAATTTTGAAAATATCATGTCACTAATCTGTCCACTATTCACAGCAAGCACACTTTTACTTCCATCCTTTGATTTGATGCTTACATGCACTCCAATTAGCTCATGTCTTAGGAAGTAGTTCATACTACATTTGTACACATCCCACGATGATTTTCTTCATTCATACATACACATTCTAGACTTCTAAGTCATTCTAGGAATCCATGAACACAAAACACACCACAACCTTGGCACATTCTAGATACATACATTGCATCCATGCGAAGATTTGGAGCTTTTGTGCTTCCTAATCTAAGAAGATTATAAGGAATGAACTTGATCAGACGTCCATGATTCCCCTTAATCTAATCTTCCTTCCTCATTCGTCCCGGGGATTGAGAGGTCGTCTTTTCCCAAAGATTAACATGCATCATTCTAGCTCCCTACGCATATTTCGATTTATTTGTTTATTTGTTTCAAGAACAATTCATGTCCCCTTTAGATTAGGAAAACTTTATTACTTGATATATGATTAGACGATTTTTCCTAGGTTTGTTTGTGTGATCTTTCACTTTGCATTGTGTGATACTTGGCTTAGATCTTATGAACGATATCTTATCTTTTGATCTTCCATTTCAAAATTCTTGAGTGATGTAATATACTATCATAGTATTAATTGTCGAACCAAACATAGTACAAGATGATTATTTGGATGCTAATTGAGGCCCGTCGAAAGACAGGGCGAGTTGAGGGTGTTTTAGTCTCGACAAAGGCTCCTTCCTCTCTCATACCAAAACCCCGAGCCAAGTTCTTTAGTTACGAAGGGCCGGTGTCCTTTATCCATTTGGGTGAGTCAAAATTAGGTTTCTTGGTTCCTTAAAGACCAAGTGGCGACTCTGTATCTGTTTTCAATAGACCTTTTCCTTTCCTTTTTCAAAAACAATCTCAAAACAAACTAAAAAGAGTGGATGAGCGATTTCGCGTGTCCACACATATGACATGCCTCTGCGACTCTAAATTCTATATCAAAAACAAAATCAAGGATTACATGGCTCAAACTCTGGGAATTGACCTTGGATCATGGGTCACTCAGATTCTTCCAACTCTCTGTCCAGCAATCTTGTATAATTTATTCAAAATAGTAGATTAACTTTAAACCACTCAAATTTCTTGGAGAATCTCACTATCTCACCAAAGTCCATTGGAAACCCAAATAATTCCATTAAGATTCTGATCTATTCATTTTCAAATGGGCTTACTATTCTGGAATTCTGGACAGAGAGTAGTTGACTTACAAAACCTATGATCAAACCATGTTAACCATGTAATTAGGATTTTACAGAAATCACAGTGGTAGATCTCTGTGTTATGAACAATTCCAATTGGTCTCATTCAAATCCAACAGATCGTGATTTAATTAAAAATATTTGATCACAGGTTGTTATTGAAGGCACTACACCATTGTTGAATTGTCATTTCTTATTTGAACTCAGCTTGGCCCAAAATTCTATAGAAAATTTGGACCAAGTTTTGGTTATGACCACTTAATATATTCAATCAAACATTGAGAGCCTTCATGGATTCAACATTGAAGAAACCTCCATGGAGATCTCTAAGGATTTATTCAATTTCATGAATATGCTCAAACACTTAGACTTATTTGAATCTAACCACCAAACCATGATAATTGGCTTGTTCTAAGTCCACTTCCTCTCTCAAGTCGATGATCCTTGAGGAATTGTGACTTGTCTTATTTAATTCTCCTCTAAAATTAATGGTCCTTGGAGACTAAGAACAACTTACATGAATTTCTATGAAATAGGGAAGAGATTCCATGGAACTCTAATTGGGAGACCCAAGTCATGAATATAAGATTTGAATCCACCAATTGTGCATGAATATTACCAAGATCAATCTAAATCCTCATGCAAATCATTAATTTATAGAAAATTAAGAGATCAATCTTAAGGAATTCAAATAGGGTATTGAAGATACCGTAAGTTCTAAAAGAAGAGCATGATCAAAGAGAGATAGAATTCAAACCAACTTGATGATCTAAAGCAAAATTTTCTTTTGAGAACTTATTTCAAAACCAAATCCATGATCAACTAGATCCAAATCAACAAAAATAGTTGAAAATTCAATCACAATTTAAGTGGTGTGTGATGAAAGGAGAATAAAAGAGACTTTTTGAAAATTATGTAAAAGGATCCTAAAATTCTAAGAATTGTGATTGAATTATGGAAGGAAAACACACTGGATGAGAGAATTACCTTTGGGAATACTCAGATTCACAAGGATTTTGATTGAATTGGATCAATCTTCAAGTTCTCTTCATTTCTCTTCTTCAAGATTTTTCTTCTTTCTTTTATTCTTTTCTTCCTTTCGATCTCTCCAAATTCTTTGATTGATTAACCTTAGATTTTCAAAGACTGAGGTTCTCTAGAAAAACTCAGATTGTATCTCTACTTGTCTCAAAGTTTCTCTTAATTTTCCAAATTTCTTAATCCAAAATTAACCAACCTCCTTTTCCTAGGAAGGGTGTTTATATTTGTAGAGAAATCCTCAAGGGGATGGTACTCTTTGAAGGATTTAGGTTTTGAAAAACATTATATCTTATACACAATGGAAAAAAAAGTTTATAAAACATTCTTGGTATGCCCAAATCTACTACTCATCAACTGTATAGATGCGTATAAGAAAGGGGACAAGAATATTACCTTGTGGTATTGAACCCAATTTTGAATTCTTCAACTTCCAGCAGCCTCCTCTAGATGATCTTCACTCTTATGTCTCCTATGTATGCTTCTGGAGTGGCTAGGGTTGGTGGGAACCCAAATAGAGAGGATATAGAAGGTTTGGAAAACCCCTAAGCAGTTTTTTTCCCTATTTATAGATTTCCACACTGACTTCAAGCTTTCGATCGATTGATCAAAGAACTTTTGATCGATCGAAGCAAGTTCAATCGATCTAATTGAACATAGTTCAATCCATGAAAACAAGTTCGATTGATCGAACCTTCAATCAAATTAAATTGTTTCAATCAGTTGGTTCATCATCCTCATACGCCTCTCCAAGCATTTTAGTTAGTGCATTATAAAACGATAACTGCACTCGAACTCAAAAGAACAAATCTGAAGCAATAACTAGACTTGTATAGTGTACTAATATCCCTCTACCGTTAGCATTCATAAGCATATTTAGGTAGTAGGATAGCTGTTACTGTAAACCTAAATGATAAGTACATCTTCCATTCGTTGAGTCCCATTCACCCCTCATGATTACCAAACAAGCTGATAACTACTTATCAACAAGACTGTAGTTCTCAGTAATCAACTTGGTGACATTCTCAAGGGAACGCTTACTCTTTATCAAAGGGTAGATTCTAAATTGACAATGCATGTTTACAACCCTATGAATATGCTATACCCAAGATACACAAGTGTTGATATTACAGGACCTCACAGATTGGTAAGTCAAAGCAATCACATTCATAGTATGTGTCCATAATCGTCTTAAGATTGAGAACATGTACCTTACACAAGTTATGAGTTCCTATCGACTGTTGATAGTTTTATAAGTCAATAGGAATCTCATGGTCTGTTAATGCACTATAAGTACTAACACATTAACTAAGAGTCATACTCTAGTGATTGAGATTCATCACTTCATCCAATGGTAGTTAATAATGCTACAATGTATACCTGATGAGATATCCTGTCTCATCATCCACTGTGATAAGTTATAAGTACTAAAGAATAGTAATTCATATCTTTCTTGTATGTATCTTATACATACATGAATTACCTACTATGATATTTATGGATTACATCAATCCTCTCATGAGACATACATAAAGAAATATAAACATGATGTCCATATATAAAATGCCAAATGCCAAATACATAGAGGCTGGGTTTTAGGGCACAATCCCAACAAACTTCACTTGTACTCATAACCCATCACATCTAAGACCTACACTATCTAGATGACGATCCCAGACTTTCTGTGGTAAAGCCTTTGTAAACAGATCTACAAGATTGTTAGTGGTGGCAATCTTGGTGACAGTCACATCTCCATGCTAGACTATATCTCATATGAGATGACACTTCCTTTTTACGTGCTTTCCCTTTCCATGGTTCCTTGGCTCCTTAGACTGAGCCACTGCCCCACTATTATCATAGCATAGCGTAATAAGTGACAATGACGATGGTACCAACCCAAGTTCCATAAGGAACTTCTTAAGCCAAACAACTTCCTTTGCGGCTTCACAAGCAGCCACATACTAGGCTTTTGTAGTTGAGTCTGCAGTGCATTTATGCTTAATGCTCCTCCAACAAATAGCACCACCTTCGAGGGTAAAGAGATGTCTAGATGTCGACTTTCTCAAATCTTTATCTGACATAAAGTCTGAGTTAGTGTATCTCACTAGAATCAACTCATTGCCACCATATATAAGCATGTAATCTTTAGCCTTCTCAAGTACTTAAGAATGTGATTGACGGTTGTCTAGTGTTCTGGACCTGGATTCGACTGATACCTGCTAACTATGCCAACGGCAAGGCAGATATCTGATCTAGTAAATAACATCGCATACATGAGATTTCCCACTGTCGAAGCATAAGGAAATCCTTCCATACAATTTCTCTCATCTTGTGTCTTAGGACACTGGTCCTTGGAGAACGCTAAACCATGCCTGAAAGGTAACAAACCTTTCTTCAAATTATCCATGGAAAATCTAGCTAGTACATTCTTGATATAACTAGCTTGAGATAATCCCGTTATTTTTCACTTACAAACTTCAAAGAGCTTTATCCCAAGAATATAGCTCGCCTTTCCTAGATCCTTTATATCGAAAGTATTAGATAGCCACACCTTGATTGATGATAATGCCCCTACATCATTCCCAATGAGTACAATATCATCAACATAAAGCATAAGAAAATCCACCACCTTACCTTCACATTTTTTGTATACACAAGGTTCATCTAGATTCTGTATGAAACCAAATAACTTGACAGCTTGGTCAAATTGAATGTTCCAACTTCTGGATGCCTGCTTAAGCCCATAAATGGACTTTTGCAACTTGCATACCAAGTTACCTTTTTTGCCACCTGTGGACCCTTCTGGTTGCTGCATATAGGTGTCCTCCTCAAGATTTCCATTTAAGAATGCAGTCTTGACGTCTATCTGCTAGATCTCATAATCTAGGCATACAGCAATGGATAAGAGTATTCTGATGGACTTGAGCATGGCTACCGGCGAGAAGGTTTCCTCATAGTCAATGCCCTCTCTTTGAGTAAAAATATTCGCTACAAGCCTTGCCTTAAAGGTCTTAACCTTTCCATCAGATACTCTCTTCCTCTTGTAAACCCACTTATAGCCAATGTGTTTAATATTGGCTAGAAGTTCTATGTAAATACCCTGTATTTTCAGGTATATATATATCCCTTATACTTTCCTTAGTCTTTGGTGAGTTTGAGTTCCCAATCGATTGACATTTTTGGATACCAATCGATTGATATATCCAACCGATTGACATGTTCCCAATCGATTGACATTCTACCGACTAAAATTGATGATGTGTCAAACATCCCAATCGATTGCCATCTTCTTCAATCGATTGACATTGTTCCAATCGATTGACATCAAATATCTGTCTCCAATCGATTGACATTAATATCAATCGATTGACATAAGCTGAGAAACATTTTCTTCTTTCCTTCAGCTTTGAACGTGTGGCATTCCCTTACCCTTATATATGCTTGTTCATTTGTGACCTTGGGCCAAGTCTTGGCAGCCTTGGGAGAGAGAGATACATACTCTCATATATATATATACACACATATATATTGTATATATATATCACACACACACACTTTCGGGTTGAAGAAGAAGAAGAGAAGAATTAGAAGAAGAAGAGGAGACCAGAGAGAGAAAGAAGAGACAGACAGAGAGACCGAGAAGGAGAGGAGAGAGATCAACCACCATAACCGCCGCCGCGGAGCTCGGGACGCCGTCACCGGAACGCCGGGAGAGGTGAGTTTATTAACTCACTCAAAGAGGTTGTTTTTGTTATGTTTATGTGTGTATAATAACGTGCATGAGAAGAGAAGAGGACCCCAACGTTTTATAAATAAAACCCTGCAGTTTTGAGGAAGAAGACAGAGTTCAATCGATTGACATAGAGTTCAATCGATTGATATATCCAATCGATTGACATAAAGTCCAATCGATTGACATAAAGTCCAATCGATTGACATGGTTGTTCAATCGATTGGGTAAGAGCAGAATGTTGTTTATCTATTGTTATATGTTATGAGCTGATTGTAATGTACCCAAGCTGCTAATGGTTGTACCTACGTGATATTTGATATGTGCTTAGTCAAACATGATACTACGTTAGCCTTATATGATGTTTATGTTAATGTTACAAGATGAACTGTTTATTATTAACTGTCGATATGAGATGAATTATTGGACTGTCATATGTAACTGAATGGTAGAACGGAATACAACTGCATGTTAATAATCAGTAATCAGTAGATATGATTAATACAGAGCATATGGTATTTTCTGTACTTAGTATATGAGCATTTCACAACATGTGTCAGCATGCATGGGATAGTGATGTGAAGAGGTAAGAGAATCTGATAAGAAATGGAATAGTGTTATGACGAGACAAGAGAATCTGATGAGAAATGGGATATTGATATGAAGAGATGAGAAGATATGATGAGAAAGGGGAATTGTGATTTATATGGAATAATGAAATATGTGTACTTTGGGATCCGTGGGATCAACGGCTGACGAGTCGGGTGGACGTGGGATGGTTAGAGTTCCTAGTGCGCCTCTCGCTGTTGAAGACGTCCAGTGATGCGTATGCACTGTTGAAGACGTCCAGTGTACCGTTGAAGACGTCCGGCTAGTGCTCTAATGTATTCTCAGCTGTGTAGACGACCAGTGAGGGTATACGCATCGTTGAAGACGTCCGATGTGCCGTTCTATCGTTTACAGATAGGTGGTACCGTGTAGACGACCGGTAACCCTATCAAGGGATTGTGGGACCTATTGCCTAGTCGGGTGATTCCGATTGGCATTATTGTATCGACGTAAGGATACGGATATGAGATTTTGGTATCGACGAATGAACACAGATTTATAATATGGTATTGATGTATGGATACAGAAATGGATAGAGATATGAATGTGAGTACGTATATGATGAGATTAATGTTCAGTCGTGGATTCAGCGTCCCGACGTAAAGGTATATGCATGGGTTACACGCATGGATTTGGTGAATACGTGATGAGATATGTTATACCATGATGTTTATCCTTGTCATTACTTAATATGATTCCTGCTATCGTTGATTAATGCATAGTTTAATGAGACCTCTGCTATGTCCGTGAGTGACGCCATTGTCAAGAGATTAACCGCATTTTAAGATGCTGAACAATAACGGTGAGGAGTGTTGTTTAGTATACTCACTCAGCTTTGTATCCAAAGCTGATGGCGTTTATGCCCTGGACATTCCAATGTCTAGAGCTTCGCAGGACTTGAAGACGGGATACTGATGTTCTGCCGGTCTTGGAGCTGAAGGCTTGGAGACGAAGACGTGCTGCTTGTAATAGTTAGTTTGTATATCTGTTGTTATTGTTGTTATAGGCTTCAGACTCTAAGCCAGCTGTTGTAATAGTTTTAGTAGACTTTTATAATTGGTACTTGGGCATTTGTTGCTTCCAAACCTTTTATAGTTTCCGCTGTCGCCTCTGATTATGTTAATAAGATATGTTCTATGAATAGCATCCTCCCTATCGTGGTGTTTGTTGGTTGATTAGATGACAATGCGGTTATTCACCCGTCATTCCCTATGGACCCATAAAGGAAATTTATTTTTCTCTATTTATGCTGCTCCGGGGCGTGACATTCTACAAGATTCCAGACCTGTTTGGAATCTATAGATTCAGATTCAAATTCCATGGAGATAGCTTCAAAAACTTCTTCTAAGAACATGTATCTAATAGGATGGCTGATAATCCTCTCACTATGATGAGTTATCGGTGTGGAAATGGGTGAAGTTGTGGTGTTTTCTTATCTTACATCATTTCTAACTATTGGAGGAATAGAGGGCTCTCCATCTATTTCTCTCAAATCTATCCTTCCTTTAGGTTTATGGTTCATGATATAATCATCCTCCAAGAAAACAACATTTGTACTAACAAACACTTTCTGTTCTCTTGGATCATAAAAGTACCTTCCATAAGTACCCTTTGGATACCCTACAAAGTAACATACTTCCAAACTAGTTTCCAATTTGCTCATCTTTCCATTTAGCACATGTGATGGACACCCCCATATTCGGAGATGTTGCAAAAAGGGCTTGCGTCCAATCCACATCTCTCGTGGTGTTGTAGAAATTGATTTGCTTGGAACAAGATTTAGTATTTTACGCAGCAGTTTCCAAAGCATAACCCCAAAGAAATAATGGCAACTCCGAATAACTCATCATCAACCTAGTCATGTCTAAAAGAGTCCAGTTCCTTCTCTCCGTTACACTGTTCTGCTAAGGCATACCAAGTGCAGTCAACTATGATAGAATCCCATCGAATGGTCTTGATATATGTGCCCAGTTGCTTCTCCACTTCATCCCTAAACTCTTTGAACTTTTCAAAGGATTCAGACTTGTGCTGTATTAGGTACACAAATCCATACCTAGAGTGGTCATTAGTAAATGTAATGAAATACTGATAACCACCCCTAGCTTTAATATTTATTGGTTTACACACATTAGTATGAACTAATTCTAACAATGCATTGGTCCTATTGGCTTTGCGGAAAAGGGATTTTTGATCAATTTACCCTCTAAACATGATTCACAAACACTACAAGGAAAAAGGCTTTTCATGTCACTTAAAAAGTGACATAAATAGGTATTTATGTCACTTTTTTTTCAGTAAAAAGTGACATAAATGGAGGCGAAATAAATGTTTTTTAAAAGTGACATAAATGTTTCATAAAACAAACACATATGTTAATAAAAAGTGACATAAACACTTAAAAGTGACATAAATACCATTTTATTTATTTCACTTTTAATCTAAAGTGACATAAAAGTAGAAAAAGTGACATAAATACTAAACAAAATTATTACATCAAAATCTTAAAAGTGACATAAATACTATATAAAAGTGACATAAATGTGTAATTAGTTATATCAATTTTTTTAAAAATGGCATAAATGTTTTAAATAATATTGATTCAATACCACCCTGTAAAAACAATATTATACCATCCTGTACAAAATTAAATCTTACTCAATGATCAATTTCAACTACTAAATTTCATCGATTTATCTCAATATCAACCAATTAATTGGAATGAACAAAAAAAAAATACAATCAATCCGAGTCAAGTGCTAAACTAACAACATATTACATATTCATTAAAAAGTACTAACAAAACTATGAAAGCAACAAAAAAAATTAGCCAAACAAAAAAAGTGTTTCGCTTGTTAGAAAATTCCATCAAAATGTGAAACTTTGTACCTACAAAAAAGAAAAAAATATCATTAATTAGTTGTACATATAAAATAATAAAAGAGTAAAACTATGTTTGGAGGTTTTGAAAGACCAAAATGTGTTCCCCCACTCGGAATGATGAAAGAGTCATTTTTTTTCCGCATTATTTGTTAGCCTTGATTCCGTTATGCATTCCGTTTGTTCCCACAAGTTTCTTTGGACATGTTTGAGGTGCGAGTAAGGTTTCGTGTTATTCGGATACACGCTTTACCATTTCACTACTCAAAACCTCCAAAATCTAAGTTTTTTCAAGCCTAAGTGATAAAAAAGTCATTTTTTTGCATTATTTGTGAACCGTGACTCCGTTATGCATTCGATTAGTTCTCACAAGTTTACTTAGGCATGTTTGAGGTGCGAGTAAGGTTTTGTGGTATTTGGATACACGTTTTACCGTTTGACTACTCAAAACCTCAAAAACTAAGTTTTTTCAAGTATAAGCGATGAAAAAGTCATTTTTTCGCATTATTTGTTAACTGTGATTTTGTTATGCATTCGGTTAGTTCTCACAAGTTTATTTAGGCATGTTTGAGATGCGAGTAAGGTTTCGTGTCGTTCGGATAAGCAATTTACCGTTTCAATACTCAAAACCTCCAAAATCTAAGTTTTTTCAAGCCTAAGTGATGAAAATGTCATTTTCTTTTCAATATTTGTGAACCGTGACTTCGTTATGCATTCCTGTAGTTCTCACAAGTTTATTTAGGCATATTTGAGGTGCGAGTAAGGTTTCATGGCATTCGGATACACGCTTTACCGTTTCACTACTCAAAACCTCAAAAAATAAGTTTTTTTTAGTCTAAGTAATAAAAAAGTCATTTTTTTTGCATTATTTGTTAACTCTGATTCTGTTAGTTCCCATAAGTTTATTTAGGCATGTTTGAGATGCGAGTAAGGTTTCGTGGTATTCGGATATGTAAATTAAAATTTCACTACTCAAAACCTCAAAAACTAAGTTTTTTCTAGTCTAGGTGATGAAAGAGTCATTTTTTCGCATTATTTATTAACCTTGATTCCGTTATGCATTCCGTTTGTTCCCATAAGTTTCTTTAGGCATGTTTGAGGTGCGAGTAAGGTTTCATGTTATTCGGATACACACTTTACCATTTCACTACTCAAAACCTCCAAAATCTAAGTTTTTTCAAGCCTAAGTGATGAAAAAGTCATTTTTTTTTGCATTATTTGTGAACCGTGATTTCGTCATGCATTCGGTTAGTTCTCACAAGTTTATTTAGGCATGCTTGAGGTACGAGTAAGGTTTCGTGGTATTCCATTAGAATTACGTGTCCTGCTAGGATTCATGGCCACCACATTTTTCCTAGTAATTGATTTGAAGTTTAAGTTCTGAGGCAAAAGAAACGTCAATGGAAAAAATTTTATTGGATGAATATTACTTTATTCCCCATGTCTAACATGTATAAGTGGTGTAAAAGTTTTTGTGTAGCAAATACCATATAAGCTATGAATAATTTTATTCAAACTCAATAGAAACCCAAAACATACTAATAGATTTTGGTCTTATCGAAATATATAAGCTTTGGCTAAAGTGAAAAGTAAATTACCTTATGGTAAACAAATACTTCATTTGTTTCGCTGCCACAAGAAATGTATCCACTATTTACTGAGAGACCCACGAAGTTCTTCTCGTTGGTATGGCCTCTGAAGGTCCGAACCTGGAAGTAATATTCAAAGAAAATAGTTCATGAACAAACTGATTAAGTTCCAAAATATATATCAAATAGCAATTTAAGTAATTGCCATGAAATAATGTCGTTAATAACAGCAATCTCAGGTCTAAGATGAGACCCAATCCCTACCCAAATGAGAAGAAGAAATAATGGGAATACTATTGATGTTACGATGACAACAGTCAATCGCAACAGTTTAGCACTATCCTAAATTTTCAGTAGTTACTGCACAAAACCTTAAGTCCTGTTTGGGATTTCATAAAACAGGATCATGTTTTCTGTCCTGCTATCATTTACTATCTTGTTTTTTTTAAACGAAGACCAGCATCATGTTCATTTGACATAAAACCTCTTTTAAGAATGAATTTACATCAGACTAATACTCCTATGCAATATAAGGCATGCACCAAACACTTGAATATGTAGAACCAACTCAATTGTGAATCAGAGAATTGGTTCTAAGCCTTACCAAATACCCCCTAGAGAGCAAAACAAAAATGGAAAGAAAGAACACCCTCACCACCCACAACCAACCAAAAGTCCTCCCCGTCATGAGGGTGTGCTACAACTAGTAGCCTCTGGTTCATTATCATAGAAAAGTTATGAATAAGATGACCAGTTCAGAAACTAGTTTAGAGCTCAAAATTTCAGTCAGTGCATAAAATCTGGAGTCCTCAGTCAATTTTCTAACTGTTTTGGTCTCTAAAAGAATGGTCATGGAAATGATAAACCTCCACCGATTTTATCTTATTAACTGTGCCTAGTCTCTTTAGTTCTGATGCAACAACCTCACCTTAATTCCTTTGATCAATTCCATTTCACTTTAACTACTCATTACACGCACCAGATTTTCGATCTCCTTAACCAATAGATTTTCTTTGGTTGTTCATGTAACAATATCTAATGCTTAGGTAGTGTCATCAGATCGGTTTATTGGATCTGGTGTTTTTATTATCGGTTGGATTTGTATCACGCCCCCATCTGAATTTGGCCCATTTGCAAACCAAACCTAAGCTATGATAGCCAAGTTATGAGAATTTATGATAGCAAAAATGAAATCAAACGTATTATCAAACATGTTCCATACCGGCAAATTTTCCTTCACATCCTATAATCGTAATGTGATGTCAGTAGATGCAGAAGCTAGCTCATTGTTAGACAAGAATTTCACATACAAAACTGCTTTCCTGTGCCCACTGAACACATGGAATGGCTGGCTGACATTTCTTAAATCATAATAGTGGATATGATGGTCTGTAGAGCCAACCTACAAAATGTGAGGAGCTATATGCTATAAGGCACTGTAAGTATCAAAAGAGGAACCCAAGAAGAGTCAATGTTGTTCAAAGAAACTGCAAGACACTGTCATTGCAGTAGTTTTAAGCCCTGCACTAAAGGATTTTACCAAACATTCATAAGATTCATATGCCTAAGCCGTGTTAGGGAGATGAAATCTCGAAACTAAACGGGTAGCATTTTTAGTCAAACATAAAATGGTACTTCCCATTTCTCCTCACCTTAAAAATGATCCACATTTCCCAAAATCAGACCTATGTATGGATGGTAATGCTAGATTCAAATGGACATGCAAGCATGTCATCGGATAATTCATTTAGGAACACCTTGAAACTACATTTCAGACATATGGCATAGTTTTTGGGAAAAGCATTACATGGGTCCTAGAAGAATCTAGATCACTTTTAAACAATTGGCCAAAAAACAAGTTCACGGTTATATCAACCGACACAACCAAAAGGGATAAAAGGAAAGAAAAGTAGCAAAGGAAAAAATTCCAAAAAGTTACGGAAGAATATAAATAAGATGGGATAGGAGCTAAGGAGAGTACCACAACATGATAGCTAGATCCAGGATTATACTTGACACAACAAATATTTGCTTTCATGTCAATGTTAAGCACGATAGCTTCCTGCTTTGTGCATATACTTTGACCTGTGGATCAACAAAAAAGAGCATATGCTAACCATGTTAACAGATGTGGGAAAGAAGTTGAATTTACCACCATACGCAATCTAAAAACTATTGCAAGGACAAACGACACAAACTTTAATATATATATATATGTATATTTATGTTGAAGTACATACAAACCAGAGATTGAACTGACTTCTTAATTGTATGTCTGAAAACTTTTAAAATTAAGGGATCTATTAAAGTGCTTGCTTATCTGGCCAAAATCCTCTGCCACACACAATATAGTAATTTCTAGTTTTTCAGTTCTGGCGTTGAAATGTGCGGTCGGAGTATTGATACGCACAGCGAGAGGAATCACAATCAGCACCCTTTTGCTCTATGATTACAATGGTAACTTCATCAAAACCGGCATCTTATGAATGACCTCAAAATTAAACTAGTCGAAGATGGGGGTTAAAATTAGTTAACTCTCCAATTTATGATTTTCTATCGTGTTGAACACACAACAGAATTTGAGTTAGTTTGGAATTAAAGAATTAGCTCTGCACGACAAAGGCCCTTGTCTGATATAATTTGAGCTGCATTTATATATGTATATATATTTACATACATGCATATACATATAAAGCACTTTGTGCTGCACAAAGTAATCATCATGCAACTCAAGTTGCGTAAGGATAAAACTAGTGTTTGTACAAGATATACTGCATAACCAAATTGAGTGAACTTCTATTACGTTTAGGCATTTAACTCTATACATGCAGTTGAGCTGCATTGTGTACAAACTTGGTCTCAATGCTGCTAAATCTGTGTAGAGAGGAATTTCTTAGCTACGTCGGTGGACCTGCATTGAAGCCTCGACGGATTTTCCAAAAAGATAAAATTTCCCACTTCTTTCGAGTAATATTGCACCTGACACACTTGTATGCTTGTATGATCCAGCCATACTGTAGGAAAAAGTGGTTTAAAGTGAGACTTTAAACGCGCAGCGGAAATAGGTTAAGTTATAAAACTTTTGGTATTCCAGGATCTACTACTTGTCAATTCCATAGATGCGTACAAGGGGTGCAAGAATTATACCTTAGTGTCTTGAACCCAATTCTGAAACTTCAACTTCCAGCAGCCTCCACTAGATGATCTTCACCCTTATGACTCCTGCGGATGCCTGCCGGAAAGTCTAGGGTTGGTGGGAACCCTAATAGAGAGGATAGGAAGGTTTTGGGAAGACTATGATAGTTTCTGCAGCTTCTGCGTATAAAAACGACGATCACTTACTTCCAGAACGCAGCTGCCCTATTTATAGATTTCCAGAACCGACCTAGACTTCGATCGATCGAAGTGACTTCGATCGATCGAACCTTCGATCGATCGAACCATTCTCGATCGATCGAACCTGAAGACTTCAATCGATCGAACAGTCTTCGATCAATCGAACCTGTCTTAACAGCTTCCTCAAGTGTCTTTCCAAGCATCCTAGCGGAGCTAAGAGTGGGACCTCCTAGGCTCCTTATTGTTGGCTCAGACCAGTTTGTTAATTACCATGACCAAACTCTTTGATCAGCAAACTAACTAACTGGTCAGTTAACGTTTATTCCACTATAAAACGATAACTAAACTCCAACGCAAAAGAACATATCCGAAGCGATAACTAGACTTGTATGGTGTACTAATGTCCCTCTACCGTCAGCATTCGTAATCATATTCAGGTAGTCGGATAACTGTTACTGTCATCCTGAATCATGATTACTTCTTGTATTCCTTGAGTCCCATTCACTACTCATGATTACCAAACATGTTGATAACTCTTATCAACAAGACTGCAGTACTCAGTAATCAACTTGGTGACATTCTCAAGGGAATGCTTACTCTGAATCAGAGGGTAGATTCTATCTTGACAATATATGTTCACAACCCTATGGACATGACATACCTAAGATACCCAGGTGTTGATCTTCTATAGACCTCACTGATTGGTAAGTCAAAACAGCCATATCCATAGTCTGTGTTCATAATCATCTCAAGATTGAGAACACGTACCTTATACAAGTTATGAGTTCCTATTGACTGTTGACAGCCTTAAGCGTCAATAGGAAAGCTCAGGTCCGTCAATGCACTATAAGCACTAGCATATCAACTAAGAGCTACACTCTAGTGATTGAGATTAATCACTCCATCCAATGGTAGTTAATTATGCTACAGTGTAGACCTGATGAGGTATCCAGTCTCATCATCCACTGTGACATATTCTAAGTATCAAAGAATAGTAATTCGTATCTCACTTGTGTGTATCTCATACACACACGAATTGCTTACTATGATACTTAAGGATAAAACAATCATCTCATGAAAGAAACATACACAATGAAATGTAAAGCTGATATCCATATATTATAATGCTAATGTCTCATACATAAAGTAATGGTTTGAGGGCACAAATCCAACAAACTCCCACTTGCACTCACAACCATTCAGAACTACATCTAAGACCTAGACTATCTAGATGACGATCAAAGACCTTCTGTGGTAAGGCCTTTGTAAATGGATCAGCAAGATTGTCAGCGGTGGCAATCTTGGTGACAGTCACATCTCCACGTTGAACAATATCTCGGATAAGATGATATTTCCGCTCTACGTGCTTTCCCTTTCCGTGGTTCCTTGGCTCCTTGGACTGAGCCACTGCCCCACTATTATCACAATAAAGCGTAATAGGCGACAGCGACGCTGGTACCACCTCGAGTTCCATGAGGAACTTCTTGAGCCAAACAGCTTCCTTTGCGGCTTCACAAGCAGCCACATACTCAGCTTCTGTAGTTGAGTCTGCAATGCATTTCTGCTTAATGCTCCTCCAACTAACAGCACCACCTCCCAAGGTAAAGAGATGTCCGGATGTCGACTTTCTCGAATCTTTATCTGACATAAAGTCCGAGTCAGTGTATCCTACTGGAATTAACTCACTACCGCCGTACATAAGCATGTAATCTTTAGTTCTTCTCAAGTACTTAAGAATGTGCTTAACGGCTGTCCAGTGCTCTGGACCAGGATTCGATTGATACCTGCTGACCATGCCAACGGCAAAGCAGATATCTGGTCTAGTGCATAACATCGCATACATGAGACTTCCCACTGCCGAGGCATAGGGAATTCCTGCCATGCAATTCCTCTCCTCTTGTGTCTTTGGACACTGGTCCTTGGAGAACGCTAAACCATGCCTGAAAGGTAACAAACCTTTCTTCGAATTATCCATTGAAAACCTAGTTAGCACTTTCTCGATATAACCAGCTTGAGATAATCCCATTATCTTTCGCTTGCGATCCCGAAAGAGCTTTATTCCAAGAATATAGCTCGCCTCTCCTAGATCCTTCATATCGAAAGTACTAGCTAGCCAAACCTTGACCGTTGACAGCGCCGCTACATCATTCCCAATGAGTAGAATGTCGTCAACGTAAAGCACAAGAAAAGCCACTACTTTCCCTTCACATTTCTTGTATACACAAGGCTCATCCAGATTCTGTATGAAACCAAACGACTTGACCGCTTGGTCAAATCGGATGTTCCAACTTCTGGATGCCTGCTTAAGCCCATAAATGGACTTTTGCAACTTGCATACCAAGTTACCTTTCCGACCAACTATGAACCCTTCTGGTTGTTGCATATAGATGTCCTCCTCAAGATTGCCATTCAAGAATGCAATCTTGACGTCCATCTGCCAGATTTCATAATCTAGGCATGCAGCAATGGATAAGAGTATTCTGATGGACTTGAGCATGGCTACCGGCGAGAAGGTTTCCTCATAGTCAATGCCCTCCCTCTGAGTATAGCCTTTCGCCACAAGCCTTGCCTTAAAGGTCTCAACCTTTCCATCAGATCCTCTTTTCCTCTTATAGACCCACTTGCAGCCAATGGGTTTAATATTGGCTGGAAGTTCTACAAGATCCCAGACCTGATTGGAATCCATAGATTCCAATTCAGCCTTCATAGCTTTAATCCAATGAGCTGAATCAACATCAGCCATTGCCTCTTCGTAAGTGGTAGGATCAGATTCAGATTCTATGGAAACAGCTTCAAAAACTTCTCCTAAGAACATGTATCTATCAGGCTGGCTGATAATCCTCCCACTACGACGAGGTACCGGTGCGGAAATGGGTGAAGAAGTGGTATTTTCTTGATTTTCATCATTATCAACTGCGGGTTGGACTGAGGGCTCTCCTTCTATCTCTCTAAGATCTATCCTTCCCTTAGGTTTATGGTTCATGATATAATCATCCTCCAAGAAAACAGCATTTGTACTAACAAACACTTTCTGTTCTCTTGGATCATAAAAATACCATCCATAAGTACCCTTTGGATACCCTACAAAGTAACATACTTCCGATCTAGAATCCAACTTGCTCATCTTTCCTTTAAGCACATGTGCCGGACACCCCCATATCCGGAGATGTTGCAAAGAAGGCTTGCGCCCAATCCACATCTCTCGTGGTGTCCTGGGAACAGATTTGCTTGGTACTAGATTTAGTATGTATGCAGCGGTTTCCAAAGCATAACCCTAAAGGAATAACGACAACTCTGAATAACTCATCATCGACCTAGTCATGTCTAAAAGAGTCCGATTCCTTCTCTCCGCTACACCGTTCTGCTGAGGCGTACCAGGTGCAGTCAACTGTGACAGAATCCCATTCTGTACGAGGTGATCAATAAACTCATTAGAGAGGTACTCGCCACCTCGATCAGATCGAATGGCTTTGATATGTGTGCCCGATTGCTTCTCCACTTCAGCCCTAAACTCTTTGAACTTTTCAAAGGCTTCAGACTTGTGCTGCATTAGGTACACATATCCATACCTAGAGTGGTCATCGGTAAATGTTATGAAATACTCATAACCACCCCTTGCTCTAATATTTATTGGTCCACACACATCAGTATGAACTAATTCCAACAATGCATTGGTCCTATTGCCCTTTGCAGGAAAGGGCCTTTTGGTCATCTTACCCTCCAAACAAGATTCGCAGACTTCCATTGGTTCGAGAACCAAATCGCCTAAGACCCCTTCTTTGACTAGTCTGCCAATCCTATTCAGATTGCTATGGCCAAGCCTCATATGCCAAAGCCTTGTTGGATTAGTGGAAGGTTCCTTTCTTTTAGATGGTAAAGTTACCACTGAGTTATTAAGTTCCAAACAAGAATCTTTTGAAATATTGGGAGTAATCACATACAAACCATTTGATTTAACACCAGAACATATAAAAGAACTGTTTCTTTTAATGACAACTTCAGTTCCAAAATGAAAGGAATAACCATTATTCGTTAAATTAGAAACTGAAATTAAATTACGTCTCATTAAAGGGACGTAAAGTACATCTGATAAAATCAAAACTTTATTGTCTGAAAATTCTAAAACTACGACTCCTATAGCAACCGCAGATACGGTTGCGCTAGAACCTAGAGTAAGCATGATCTCCCCATCACTGCATTTCCTGGTTGATCTGAACCCCTGCAATGAATTACAGATATGGTTAGTCGCACCAGAATCAATGCACCAAGTGTTTGAAGTATCCGTAATAAAACTTACTTCAATCACATGTGATTCAATCATACCTTGAACTCTTGTAGCTAAGAATTCTGGACAGTTCCTCTTCCAGTGGCCCTTCTCACCGCATTGGAAACTCTTTCCTTTGCCTTGGCCACCCACCTTCCCTTTGCCCTTACCTTTTCCCTTAGATTTTGCAATCTTAGGGACCGGTCCAACACTTGAACCACCAGTGCCAGCCTTCTTCTTTCCTTTCTTACCTTTGGGTGTAGATCGGGAAGAAGAAGCGCTTTTCTCAACGTTTAAAACGCTGCCCCCAGGTTTGATCACCCCTTCTCATTGAAAAATCCATTTGATTCATATTATAGTTAAGTTTGAATTGAGCGAATGATGGCGACAGCAAGTTGAGGATCATATCAACTTGGGTTTGTGCATCGATGTTGGCTCCCAAGGTCTCCAGTTCGTTTAAATAACCAATCATTTTTAAAACATGTTCTTTGACTGGAGTACCTTCCGACATCTTTGCACTCATTATCTTCTGCATGGCTACCTGTCTGGCAGGCCTGCCATGCTCCCCAAACATCTTTTTCAGGGATGTGATAATGTCACTGGCAGAATCGTTCGATTGGAATTGGTGTTGTAACACACCAGCCATTGAGGCCAGAATGTAACAACGGGCCATTCCATTCGACTTCTTCCATTTGTCGAACTCGCGTCTGGCAGCTGCTGAAGCATTTGCCGCGGGTTCTTCAGGGCTTGGGGTGGTGAGGACATATATGTGATCCTCCGTAGTTAAAACGATGTCAAGGTTACGTTTCCATTCAGTGTAGTTATTTCCAGTTAACTTGTTTTGAGTGAGTATGGTGGCAAGTGGACTAAATGCAGATCCAGACATTATGATTACTGAAAATCAAACAAACAAAATAAATATGGATATCAGAATTGACAGTTTGAAATAAAAGAATCCTTAAAACTCTTATTTAAAAACAAAGTCGCCGGAATATCGAAACGAAAGAATAAAGCCTCCGTGTGGTGGTCAATGTTCGATCTTTCGATTTATCATGACTTATCCGCTATGCAACTCTTGCAAAATAGCCATGACTCCCGAACCTATTTGATCTCTAAGTTTCTGAATAATGCCCCGTGTGGGATCCCTTATCCACAGCTTAGCTAGTGTGTACCATTAACTAGGATCCAATCACAACCATCTCAAGTAGCGCCTCCGTGTGGTGGTCACCCTCTAACACGTCTGATTGATCCTATCCATAGGAAGTTCACATCTAGTAACCAATGAGCAGTGTACCCTCCGTATGGAATGATCACCCCTGGCGAGGTGACACAGAATACACTACTCATCTTACAATGAACCGTTAATGGAAGATCGTGGGTGTTATTTGATAAGACCCTCTCCCACTAGATTTAGTAAATTAAGGATTTTGCTTTTGAAAAATGTTTCCACACACTACCCATAAACATCCAATGTTTACTAATGTGTTGAAAAACGGTTTTTGAATTTTATTTTAGAAAACTTGTTTTAAGTGCATGCAACAATGTATTATACGCCAATCACAAAACAAGCACATAAAACAAAAAACTAAAATGAAATATAGGCATTCAAACAATGCCTCTATCTCCCATGGCTCTATTTCCATAGAACACCTTCTTGGTTTGGTCGCCTCCGGCTCCATCTTGATGGACAACGGCTCCTTGCTCCATCTTCATGAAATTTCTAATTCTATTACATTGGACTTATGCTTCTTTTGAAGCTTACAATTTATCTAGAAAAAAGAAATAGCAAAAATGAAATAAAAGGATAGGGAAACCGGTGCGACTTTCCTTTTCGTAGGATTGAAGCCGCAGCGCCCTTTACATACGCCTTAAAACCAAACCATTAATAAATTACAACATGCACCAATCTCAAACAATTTAAATATAAATATTTAAACGACTTGGTGCCATGGGAGATAGCGACTAATTTTGCTGCAAAAGGGTTAGTCGTACACACATCCACACATACATAACAAATATATGTAACTACTGGAACACTTAATTGATTCACACAGTATATAAACACTTTACATACTGAATTAGAACTTAAAAACAGCATCTTACTTCTCTGTCACAGTTCGATCGATCGAAGACCGTTCGATCGCTCGAACCTTCGATCGATTGAACACTGTTCAATCGCTTGAACAGTCTGTTTCACAGAATGATTTGAAAATTTTACAGAATATTTTAAAATTAAAGTTTTTAATTTCAAAACACTTTAAAACTGTGAAACAGAGAACCTGACAAAGTATCTATCTCGATCGATCGAACTTCGTTCGATCGATCGAATACCAGAAGGTTCGATCGATCGAAGATTGTTCGATCGATTGAGAACCGAATGTTCGATCGATCAAAACAAGTTCGATCGATCAAACCCACCTTGCATCCTATGCAATCACAGTTTTGTATTCTGCTGCGATAATACTGCAGAAACAGATCTGTGACGATGCAGTTTTGAAAACAGTTCTAAAATCAACATGCAAATCAAAACTAGGGTTCCAAAAACGCATCTATAGATCCAAACGAGCGTGGCTCTGATACCAATTGTAGGAAAAAGTGGTTTAAAGTGAGAGTTTAAACGCGCAGCGGAAATAGGTTAAGTTATAAAACTTTTGGTATTCCAGGATCTACTACTTGTCAATTCCATAGATGCGTACAAGGGGTGCAAGAATTATACCTTAGTGTCTTGAACCCAATTTTGAAACTTCAACTTCCAGCAGCCTCCACTAGATGATCTTCACCCTTATGACTCCTGCGGATGCCTGCCGGAAAGTCTAGGGTTGGTGGGAACCCTAATAGAGAGGATAGGAAGGTTTTGGGAAGACTATGATAGTTTCTGCAGCTTCTGCGTATAAAAACGACGATCACTTACTTCCAGAACGCAGCTGCCCTATTTATAGATTTCCAGAACCGACCTAGACTTCGATCGATCGAACCATTCTCGATCGATCGAACCTGAAGACTTCAATCGATCGAACAGTCTTCGATCGATCGAACCTGTCTTAACAGCTTCCTCAAGTGTCTTTCCAAGCATCCTAGCGGAGCTAAGAGTGGGACCTCCTAGGCTCTTTATTGTTGGCTCAGACCAGTTTGTTAATTACCATGACCAAACTCTTTGATCAGCAAACTAACTAACTGGTCAGTTAACGTTTATTCCACTATAAAACGATAACTGAACTCCAACGCAAAAGAACATATCCGAAGCGATAACTAGACTTGTATGGTGTACTAATGTCCCTCTACCGTCAGCATTCGTAATCATATTCAGGTAGTCGGATAACTGTTACTGTCATCCTGAATCATGATTACTTCTTGTATTCCTTGAGTCCCATTCACTACTCATGATTACCAAACATGTTGATAACTCTTATCAACAAGACTGCAGTACTCAGTAATCAACTTGGTGACATTCTCAAGGAAATGCTTACTCTGAATCAGAGGGTAGATTCTATCTTGACAATATATGTTCACAACCCTATGGACATGACATACCCAAGATACCCAGGTGTTGATCTTCTATAGACCTCACTGATTGGTAAGTCAAAACAGCCATATCCATAGTCTGTGTTCATAATCATCTCAAGATTGAGAACACGTACCTTATACAAGTTATGAGTTCCTATTGACTGTTGACAGCCTTAAGCGTCAATAGGAAAGCTCAGGTCCGTCAATGCACTATAAGCACTAGCATATCAACTAAGAGCTACACTCTAGTGATTGAGATTAATCACTCCATCCAATGGTAGTTAATTATGCTACAATGTAGACCTGATGAGGTATCCAGTCTCATCATCCACTGTGACATATTCTAAGTATCAAAGAATAGTAATTCGTATCTCACTTGTGTGTATCTCATACACACACGAATTGCTTACTATGATACTTAAGGATAAAACAATCATCTCATGAAAGAAACATACACAATGAAATGTAAAGCTGATATCCATATATTATAATGCTAATGTCTCATACATAAAGTAATGGTTTGAGGGCACAAACCCAACACATACATCCACACAATATCCTTTAAATTTTAATTACTGAGAGGCGTATTGCTAATCTTCTATGTTTGAGAGTAAATATCTTTACAGCATAAATTTCACAAGAATGAAGTTTCACTCATTTTAAACTATGAATGTCAAAAGCAATAAATTAAGAAAGCATTACATGGAAATCATTAAAGTGTGAACACTGAAGGCACTATTGAGGTGCATTTGACCTTTCTTTATTCACAAGATACCACCTACTTATAACTTTTCATTTAGAATGTGTTTAGATACAAGGAACATTAAAAACATACCCTTTTATGTATCCAACAATATTTTGTGCATACACATTTTGACAAACACAAACATGTACACACACACACACATATATATGTATAGAGAGAGAGAGAGAGAGAAAAAGAGAGATATGAGCTTACTCCATGGAAGGTTAGAGTCTATACAGTACTCAAGGTCTTGGAGCTGTTCCATGGGAGGGTGGGTTATGTCTGCCATTGATGAAGCTCTGAGAGAATCAAGAGAAAGATGGAATTTTTAAGAGAGAGAGAGAGAGAGAGAGAGAGAGAGAGAGAGAGAGAGAGAGAATAAGAAGATAGGTGATAGGAAGGAGAACTAAGAACAAAGTAAAGCATACACAGATAGATAGAAAGTGGAGAAAAGTTAAAAGTGAAGAGAGAGAAGCAATAAATATGCAAAAAATGTTGGTTTAGAACCTGCTATACGCGAGAAGTTTTTGTCTAACCGAATTATTGGAAGTAAAAGAATTAATCCTCTTTGAAAACTTGCTAAAGGAGCTCATAGTCAAGAGTATAAGTATTATGCAACAACTAAAAGTACAAAATACCATATAGAACAATAACATTGAAAAGGAAAAACTGAGCCATCAGCATGACCCATCATCATAAATCTATGTAAATTCGTTTAAGACTTGAAAACATGTTTGTATTCCTATGTCATCTACGTCAGCTGAACACTTTTGAACATTCTATTAATGAAAATGTGTCCTAAAAAATACCCATCTTCCTAAATGTGAGGAAACAGAATTGCGAGAAAATTTGAGGTGTTCAATGGGGATATCCAAAAGCTAGGAAGCACCGACGTGTCGCGAATCATGGACACTCGTGTCTGATAGATGGACACGACACTTCACAGACTTTTTTGGTAGTGTAGATCACTGTGCCATTGTCGTGTCGTATCTGTGTCACTGTGTCTGTGTCCGTGCTTCGTAGACTAAAAGAAATAACAAGTGAAGTAGAATTGTATTCCCAAAATGAACTATATAGACCCATGAAGTGAAACGTATCTGTGTCGTTTGGTCACTAAACGGAAAAGTGATTACCGGTTGGTGTCAAAACGGCAGTCACTGTGCTGTTTGAATATTTTTTTGTGTGTTTGTGAAGACGGAAAAAAAGGAAGAATGCTAAACGGCAAAGGCAATGCCGTTTCATGACCAAACGGCTGTCACCAAACGGCATTGCCTTTGCCATTTTATCGTATGGTAAGAAAATTAGCTGTATGGTAAAGTTAAGTTTCGCTAATATATACTTCCCTAAGTTGCCATTTAAGCTACATCACTATGTGAGAGATGTATGGTATCTACCCTAATTAACCCTACACACTAACACCACTGCAGACGCTCTTAGGAACTTAGGATGCTAAACTGGACGCAGCTAGTCCTCAGCATTCCTCACAAAGTGCAAACCAAAAACTCAAACTCACTTTTTGAAATAAAAAAATCCCGAGCTGTTACCTATGATGAAGCAAACACAAAAATACGAGGATTTTGGGCCACTTTGCTTCCAATTGAAATCCAACCAAATTGAGATTAGATGCTAAATTTACCCACCAAACAAAAATAGGGAAGGCAAAAAAATAAAAAGAAAAAGAAAAATAAGATAACAAAAAAAAAGTAACATCCTTAAGATAAAATATATATTAGCACATTAATAAGCAGTAAGGACTTACCTAAGAGAAACATAACATACCTAACTGTTAGTAAATAATCTTAAACAGATTTAAATCCCCATTTGAAGAATTCTTTCTTTTTTAACACAAAGCAACTTGCTTTGTAGCATTCATATCAAACTACATTAACCCACATTTCCCTTTTTTCTTTTAAAAACTCAAACCAACATGACTTTCCAAGCATTTCTATCTTGTAAACCCTGGAAGAGAACGAAAATAAAAAAATAAATCAAACAAAATAAAAGTGCAACCAAGCAACCCCATCATTCATATCTCCACTCCTTTTTACCCCGATCTATAACATGCAAACTGGAAGTAAGCACATCGTAATTCTCATGGAATAGCATATATCACAAGATTATATCATATACGTATCCAAGCTATAGCTTATGAAAATTCAATTAAATATACGGATTAGGTTTCAAAAAGTTGTCTTCTTATGGATCATGATAAATTGATCAACCCAACATTACTTGAACGCCCATCAAAGCCTGACAAGGTTTTCCATACCTATTCAAAAAGTTGTCTTCTTATGGATCATGATCAATATATCCTTTCTATGAATTTCTATACTAGTCATTATAACATGTTAACTGAAATGAATCTTATAGCTCCTTCTATCCAAAATAAGTGATGAAAGAATAACCAAATTATGTATTATGTCCAAACATGAATACACCAGAAAAAAGAAAGAAAGAAATTACCAGCTTCATCATTTAGAAACTCTGAATACAAAAAACTGAAGTAGCTAAGATACCTCATCTATTCGAAAAATAGTTGCAGCACGAGCAACCTGTCCAGCCAATTGAGAAAAAAGAAAAGAAAAGAATATGCAGAAAATAAATTGGGCCAGAGACTAATATACTCCAGAAAATCTTTGAAGCTTATCTGTTAACTATGTTTTGATTTTCAGGCAACACTATTTCAACTAAGCCATAGTATTAAGCTCGACTGAGAAGTGGGTCATTTGTCTCAGCGACCAATTATCAAACACTTGAGATGCAGACTTCAAATTCTGTAACTTTTTTTTTCTTTTCACATTTCTTTTTCTGGGCAACCGATTTTGGGAAGAAGAGAGATTACTCGGGAGGCTAGTTCGAGAGACTGGGCATTGTCTATGATTGAACCCGGGCAATGTCTATGATTGAACCAGGCACGACGATGCTAATTGTGGGTGTCTCCTTTGATCCTCCATGTGGGTCTCCACCTCCTTCACTTTCTCTCTCTTCTTTTTCTTCTTTTTCCTATCATGAGAATCTCCGTTCACGAGCTCCGCCTCACAGGAGATTTCTACTTTTCCGTTCTCTGCATTGTGGATCTGTGCTTCCACTTCTGATTCGTCTCTATGATTGAACTCGGCACGACGATGCTGATTGTGTGTGTCTCCTTTGATTTCTCAACGTGGGTTTCCACCTCCTTCTCTTTCTCTCTCTTCTTTTTCTTCTTTTTCCTATCATGAGAATCTCCGTTCACGAGCTCCGCCTCACTGGAGATTTCAACAGCGGCGGTGGTCTCTATTGCTCTCAGTTAGTGATAGAAGAGGAATGAGGCTATGAATAAAAAGCCCTAAAAGTTTTGTTTTATATAATAGGCTTTTATGTCGGTTTTATTTTAAATCATATATTTTCAAAATTGCCACAGCGCCTTTTCATGTATGGCGCGGTTTTTAACATAACATATTTATGTCAGTTATTTTAAAATTGGCATAAAAAGTGTCATTATTTATGTCGCTTTTACAAAAAAGTGACATAAATAAGTATTGCGTTTTATTTATAAAATTGCCATCGCATTTTTATTTATGTCGGTTTTAAAGAAAGTGACATAAATACTTTATTAATTATGTCACTCTTACAAAAACCGACATAAATAAGTATAGTATTTATTTCACTTTCTTAAAAATTGACATAAATACTTAAAAAGTGACATAAAAAGCACAAGTGAGCAATAATTATATCACTTGAAATAAAAGTGACATAAATAGAATTTTAAAAGTGACATAAATAGCTATTTTTCTTGTAGTGAAACTTCCATTGGTTCGAGAACCAAATCACCTAAGACCCCTTCTTTGACTAGTCTGCTAATCTTATTTAGATTGATATGACCTAGCCTCATATGCCAAAGCCTTGTTAGATTAGTGGAAGGTTCCTTTCTTTTAGATGGTACAGTTACCACCGAGTTATTAATTTCCATATTAGAGTCTTTTGAAATAATTGTAGTAATCATATATAAACCATTTGACTTAATACCAGAACACACAAAAGTACCATTTCTTTTGATCACAGCTTCAGTTCCAAAAGAGAAAGAATAATTTTTATTTGAAAGTTCTGAAACTGAAGTTAAATTACATCTCATTAAAGGGACGTAAAGTACATCTGATAAAACTAAAGTCTTATTATCTGGAAATTCTAAAACTACCACTCCTATTGCAACCGCAAAAATAGTTGTGCTAGACCTAGTGTAAGCACGGTCTCCCCATCACTACACTACAACGAATTACAGATATTGCTAGTCACACCAAAATGAATGCTCCAAGTGTTCGAAGTATCCGTTGTAAAACTTACTTCAATCACATATGATTCGATCATATCTTGAGCTCTTGTAGATAAGAATTCTAGACAGTTCCTCTTCCGGTGGACTTTGTCCCCGCATTGGAGCCAAATTCCTTTGCCTTAACCACCTGACTTTCCCTTTCCTTTACCTTTCCCTTAGATTTTGCAATCTTCAGGACTGGTCCAACACTTGGACCTCTAGTGCCAGCATTCTTCTTTCATTTCTTACCTTTCGGTGAAGATCGGGAAGAGGAAGAGCTTTTCTCAACTTTCAAAACGTTGCCCCCATGTTTGATCACCCCTTCTGCTAACTGAAGAGAGCTCATTAGTTTGCTACTAGAAAAATTCATTTGATTCATATTGTAATTAAGTTTAAATTGAGCAAATGATTGAGGCAGTAAGTTGAGGATCATGTCAACTTGGGTCTGTGCATCAATGTTGGCACCCAGAGTCACCAGTTGATTTAAATAACCAATCATTTTTAAAACATGCTCTCTGACTTGAGTTCCTTCCAATATTTTTGCACTCATGATTTTTTGCATGGCTATCTGCCTAGCAGGTCGACCATGCTCCCCAAACATTTCTTATAGGGAGGTCATGATGGCACTAGCGGAATCATTCGATTGGCACTGGTGTTGCAATACACTAGCCTTAGAGACTAGTATGTAGCAACGAGCCATCGCATTCGATTTCTTCCACTTGTCAAAATTTTAATAATAGAAATTTATTATAAATTCTGAAAAACATTATAAATGCAGATCCAAACATTATAAATTCTGAAAAATAATAACAGAAATTTTAATAAAGATATCAAATTAGACAGTACAAAATAAACGAATCCTTAAAACTCTTATATTGTAACAAAGTCGCCGGATTATCAAAACGAAAGAACAAAGCCTCCGTGTGGTGGTCATTATTCGATCTTTCGTTTAATCATAACTTGTCCGCTATGCAACTCTTACAAAACATGTCATGACTCCCGAACCTATTTGATCTCTCAGTTTCTGAATAATGCCTCGTGTGGGATCCCTTATTCATAGCTTAGCTAGTGTGTACCATTAATTGTGATCCAATCACAACCACCTCAAGTAGTGCCTCAGTGTGGTGGTCACCCTCTAACACGTCTGATTGATCCTATCCGTACGAAATTCACATCTAGTAGTCAATGAGCAGTGTACCCTCTATATGGAATGATCACTCCTGACGTGGTGACACAAAATGCACTACTTATCTTACAATGAAATGTTAATGAAAGATTGTGGGAGTTATAAATAAGTCTCTCTCCCTCTAGATTTGATAATTAAGAATTTTTCTTTTGAAAAATTGTTTCTACTCATTGCCCATAGACATCCAATGTCTGTTAATGAGTTAAAACGGTTTTTGATTTTTATTTTAGAAAACTCATTTTTGCATGCATGTAGTAATAATATTTAAAATGCCAATGACAAACAATCATATAAAAACGAAAAACTAAAATTAAATAAAGATATTCACAGATGCCTCTATCTCCCATGGCTCTATCTTCATAGATCCATCCTCTTGGTTTGGTTGCCTCCAGCTCCATCTTCATGGACAATGGCTTGCTGCTCCATCTTTATAGATATCCTTTTTTTTGTTGCTAAAACATCTTTATAGATTTCCTAATTCTATTACATTGGTCCTATGCTTCTTTTGAAGCTTACAATTTATTTAAAAAAGAAAATAGCAATAAATATAAATGAATAGGCTAGAAAAACCGGTACGACTCTCTTATCCACAGGAATGGAGTCGCAGTGCCCTTTACATATTCCTATAAAAACCAAACCAAAATTTAAAATAATCACCAATCACAAACAATAAATACAAAACATAATATTTGATCATGGTGCCATGGGAGACAGCGGTCTCAGTTGCTGCAAAAGGGTTAGATACACAAATATCCACGCATATATAACAGAATATATGTCTATTGGAACTCCTAATTGATTCGCATATTCTATAAACTCTTTATGGAAGAATTAAAACATAAAACAACATCACTGGTTCTTTGTCACCTTCGATCGAACGTTCGATCTATTGAACCAAGTTCAATCGATTGAACTTATGATTTCACAGATTGATTTAAATATTTTTTAGAATGTTATAACAAATTAAAAAAAAAAATTTCAAAACTTTTAAATTGGAAAAAACACAAAGAAATAGTTTCGATCGATCAAATAAAGATAAATTGATCGAACAAAATAAAGTTCGATTGATCGAAACTAGTTCAATCGCTTGAACTCAGCATTGTCTCGATCGATCGAAACTGACATGCATCTAATGCATTCAAAAATTTGTTTTCTACTGCAAAAACACTGCAGAAATAGATTTGGGACGATGTAGTTTAAAAGCAGTCCTAAAACTATCATGCAAATCAAGATTAGTGTTCCAAAACACATCTATCGATCCAAACAAGCGTGGCTTTGATACCAATTAAAGGTTTTAGGTTTTGAAAAACATGAAATCTTATGCATAGCGAAAAAACAAGTTTATAAAACTTTCTTGGTATGCCCGGATCTACTACTCATTAACTCTATAGATGTGTACAAGAGAGGGGACAAGAATATTACCTTGTGGTCTTGAACCCAATTCTGAATTCTTCAACTTCCAGTAGCCTCCTCTAGATGATCTTCATCCTAATGTCTCCTATGAATGCTTCTAAAGTGGCTAGGGTTGGTGGGAACCTAAATAGAGAGGATATAGAAGGTTTGTGAAACCCCTAAAAAGTTTTTGCAGCTTTGTAAAGTAAAATGACAATTAAATGATTCTGTACACGGCTGCCCTATTTATAGATTTCCAAACCGACTTTAATTTTGATTTACAGAACTTTCGATCGATCAAACCTTTAATTGACCGAAGCAAGTTTGATTGATCTAACTGAATAGAATTCAATCGATCGAAACAAGTTTGATCGATCGAACCTTCAATCAATTGAAACTCTTTTAATCAATTGGTTCATCATCCTCATATACCTCTTCAACTAAGTTTGGGACCTCCTAACTTCTTTATTGTTGGCTCAAACCAGTTATTAATATCCATGATCAAATTCTTTGATTAGCAAATTAACTAACTAATCAGTTAATGTTTACTCAACTATAAAATGATAACTGCACTTGAACACAAAAGAACAAATTCGAAGCGATAACTAGAATTGGATGGTGTACTAATGTCCCTCTACCGTCAGCATTCACAATCATATTCAGGTAGTCAGATAACTGTTACTGTCAACCTGAATGATGATTACATCTTCCATTCCTTGAGTCCCATTCACCCCTCATGATTACCGAACATGTTGATAACTACTTATCTGCAAGACTGCAGTTCTCAGGAATCAACTTGGTGACATTCTCAAGGGAATGCTTACTCTTTATCAGAGGATAGATTCTATCTTGATAATGTATGTTCACAACCCTATGAATATGATATACCCAAGATACCCAGGTGTTGGTCTTGTAAGACCTCACCAATTGGCAAGTCAAAGCAATCACATCCATAATATATGTCCATAATCGTCTCAAGATTGAGAACACGAATTTTTTACAAGTTATGAGTTCCTATCGACTGTTGACAATTTTATTTGTTAATAGGAATCTCATCATCCATCAATGCACTATAAGAACTAGCATATTAGCTAAGAGTCATACTCTAGTGATTGGGATTCATCACTCCATCCAATGGTAGTTAATGACGCTATAGTGTATACCTAATTAGATATCCAGTCTCATCATCTACTGTGACAAGTTCTAAGTATCAAAGAATAGTAATTCATATCTTTCTTGGATGCATCTCATACTGATCGGGAGAGAACAAATCCTATTTATACGCCTTAACGAGCATTTGTTAGTATCTTTTTATCCAGTTTTTGTATATTTTTACTTCGTTTTCTATTTTCTGACAGGTTTTGGAAGAAATCAAGTATATCAGGCTAAATAGGGTGAAAAAGCATAAGAAAAGAAGCTGAAAAAGCCAGTTCGCGCGCGCGAACCACGCGCGCGAGAATCCATAATTCGCTCGCGCGATCAGCGCGCGCGAGGTGCCAATTGTTGCGCTCGCGCGGCCCGCGCACGCGACATGTGTAAAAATGGAACTTGCGTATTTTAGTATACTGATGATTCCTACGTGAACGAAACTGCCTAATTGCGTCTGTAAAGCTAAATACAGCAGTTTTAGTGCGTTTCGGGTTAGGAAATCTTCCAAAAACTTGTTGTAAATCTATATATACCCTATTTTACTTCAAATTAAGGGTTGGACAATTATTATACACAATATACAACCATACTTTCAGCCATTGAAGAGAGGAAAGCAAGGAGAAGAAGAAGAAGTCCAAGGATTCCCATGGCCTCCTCCATCAACCTCTTGCCGTTCATCAATTCTATGGACAACTAAACTCTAGATCTAGGGTTTCAATGAAACCCTAGCCAAGTAATAGGATGTATTTCATGTTTTTATTTTAGTTTTATTATGTATCGATGGCAGTTACATGTTCTGAGGATTTTTATAAATAAATCGTGCTTCTATGAATTAAATCATTACTTTCAAAGTTTATTCTTGTCTTAGATCTATTTTGACTGTGATGTTCTCAATGATCTATGCTTGCTGTGCTTGTTTAGATTATTTACATGTAATGGTGCTTAAATTGAATTGTGCTATCAAGTATCCGAATAGTCCATGCCTAGATTAGACGGATTATACCACAACCCTATTTTAGTGTGGGATAATTCGTGCTAACCGAAGATGGATTATGTTGGTGCTTGAACCATAGTTATTTTCTTGACGGAGGAATTGGGCTTGTAGCTACAATTCTCCATTATCATCCAACTTAATAGGCTAAAGTAATTCATAAATATTCCTATTATGAAGCTAGTGGTGGATTTGCAATCCTAGGTTCCTTTAAACATATTTATAAAAACAATTTTAAATTGGTTTCGTAATTTAGATTTATTTTTATTGTTATTAGTTTAATTAAAATTCAAATCCAAATCTCGTTTTCATAATTAATTAGATTTAGGTTTCAAAATTAAGAGTCGTAGTAATTCAATCTCTGTGGGTTCGACCTTTACTTCCACACTACAAATCTTTTGAAAGTAAAGCATAAGTTAAGCATACTTTTATATCTTGATACTGACAACATCAATTTTTGGCGCCGTTGCCGGGGATAGCAAATTACTACCTTTAATTTTATAATCTTAGTTTAGTTAATTCGTAAATATTAGATTAGTTTTTATTCTTCTTATTTTCCGTTTTTGTTTTAAATTACTAACTTGTTCTTTTATTTATAGGTTTTTGAGTCATCAAGTTCCAACGTTTCCGAGTGGAGTAGCTAATTACATCAAAGGAGCTTACGCAAATAAAATAAATAAAAATTAAGTAAATTGCTCGCTTTAACTTCGCATCAAATCACTGTAAGTCAGGGCGCTGAGACGCAATTACTTGCATTAGGTTAGTTGTGGAGTGAACACTGCATTAGCTAGGAAACCCGGGGCGCTGGGCTTGACGCGGTCATTGCATTACAGGATAATATTCATGCATCATAGTAGTACTGTGTGCTTGCTTGTCATTTGATTTGCGTGATTGCTATTTGTTTCTTTTGTTTAGTCAGTCTTTGTTTTTAGTTTCTTTTTCTTTATTTTAGTTTATGTTAGGTACACGTTCAAATAAACCGGAATTAAAACCTTTCGACTCTGAACTTGAAAGCACCCTAAGAGTTAATAAGTCTTCAAACTTAACTTCTAGAGCTAGGTTGCAAGACGACGAATCAACTCCGATTCCGTCGTCGTTGTTTGAGGCCGAAATTCAAAGTACCCGTGAACGGTTAAGGAAAACTCAAACTTTTAAAATCGAACCGATTAAAATGGCTGACGGTGGAAATAACAATAACAATCAAAACGACGGTGCTAATATGAATAATCTTAATATACCGCCACCTCCTCCACTTATAAATTATTTTATTCCTACTACTTACACGCCTCAAGCAGGTATTGAATTACCGGAGGCGACGGCATCTCACTTTGAGATAAAGTCGTCTACCATCTCGCTACTTCCATCATTCCATGGCCGTATAAATGAAGACCCTTATCAGCACTTAGGAGATTTCCAAGATATATGTTCTACTTTAAAAATCCAAAATTTCACTGATGATGAATTAAAATTGCGTCTTTTTCCATTCTCTTTAAAAGATAAAGCTAAATATTGGCTCCAATCTTTGGAGCCAAACACTATAAAAACATGGGAAGCATTACATACTGCATTTTTACAAAAGTTCTTCCCAATCACAAGAACTAATCAGATAAGAAAATCAATAACAAATTTTGTGATGCAAGATGGGGAATCACTTTACGACACGTGGGAAAAATTTAAAGAATTATTACGTTCGTGTCCACATCATCAGGTTCCTAAGTGGCAGTTGGTACAGGTCTTTTACGAGGGACTTATTCCCTCAGTCCATAATACCGTCGATGCTGTTTGTGCGGGAACTTTCCTACACAAAAGCGCCGACGAGGCCTGGAAATTTTTTGAAACTTTAAGTAGGAACTCGATGCATCAGACTGTGTCGGTACGTTTTGAGGGATATCTTAATCAACCCCAAACGAGAGGTGAAGTTAGAGTCAAGTCATTCAATAGAATTTCAGGAACTATCTAAAAAACTTGACCGACTTATGACAATAAATCAAGCGACAACCGCACCCGCTCATGAAGTGTGTCAAATATGTTCTGATCCTTTACATTCTATACTTGCATGCCCATCGGCATCTCAGTTTCCCAAATTTTTGGAGCAACACGTAAATGCTATGCAATAATTCCCACAAAAATAATTATACTCCTAGGTCGACTAATTTTTCTAATACTTATCGACCCCAGTTTCCACAAAATCAATACCAACACCCTCCTCCTAATCCTAGCCCCCGAAGGACTAACACTTTTGAGGAGACGGTGTTGGCTTCCCTTAAGAATATTAAAACTCAAGTCCAAGCACAAGCACAAATAGTGCACTCTCACACACAATCCATTGCGAAGCTTGAGTCCCAAATGGGACAAATAGCGAATACAATGAGTCGTAGGAACGAGGGGAAGTTGCCTGCGCAAACTATTCAAAATCCTAAGGGACAATATGAGATTAAGGGGTTGAGTGAACAAGTAAACGCCGTATCGACTAGGACGACTATTCGGGAAGGTGAAGTTGTTAAAATTCTGGATCAAAATGACGTTAAATCGAATAAAGAAGAGGGTGAGGAGACGAGTCAAAATAAGAAAGATAAAGAACCGGTCCCAACTAACTATGTTCCAAAGTTACCTTTTCCACCCAATGTTGAGGAACCGTCTAATTTTCCAAAGAAAAAATAAAAAACTGAGGATATACTCGAGGTGTTTAAACAAGTTAAAATCAATATTCCATTCCTCGATGCGATAAAACAAATTCCCGCTTACGCTAAATGTCTTAAAGACCTATGTACGCATAAACGCAAAATACGCAGTCATACTCCTAAAAAGGTCTTCCTCACGAAAAAAGTAAGTTCAGTTTTTCAACACGCTCCTCCGAAGTATAAGGATCCCGGTACGCCTACGATGTCATGTGTCATAGGTGACACTATCATTCATTGGGCTCTCCTTGACTTAGGAGCTAGTGTTAACCTCTTACCTTATCATGTCTATAAACAATTAGGACTAGGTGAACTTAAACCTACGCCCGCTACTATTCAATTAGCGGATCGTTCTGTTAAAGTACCTAGGGGAGTCGTCGAAGACGTCTTAGTTAAAGTTGATCAATGTTTTTATCCTGTTGATTTTATGGTCCTTGACACCGAACCGGTGCTAGATGCTAGAAAATACACTCCTGTTATTCTTGGTCGTCCATTCTTAGCCACGGCCAACGCACGTGTCAATTGTAGAACAGGGGTGATGAAAGTGTCGTTCGGGAATATAAAATTAAAATTAAATGTTTTTAATGCTGCTGATCAACCTCCTAAAGACGATGATTATCAATATGTGAAAGGTAATGAAATTAGAAGAACTGTTGAACCTAATAAAATAAGAAATATCAATGAGGGGAATAATACGGTGAGTGATGAGCGGATGAATTTGAATACAACAGACTCTAACGATGAATTTACTCGAAAGGTGAAAAATTGACTTGACCTTAATCAGGATGAACCGTCGATTGAATTAATTCGAAGCGACATGCTTTCAACTTACCATCGGGCTCTTCCTGACATCTTAAGGGGTACAAACTTCGATTTACGGCCTCCGTGAGTCTTGAGCTAGAACGGTCTAGCTGAAGACGTAAAAGTTAGCGCTTCTTGGGAGGCAACCCAAGCTTAATTTTGTCTGTTTTCTTAGTTTTTGGTCGTTTTTGAGTCGTTTTTGTCAGTTTTGGAGTTTTTCTGGTCAGGTTTGGGGGTTGGAATTAATTTATTTTAATATTACATACATAATTTTAGCCAAAGAATGGAAAAAACCCCAATCGCGCGAGCGATCCGCTCGCGCGAGGCCTCGCTCGCGCGGTCCGCTGGCGCGAGTTTGTGCCTTAGGCGTTTTTCCTTGCTTTTTCTTATTTGATGCCTCAGCTTCTTCTCGCGCCTGGTTTTGCGGGCGCGATTAAAAAAAAAAATAAAAATAAAAAATAAAAAATAAAAAAGAAAAGAAATTTTTTTTTTGGGAATTCGCGCGCGCGACGTCCTCTCGCGCGGACCGCTCGCGCGATTTCCCGTTTTATTGATGTTTTCTTTTGTTGTCTTACCTATTTCTTCCCCACCTGATCAGGAAGTTTTTATGGTCCTGTTTTTGTTTATTAGGTCATTTTAGATCGAGTTAGTTGTTGTTTTCCTTGTTTCGATTATAATTTTCCATTTTATTTCTTTTTCGTTTGTCGTTTAATTTTAACTTCGATTGGTTTATCGATTTATATTTTATATTTCGGTTTCATTTACTTTTAATATTCTTTTGTTAGTTTCTATTCGTTTATCTAGTATTAACAGGTACATTTGAACTTTATCGCCAACTTTTTATACATTTACCTGTTTGTCATTGCCGAGATTGAGGTACTATTGTTCCTTCCTTACGTACTCACCTTTCTTTCATTTTATTGTTTCATTAGGGACAATGAACGGTTTAGGTTTGGAGGTATGCACACATGCACATTATTTTATGCCAAATTTTAAAAATTTTCAATAAGTGTGTTTAAATAAACGATGTTATCGACAGAACTTTGATTGTTGTAGAATGGTAAACAAGGGAAGATGTGATTAAACATTTGCTAAAGTTATGATATGGCGTTTTAGGTCATGTATCGTTCGAATCGTAGTTTTATATCATAGTTTTGCACATAAACTTACGCACGGCACGTAGTCGCTTGAATACATGTTTGATGTGAACTATAATATGATTCGAATTTCTAGATAACACATGGTGGAGACTAGACCCGGTGAGCTTCTGAGCCTATCTTTTCTTTTTGGAGGGCTATAAATACATCTTGTGTTTGTCGAATTTCATTTGGAATAGCGCATTAACTTGTCGTTTAGTCTCATTATTCTTGTTTTGGTTGATAGTCAAGTTAAAATATTTGCTACCATGCTAAATAATCTTCCATTGTAAACATTGAAGAACCGTATTACCCTAGGAAATGATTTTAGGCTTTCTTTGTTTACTACCGGCCGATAAAAGATAAAATTTCCTTAGTTCGCCCCTTTGAGCCGTTACAATGCCTCTTTTTCTTTGTTCACCATTATCCTCTTTAAAAGCTCCAACTTGATCGACTTGGAGTATACCACTGGAAGAGTGATCAACTTTTAGTAGTATTAAGGTGATGTGTTGATGAAGAAGAAGAAAATAAGATGTTATTGGGGTAGTTGCTTGGTATTCAATGCATAGTCATTTAAGAAGCGAGAAAAGAAAAAGGAAAAGAAACAAAATAAAGAAGAGGAAGGTTGAAAAAAATGAAAGAAAAGAAGAAAAATGAATGAAAAGGAATGAAGAGAAAGAAAAGATGAAAGTTTGTAGAAGAAGAATGAAAGAGATCGAACATGCCTTACAATGCCATTCGTAAACCTACCCAATTAATCCTTTCTATCCTCTTTCATTACCCGAGCCACGTTACAACCTTTGAAAAGTCCTAATTGATCCTAGGAAACATGGTTTTGATATGTAAACGATGGGAGAGGGATTAAGACATGGTAATGAGTAATTTTTATTGATTGTTGGCATCCTATCCATGAGACTACTGTTCTTTCATGTTATGCGTCTTTTTCGTGTCGTATGTGAGCGTTATTCGTCTTAAAAACATAATTCCTTTGCTCACGTATACTAGAGAAATTACACATGTTTCTGAGTGTTTCATTTTAGAGTGTAATTGACATTGTGAGATTCGTAGTCGAAGCATAGTTGGATGGTTATCCGAGTTATATTCCAAGTTCATGACATGCGTGTGTTCATTTGACTACCATATCACACACGTGCAATTTTATGAGAAATTCTATTGATTTATACGATTCATGTACTTAGGATTGTTTTTCAGGTCGTAAGTGAACGTTTGATTCCGTTTCTTCTTGTTGATTATTCTATTTCGAATCATTGTTTTATAATAAGGAGTATTGAATGTTATGATTTTCTTTTTAATAAAACTTTTTAAATTTCTAAGTTAATAAAAATGGTTGTGGGAGCCTTGTTGATGAGAACCCTCACGAGACTTTACTCGTCCGACTAGGGACACCTAGAGGTTTAAAAGGCTTGTTGCATACGCTAAATGCTATCGTGATCCATGCGAAAATGGAGTAGTATTTTATTAGTAGTTAGTTTTCATTTTAGTTTTGCTCGAGGACTAGCAAAATGTAGGTTTGGGGGTGTGATCGGGAGAGAACAAATCCTATTTATACGCCTTAACGAGCATTTGTTAGTATCTTTTTATCCTATTTTTGTATATTTTTACTTCGTTTTCTATTTTCTGACAGGTTTTGGAAGAAATCAAGTATATCAGGCTAAACAGGGTGAAAAAGCAGAAGAAAAGAAGCTGAAAAAGCCAGTTCGCGCGCGCGAGAATCCAGAATTCGCTCGCGCGATCCGCGCGCGCGAGGTGCCAATTGTCGCGCTCGCGCGGCCCGCGCGCGCGATATGTGTAAAAATGGAACTTGCGTATTTCAGTATACTGATGATTCCTACGTGAACGAAACTGCCTAATTGCGTCTGGAAAGCTAAATACAGCAGTTTTAGTGCGTTTCGGGTTAGGAAAGCTTCCAAAAACTTGTTGTAAATCTATATATACCCTATTTTACTTCAAATTAAGGGTTGGACAATTATTATACACAATATACAACCATACTTTCAGCCATTGAAGAGAGGAAAGCAAGGAGAAGAAGAAGAAGTCCAAGGATTCCCATGGCCTCCTCCATCAACCTCTTGCCGTTCATTAATTCTATGGACAACTAAACTCTAGATCTAGGGTTTCAATGAAATCCTAGCCAAGTAATAGGATGTATTTTATGTTTTTATTTTAGTTTTATTATGTATGGATGACAGTTACATGTTCTGAGGATTTTTATAAATAAATCGTGCTTCTATGAATTAAATCATTACTTTCAAAGTTTATTCTTGTCTTAGATCTATTTTGACTGTGATGTTCTCAATGATCTATGCTTGCTGTGCTTGTTTAGATTATTTACATGTAATGGTGCTTAAATTGAATTGTGCTATCAAGTATCCGAATAGTCCATGCCTAGATTAGACGGATTATACCACAACCCTATTTTAGTGTGGGATAATTCGTGCTAACCGAAGATGGATTATGTTGGTGCTTGAACCATAGTTATTTTCTTGACGGAGGGATTGGGCTTGTAGCTACAATTCTCCATTATCATCCAACTTAATAGGCTAAAGTAATTCATAAATATTCCTATTATGAAGCTAGTGGTGGATTTGCAATCCTAGGTTCCTTTAAACATATTTATAAAAACAATTTTAAATTGGTTTCGTAATTTAGATTTATTTTCATTGTTATTAGTTTAATTAAAATTCAAATCCAAATCTCGTTTTCATAATTAATTAGATTTAGGTTTCAAAATTAAGAGTCGTAGTAATTCAATCTCTGTGGGTTCGACCTTTACTTCCACACTACAAATCTTTTGAAAGTAAAGCATAAGTTAAGCATACTTTTATATCTTGATACTGACAACATCAGATACATACAAGAATTACCTACTATGATGCTTATGGATTACATCAATCATCTCATGACATATACATAAAGAAATGTAAATATGATATCCATATATAATGCTAAATATAAAATACATAAAGACTGGGTTTGAGGGCACAATCCCAACACTCTTGTCTTTTCAAGATGATCTTATCATGTTAAAAGATGACTTAAGTGTATAAAATACGTCCTCAAGAAACAAGGTCGTTTGGGATATTCCAGAGATCCAAAGAAAATTCTAGAAACAATCATATTTTTCAAAGCTGCGCCCAGAGCGATACTCATTGAGTGCCGTAATGGCATTCAGCAAGTGCCACACTAGCACTCAGTGAGAGCCGGCTCGTAACCCCGAGTGCCGGCTATTTCCTTTAAGTGTTTTTTCTCATTTTTTTTCTTTTTCTATTATTATTTTTCTTTGAAAATCCTTATCTAAATCATTTTAACCCCAAAATTACAAATAAAATATCTTTAGAAAAGTTTTGAGGCCTTGAACAAGTTAAACTTATTTCGAAGACCTGATTTCTTTTGTTTTTTTTTATTACTTTTGTGCTTTTCCTTTTCTTAAAATAATGGTAATAATAGGTAAAATAAGAGTTTTGATTTCTTGAACCTCTTTTCTTGATCTTTGCTATCCCAAACGCTCTAATTTCTCTATCACATGTATTCAATACTCAATAAATCATAGAAACTTGCCATTGAAGACATGTTCACTGCTTTGAAATACAAATTGATTAAAAAGTTTTTTCAAAGTTTCTGAAGAGTTCTTTGAAGACCATCCAAGCATGCCGGATAGTATCATCATCGTACCCAAAGGTAATTCTCCCTAGGTTCGTGTCATGCCTCGGTAGAGCAAAAATAGAGAAAGATAAATTTTCTTTTTGGGTCCATAGGGAATGACGGGTGAGTGTCACTAGTTGGTCCACACCACACAGTGCTAGTCAATTAATAAGTAACAAGAACAGTAATAATATCAAATTGAATATATTACAAAAGTTCTAGCTATTACAACATCATCAGAGTGCGCAACAAGAAGTATAAAAGGTTTGTAAGCAACAGAGGCCCAAGCACCAATTATAACGAGGTTCAATAAAAATATTAAACTACAAATAAGACTAAATGTCTATCTTCTTCTTCAGCTTGCGTAAACGTAATCATTCGCATAGTAGTCTCCCCTGGCTTCTCCAACCGCACCAGGTTCACCCTCAGCATATCGTTCCTCGTGGTAGTAGCCACCATCATCCAGTTAATTACCTACAATGGCATATATAGGGTAGGCTAGAGGGGGAAATGTCTAGGTAATAAAGGCCGTCAGCTTATTGAAAGCCGAGTGAGAATAAACTAACATAGTCTTATAGATATAAAGTAATTACCAGTTTATGAGCAATATATAGTAATGATACTAATAATATCTTTCTCTCTTTTATTCTAAATTCATTACCCGAGTCCTATCGTCTTTAAACCCTAGGACCAGCTGTATCGATCTCAACTGACTACCTGAGACTGATTATATCATAACGATATATGAGTGCTATTGTTCACCACTTTTAAGAAATCTTACTGTTCACTGCTTTTAAGAACTCTTGCAAGCACCATACCTTGTTCAAATATAACGACCTGTCCATGGACGTACTTGTAGACACCCCATTTTGTCGGCTATTAGATTTAGGAGACCCATAGCTCGGTGGTTTACAATGATTGAAAAAAAGGAGACTTAAAAGTGACTCTTAGAAGTTAGTTCTATATCTCAAAATGCTCAGAAAGTGGTAAAAATGGCCAAAATACAGAAAGCCCAAACACTCCTAGATTTGGACCAAAAGTTCTGAAAAAATGCTATGTTGTAAGAAAAGTAACACAATGAGTTTTACAGAAAAATCGGAGGAAATCATCAGTTCTCAAAGACCCCCAGAAGTCCCAGAAGTTCCTGAAAAGTCCCCATTGATCGGTTTGACCAAGTTTGACCAAAATAATCCAAACTCGTCCGAAAGTTCTGAGATCATCCTAGATCATGAGAAAAGTACTAAAACAAGTTTTAAAAGAAAATCGGACAAAAACGTCAGCTCTTGGGAGCTCCTGGAGGTTCCTAGAACTTCCTGGAGGTTCTTAGAACTTCTTGTAGGTCCCCGGTTTGACCTATTTGACCTAAACATTGACTTTGAAATTAGAGCACTGTATCATTTTTAAAAATTATTTATGAATACAAGAGGTCAATAGCTTTCCAACGATATATCGCACATAATTTTTGGGTTTAAAACGAATTTATTATGAATTTTTGAAGGTGAAAAAGGCAATCAAAATTGACTTTTATCGCAAATACCGTAAAACTTTTCAAAGTGTCCTATCTCCAAACTATTTTTTATGAAAAGTACACTCCATTACCTTTTCAATGGTATATCACAAGCTTAGTTTGGAGTTCGTATGCATTTTCTGTGAATTTCGGACAAAATAGGGCCTTTTCGTGAATACCGAAACTTTTGGGGACCTGAATACAATAATCTGGGCATCTGAGGAGCAGTGCCGTCGTGACACTAGCCCACTACTACCATAGTATAGCCCAGTGCTATCGTGGCACTCTCTCCCAGAAGTCCATTTTATGTAATTTTGCTTTGTGGCCCCAAATTGAATAATTGAAAGCCAAAATAACTTTGTTTTATGTTCACAGATGTTTGGGACCAATGTGAGCACTTTTTAAATCACAAACTCCCCCAAATTTACCTATATAAATCCCCCTTGACTCCTAATTTTGGGGTGGCAAATACACATTATAGAGAAAGTTGTAGAGAGAGATAGGGAGAGATAAGATTTAGAAGAGAGAAAGAGAGCTTCTTCTATTGAATTTCTTTATAAAAGTGAGTTCCTAACCTCCTCTTTACTTCATTGCTCCTCTTTACTTCATATTCAATACACCCGACCAACATTTTTTTGAGTAGTTATGAGAGAGGAAGCTACTTCTATGTCCCAATATCAAATATATGAGTGAAACACCAAGCTACAAGTCCAATATCTCATTGAATATCATCTATTGATTGTTTATTTGCTTGTTTACATACTATGCACATCTCTTCTTATCTCATTTCTTTTTGATTTTCTTTATTTGACTTACTAGTTCATCATCATCTAGATGATAACATGGTTTTTGAGGTGAGTGAATCCTTATGGATAGTAGCTCTTTACCTCAAAAATATGTTTGATAGATGATGATTCTAACTTCAATACTTCCAAAGTATTCTTGAAGTCATATTCAAAATAAAACATTGTTTTCCAACAATCTTGGAGGTTCTTGACATAGGTCTGATGTTGATATTCTAAGGGGTTATAATCTTGATTTGGTGCTAGAAATGTACTCTCAAAATCTCTATTTCAAAATCCTCCTTAAACCCCTCATCTTGATTCCAAGAAACAAAACTCTTGTTTTTCTCAAAATCTTCAAAACAATGAGTCATTCAACTTTAAAATGTCATTATGAGCTCAATACTCAATGGATGATTGCATGACCACTTGAAAAGCCTTCCTAACTCATTAGATAACACCCAGGGGTTTTGGTTTTATTTAAAAACACTTGTAAGTGTTCCATTTTGACCCAAACATTCCTTCTAGATATTCTATTTTTCTATAATAGTAGCTTTGTTTGACTTTCAACTTGTTTTTCTAGAAAACTTTACAAAAAGAGTGGTCCCAACTCATTTTTTCCTTTAACATCAGTGGCGTAGGGAACGTTTTGTATAATATGGGCTTCCAAATGTTTTATCTTCATTTTCTAAGAGTTTTCTATATTTCAGTCGACAGTACGGATTTTGTTTCTGAGCAACCTCGCTTGTTCATATGATTTCTCTCAATCTGTAACTTCAATGTAGATTTAGCTTTTTGATATGTGTTCTAGACACAGTCGGTATGACCTCCATAAAAAATCATGAATTAAAAACATTTTTAGCCTCACCTTTCCATTTTTACAAAATCTGTTCACTGTTTTGTCCACTATTCACAGCAAGCATGTTTTAGTTTTCTTTGATTAGATGTTTACATGCTTTCCAAATTAACTAATGTCTTAGGAATTGGTTCATACTACATTTGTACATGTCCTGCAATGGCATTCTTCATTCATTCATGCATACTTTGGATTTTTAAATCACTTTAGAAAATCTTTGAACACAAACACACTACTACTTTGCACAATCTAGGATTATACATTGCATCCATGCAACATTTGGAGTTTTTGTAACTTCTAATCTAAGAAGATTATAAGGAATGAACTTGACCACACGTTCATGCTCCCCCCGATCAAATCTTCCTTTCTCATCCATCCCGGGGATTGAAAGGTTTTCCTTTCTCAAGATTCAACGTGCATACATTCTAGCTTGCTAAACATATTTTTGATTTCTTTGTTTATTTGTTTTCAAGAATAGTCCATGTCCCCTCTTAGATTAGGAAAACTTGATTACTTGATTTGTGATTAGATGATTTTTCCTAAGTTTGTTTTGTGTGATCTTTCACTTTACATTGTGTGATACTTGGCTTAGATCTTATGAATAATATCTTATCTTTTGATCTTCCATTTTAAGATTCTTATGAGATGTAATAGACTATCGTAGTACTAATTGTCGAACCAAACATAGTATAAGATGATCGTTTAGATGCTAATTGAGGCCCACCATGAGACGGGCGAGTTGAGGATGTTTTAGTCTCGACAAAGGCTCCTTACTCTCTCGTATCAAAACCCCGAGTCAAGTTATTTGGTTATGAAGGGACAGTGCCCTTTATCCGTTTGGGTGAGTCAAAATTGGGTTTCTTGGATCCCTAAAGACCAAGTGGCGACTCCGTATCTGTTTTTACATACTTTCACTTTTTCAAACAGTTCAAAGGAAAATCAATTCCGAATCCCCGAAATGGAGAGGGTGGACTCCCGAAGGTTGCATGTCTACAATCTGGCGAATCTGTTGGGGATTTTTATTTTAAAAACAAACTAGTACTGAGGTTTGACTCATAAGCAGCATCCTTAAAATCATCTTTTTTACTGTGTTTGGTTCACCACATTGCACTTCTACATTTTTTCCTCCGACTGTGTTTGAAAAGCGACGCTGACATTGTTCAGGTCTTGCTGTGCCAGGGCACAAGTCACCGTTTATACTGTTCCTTCCAAGGTTTATCAAAAAGAGTAAAAAATTTCCGTACTATCTCTCTAACGGTATATTGGAACTCTCGTCAATGGACCCTCTTTGACTAAACCCAACCTTTGCATATAGATTCCTGTAGAACCTTTCACAGGACTGTTAATTTATCTTTTCGGATAGGACAATGTGATATAACTGCTAGGATGCACCCATGAGCACATTGCTATGCTGTTCTAGCAAACTCTCACAAAATCTGCACTATCATGGTTCCTAACCTTGGAAGCCTCTAAAACTCAGACATGGGAAGATATTGTTCAGGTGTTTGTTGATCACTATTCCTACAATCAAGAGTTGGATGTCACGATCAGGGATTTGGAAATGACTCAGCAAACAACAATGAATCCTTCATTGCATTTCTGAGCAGGTGGAGGAATAAAGTGGCCCAAATGACCCATCGGCCAATTAAAAAAGAATAGGTAAGAATGCTAATCTGGAATCTATAACTGCTCTACCATGAGAAGTTGTTTTATTAATCCATCTCTACCTACGAGGAGCTATTTCAAGTTAGAACCAAGATTGAAGATGCTATCATGGAAGGGAAGATTAAGAAAGAAGAGCCGCCAAGCCAATCAAAGAGGCCTAACTACTTTAAGAACTCCTCGGATGTCAATGCCCTTAGCAGCCAACCCATGGTGTATCCGACCCGACTGTACCAATCCTTCAACCAAACTAGTTCCTCTAGCTGTCCTTTCCAGTAGAAGCCTCTCTGCAACTTTGCTAAGCTAGAAATCCCCATCTCCTCAGCCTTAGACTGCCTCCTCAAGAAAGGCCACCTCCAGCTACTCTAACCTCGAAACACCCTACCACCATAAAGTTAAGATATGTCCAAGCACTGCACCTACCACCAAGTCCATGGCCATAACACTGATTATTGTGTGCGCCTCCGCCACGATATCCAAGACCTCATTGACCAAAATATTATCAAGCCACCTCCAAAGTAGCCCTATGTCACCCAAAATCCCTTTCCAAACCACCAAAATGGCAGCCTCATAGAATTCAACCCTGTATCCCTTAATCCTGCCACTTATATCATCCCCCTAGGACAACCACTATCCCTTATTGACATCCCAGACTCTGTGGAAGTTCGTCTAATTGAAGGAGAGGACAATGAATGGCAGTAATAACTAGATGATGAATAAGATTTATTCTTCCTAGAAGAACATGATCTAGGGGCAATAGACCTCAAATGGTATGACCCAAGCAATGAAAGTGATGCCTCCATTTGGAATGAGCCAAAAAAGCCATTTATAATTGCTGATTGTGATTGGTACAAAGATGATGGAACTATTTAAGAGCCTACCCTTACTGAAGTTGATCACTTGACCAGGCCTAGTCGTCACTACCAACCACCACAACTTGCCACCAAACCCATTGAGAAAGGGCCGATCAAGAATAAGGGAAAAGAAAATATGGAAGAGATCATGGAGGAAGACAAAGACAATGAGCTGATAAAGCAGTTGAAGAAAATCCAAGCACATCTCATAATGTGGGACCTCATGGTAACTTCTTACAAGCATAGGCAAGCTGTATTGAACGTCTTACCTAGGATTAAGGTCCCCATTGACGCTACACCAGAAGATATTGTGGCTTTCTTAGGCGCACTCACCCCTGATCTATCATTACCTTCTCTGATGAGGACTTGTCGCTGGAAGGGTCTGCATATAATAAAGCTTTATACATCACTGTCGGGTGCAAGGGGCAGCAAGTGCCATTCTAGCTGGTTGATATAGGTTCCACATTGAATGTTTGTGCTCTAAGAATTGCCACTGCTTTGGGGGTCAATATCCTAGACATCACTCCATCTGTACAATCAGTGAGGGCTTATGACAATACCAAGAGAACTGTGATTGGGATTGTTTATCTCCACATCCAAGTACGGTCTTTGGTTTGTACTGAGCTTTTCCAATTCATGGACATACCCGCCTCATTTAATTTATTGATTGGGAGGCCCTGACTGTATGTCAACAAAGCTGTATCATCCACTGTGCACCAAATGATCAAGTACGTTCATGAGAAAAAGGTGAAAATCATCTTCGCCAACAGCTGGGGAAATGAAGCCTTTCCAAGCTACGTTCCCGTCTTTAAAATCCAAATACCTGAACTGGAAGAGGGAGAATCAGAGGATTTTTCATGGAAGAAGTCCACATGATTGGTGATGAAGACAGGCTCCCTGAGATCCACTCTGCGGTTATCATCCGTAAAATGAACTACTTCCCTAGAATGGGATTGGGCCAATGTCAACAAGGGATCTGTGAGTGCCCTCGTATTGAAGGATAACAAGGCACCTTTGGGTTAGGGTACAAGCCCACTATACAAGACATTGAGCTATAAAAGGTGTGGAAGAAGAGAATGAGAAGTCTCCCATCATACCGCAAGACCCTGAACGGATAATTCATCAAGGAGGGGGATGATTTCCCCTACTACGGGTTTCCTGAGCCTTGGATCCATCAGACCACTAGAAAGAGATATCTTAGCCTTGAAATCTTTGCTGACTATGAGAGGCCCCCTTATCAAGATCCATTCTATCCGAAAGAAGTTGCCAAGACCCCAGAGGAAGACTGGTCGAAGTACTTGGACCCCGAAGCTATCGAGAAGATGTGGGAAGAACTTGCTGAAGAAAAGAAAGAAAAGAGTGCCAAGAGCCAAGATGATCGGATCATACCAACTAAGGAGGGTTTGAGCATCCAGGTTGTAGAGTCATCTGTCTGTGTCTCCCTATCCCCTGTTCCCCTAGAGTCTATACTTCTGATTATCGAGTTTGTATCAGAGTCGACCGCTATAGGCCCACCACTGTCTGTTGTAATCACTCCACCTGTTATGAATGAAATAAAAGATGATTCTGATTACTCCTCTGTGTCTAATGGTTGTGAATGCACAGATCCCTTCGAGGATCTCCCAATCGAACTTAAACAACTAATTGAAAAACCACCTACTTATGAAATAACTAAAGATACTTTATCGATTAATCTAGGTGAAAAAGATAATCCATAAATTGTGCAAATTGGCTCCACACTTAATAAAAAAGAAAAAAAAACTAACTCTTTCGCTAAAAGAATTCAAAGATGTTTTTGCTTGGTCTTACAAGGACATGCCTGGGATCGACCCTGACATTGTCCAACATCATAGTCCCCTTCTCCCTAATTCTAAACCTGTTAAGTAGAAACTAAGGCGCATGAGACCAGAATGGGAACTCAAGGTCAAAGAAGAGATGGAAAAGCAATTCAAGACAGTGTTCATCATTGTCACAAAATATCCAGAATGGGTCGCCAACATCGTACCAATCCCCATGAAGGATGAAAAAGTTTGCGTGCGCGTCAATTTTTGCGATCTAAACAAGGCAAATCCAAAGGATGACTTTCCACTTCCCCACATTGATGTTTTGGTAGATAACACCACATGCCATGAGTTATTGCCGTTTATGGATGGTTTCTCAGGGTATAACTAGATTCTAATGGCACTAGAAGACCGGGAAAAGGCAACATTCACCACACCATGGGGGACTTACTACTACAGTGTTATGCCTTTCGGGCTCAAGAATGCCGGAGCAACATACCAAAGAGCTGCTACCACTCTGCTGCATGGTATGGTTTACAAAGGAGTAGAGGTATATGTAGGCAACATGATCATAAAGTTCAAAGATAGAGAGAAGGACAATTGGTAGCATTGGAGAAATTCTTTAAAAGATTGTACAAATACAAGATGAGACTGAATCCAAAGAAATCCACTTTCGGTGTGACCTCTGGGAAGCTCCTGGGTTTTCTTATCACACAAAGGGGGATAGAAGTAAACCCCTCCACAGAATGAGAAAGAAGTAAGAGGGTTCCTCGGGAGAATCCAATTCATCAGCCACTTAATCTCTAAGCTCACGACTACATGTGATCCCTTGTTCTGGCTACTGAAGAAAGGAGAAAAGTTCTAATGGGATGATCAATGCCAAGCCTTCGACAAAATAAAAACCTACCTCCAAAACTTGCTTGTCCTTTCACCCCTAACCCTCATAAGCCTTTGCTTCTTTACCTATCCATCTTTGAAAATGCCATGGGTTGCTAGCCCGAGAAGGAGAAGAGAACCACTCAGAAAAAGGCATATATTACCTTAGTAAGAAGATGACTGGGTATGAGCTTAACTACCTTACCCTCGAAAAAACATGTTGGGCCTTAGTCTAGTGTACTCGTCGACTGAGACACTATATGCTAGCCTTTCCGATTGTGCATATATCCCATATGGATCCTCTAAAATACCTACTAAAAAAACCTGCCCTATTCGATCACATATCCCGTTAGTTACTTCTAATATTTGAATTCGATATCAAGTATGTAGCAAGCAAGTCGATAAAAGGGAGAGCTATAGCTAAGCAACTTGCAGAACACGCCATTGATTCTGAGGAAAATGGAGATTTCCCATTCTTGGACGAGAATATCATTGAAGTTAAAGAAGTGAAGTAGAATCTGTACTTTGATGGGGTAGCCAACATGAAAGGATACAGAGTAGGGATGATTCTGGTATCACCAAATGAGGACCATACTCCACTGGCAGTCAAGCTTAATTATAACTCCACCAACAATACCGCTAAATTCGAGGCGTGCATTTTGGGGATGGAAGTAGCCATATAATTGAAGGTTTAAAAATTGGATGTCTTTGGAGATTCAAACCTCATTGTATCACATGCTAAAGGAGAATGGAGGGGTGTAGGAAGAAAGGTTAAAGCCCTATCATGATCATCTTAACAAACTCAAGGAATGATTCAAGAGCGTCACATTCTTCTACCTTCCCAGGGAAGAAAACCAACTAGCAGATTCGTTGGCTACCTTGGCCTCCATGATTAAAATCCCAATAGGAGTCAAAATGATGCCCTTAGTAATCGAGCAAAGATATGAGCTATCATTCAGCATGATAGGCGCAATCGAAGAAGAAGAAAGAGAAGTGCCATGATATAAGAAGATGCCACAAGTGCTAGATCCATTCAAACATGATACATGTATTTCCATCTTTGCTCTATAGTATGACTTCTCCATGGCCTTTCTCAGCCTGGGGAATCGATGTCATTAGCGAGATCATTCCAAAAGCCTTGAATGGGAATCGATACATTCTGGTAGCCATTGACTACTTCACAAAGTGGGTTGAAGTTGTGTCCTACACCAAGTTAGGGGCCAAGTTTATCAAGAGAAACCTCATCTGTCGCTATGGAGTCCCCCATGAGATCATATCAGATAACATAAGCCATTTCAAAGCAGAAGTCAGGAAACTATTTGAAGAATACAAAATCACTTATCATAAGTCATCACCATACATGTCGCAAACAAGAATGTCAAGACTATACTGCAGAAATCGGACGATACCTACAAAGATTGGCATGAGAAGCTATCGTTTATACTTTGGGGGTATAGAACATCGATAGGACATCTACTAGAGCAACTCCTTATTCACTGGTGTATGGGATAGAGGCAGTACTTCCGGTCAAGATAGAATTACTGTCGTTGCAAGTGATGGTCAAATGTGAAATCTCAAAATTTGATTGGTTAAGAGAAAGATATAAAGAGTTAGAACTCATAGATGAAAAATGCCTCGCGGCAGTTAACCATGTTTGAATTTGTCAAAAAAGGATAGCCCGTGCTTTTAACAAGAAGGTTTGTTCGAGAAAAGTCGTCAAAGGTGACCTTGTCCTCAAGAAGCTGCGAGCCCCAATCTTTGATCCGCTCAGAAAATTCAAACCTAAATGGGTTGGCGCTTATATCGTCAAAACTATCCTTTCTGGAGGAATAGCCTACCTAATGGACCTCGATGGTGTCGAAGTCAAAAAACCAAAGCCTTGACCGCCTCAAAAAGTACTATGCTTGACTTTAACCCACTTCTTTCCAAACTTGCCTTGAACTACGCTCGACTTGATTCCCATTCGAGAATATGTAGGCAACCTCCTTGGTTCGGTCGATCCACAAACTATAAAATAGCCCACTTCTCTCTAACCTTACCTTGAACTACGCTCGACCTGATTCCCATTCGGGGATACGTAGGCAGCTTCCTTGGTTCAGTCATTCCACAAACCAGAAAACAACCACCTTCTTTCAAACCCTGCTTTAAATTACACTCGATCTGATTCCCATTCGGGGATATGTAGGAAAATTCCTTGGTTTGGTCAACACTATTTTATTCAACCCCTCTTCTTTCAAAGTCTAGGCCTGAACTATGTTGGACCTGATTCCCGCTAGGGGGTAAGTAGGTAGACCTTAAAAAAAAAATGGCTCGCTAGGTAAAAAATCTGAAAGGACTCCTAGGCAAAAAATTAGAGCTGAATAATAAAACAGAGAAAAGAGCTCCCAAGGTCACTCTACTGGTGCCTAGGAAAAAGTTATGAGCATATGAGAGAAATCAAGTCGCAGTCCTTACCATGACCCAGAAACCACCCTTTACACTAGGGGAAAACTTTGGCCACCCACCTTGTTTGCCTAAATCTCTCCTAAACTAGGGGCAAACTTTGATCATCTACCTCGTTTGCCTCACAAACTAGGGGCAAACTTTGGCAACTTGCCTTGTTTGCCTCTAAATCACACAAGCATACCCAAGCAAGTACCAAGAACGACATCTAATTGAATCCTCATTACAAAATGTTTTTAGAAATCCGAGATGCATAAAATAATGTTCTCAAAGTAACCTAGGTTCACTGATTAACAAACTTTGAATATTACAAAAGCGGCGATGATTGAAAAGATAAAAGTTTTTTTCAAATGGAATCACAAATATTAAGGAATCAAAGATGAAAAAGCGGAATTTGTCAAGTGTGGTCTTATTTTGTGTCTGGATTTCTTCAATGGTCTTTAGAAATAGGCCTTTACTTGGTAGGTCCAACCGTTGATAAAAGCAACGATGGTAACTGTCATGCCCCGGAGTAAGCCAAAAATAGGGAAAATAAAAATTTCCTTTATGGGTCCGTAGACACGTGACTAGTTTGTTAACCGTTCTGTCCTTCTAACTCCGCACCGTGCAATCATAAGGGAAAAGCTAGAGCTTAGACATGATCTAATACTTATCAGAGTATAAATGCAGCAACGAAATTTAAACAAGGGTTACAATAACTTCAATTCTAATACAAGAGGCCATACTAAACAGTTTACATAATCTTAAAACTTGAGAAACTGTCTATCAGGTCTTGGGCAAGGCTTTATTCTCCTTGGCTCCACAGCACTGCATCCTGAACTCTTCTATCTATTTCCAAACCTGCAACACTCTGAGCATAGGAATGCCCAGGGCGTAACATGCCGTCAGCCTTGGAACAAGGCTGAGTGAGAGTCTCAACCGCACCATAATCAATAAATACAACACATCTCTCGACTCACGTTATAGTTTAATACTTTAAAATATGGTTAATCTCTTATCAAAAGACGCATTCTCACCACGGGCATAGCAGAGATCTCAATAAAACAGATAAACAGATAATCATAACATCATAGAATACATTCTCCTTATTTTATCCACGTGCGTGCAAATGCATGACCAATGTGACTCACTCCCAACTCTTTTCAAAGACACTTGCTTTTCAAAACAGATACTTTTCAAAACCATTTCATTTTAAAACCAAAACTTTCCAAACCAAATCATTTTGAACTAAATCATTTTTACTTATCAACTCAATCTCATCATTCACCTTTTCTTTCTCATCCACTTGACAACACACGGTATATCAAGGATGATAACATGCTATCACAGCCAATTCATACTCAATCCCTTGATAGGCCACCGGACGTCTTCACGGCGCGCACTATCTGTAAATAATGAAACTGGCACATGGGACGTCTTCAACCATGTGTATACTTTCACCGGTCGTCTACACGGCTGAGAAGTATATTAGAGCACTAGCCGGACGTCTTCAACGATACATGGGACGTCTTCAACCACGTATGCGCATCACCGGACGTCTTCAATGGCGAGAGGCGCGCTAGGAACCCTAACCGTTCATGTCCACCCGGCTCGTCAGCCGTTGATCCATAGGATCCAGAAATCACATCTCTTTCACATTCGTGTATCTCATCTCATTCACATTCTCATCAAATGCCTCTCTTTTATCACACAATGCATGCTAACACATGTCATGAAATGCAAGTGAATCCATTCCCGATACCCATATGCAAATCCACTTTCATTCTCTTTATTATTATCCTAGCATGCGTATTTATTCCAATCAACAACATCGTAAATCATGCATTTAACAATATGCAGCAGAAACATAACATATAGAACATGGATCACATAACATGGATTTGATACCGATAAACATATAGATAAAACCCTTGACATGCTCACGTATGCGATAGCACTACCATAACATGCTTTGCATAGTCTTATAATTATTGGAATACATGTAGCATCATAAATCAGCATATCACTTATACAAAATACCATACAGGTAGCTTTTAAACATCTTATATTAGTCTTATTAGGATTAGAGTGAGGTTAGGAAAACTCACCTCGAGTCACCGATCCTCGAAAAGCGGATAACCGTCAAGTTCTACAACAATAAACGAAATAAACAATAATAATGTATGAGTACAACTATAGGGGCAAAATGGTAATTTTACCAAATGAGGTCATAAACCTCAAGGTAGTGATCTACGTGTCATTCTAAGTCCAACGCCATTGACTAGAATCAAATCGGAGTCCGTCGCGTTTTACGAGGTAAAAGGTAGGGCTTACTATACTAATGCGGGCCCTAAAAGATAGGCTGTATTTTTTACCGAGTCGAAAAGTCATCAAACTTTACAAAAATGTTCTAGACATTATTCTAAGACTCTGGGAACTGACCGCGTAATTTTCAGAGTCCTAGATTATTTATTATGAATTATTGAAGATAATACATACCAGAAAATACCCGAAACGGGGTTTAAATATGTAATTATAATTATACAAAGAAATCAGTGCTTAGAAGTATTTTTATTAAATACTAGATATTAAAATACACCATCAGTATTTATTTCATAATTTTCGGAGCTCGTTTGGTATTTTTAATAATTAATATACTCATAAAATAGCTCCTTATTAATTATTAAAAATACTGGACTATAATATTATAGCTTTATAACTTACATTATGTAATAAAGTAGTCACAGGGTCATTACCCTAATTTTCTAGAATTTATAAATACACATAGGTATTTATTAACTATTTAAAACCATTTAAAACTAATATTTATTATTTATATTAACCATATAAATAATAATATATATAATATATATAATGTAATAATGATATATAGAATATTAAAATAATATTCTATATTATTAAAACCTTAATGGTATAATTATAAGTTATTAATAATTATTAAAACCATTTAAAACCTTTTAAACTAATTAATACTAATAATAATAATAATAATAATAATAATAATATCTTCAGACCCGACGGGTCAACCCGAACCGACCCAAAAACCTAAACTCACTCACAAACCAATCCTACCCATTAACCCATACCCGAACCCAGACTTGACCCAACCACAGACACAAACTAACCCAGCCCACTAGCCCAAACCTAACCTAACCCGAACTCAAACCTAACCCAACTACAGACACACACCAGCCCGCCCCAACTACCCGAACCCGACCTAAACCCGACCCGGCGCCAAACGACGTCGTCCCACTTAAAGGGACCCGTGGGTTTATTTAAACCCTGCCCGACCCGCTACCCTTACCCGATTACACACTCATCCTAAACCGACCCGAGTCCGGGTCTTATAACCCGAAACCCAGACGGGTTTCTTCGTCTTCTTCGGCGATCCCGACGCCGCCGGCGATGGCGATTTCGCCGGAACACTCTCTCTCCTCATATCTCTCTCATCTCTTCATCAAAATTGATGAATCCAACGGGAAAATGACCGGAATCTGGTCTTCTACAACATGCTCCAAGCTCAAACCCCAGCTTATTCGATTCATGGACCAACGAATTGATTATTCTTTTGGCCATTATGGAGAATAACGGCCTGCATGGCCGATCAAATGATCTCCATTCTACTTTCTGTTCATGTGGGGTTCATCTGGGTTCAATTCGGTCAGACTAGTGTAGGTGTTAGGGCTTATGGTCACTCTTGACAAATCAAGCTCCTAAGTTGAGCTTTAATGGTGACCGGAGCTCATGCAGAGCCTTAGGCTCTGTTTGGTTTGCATGCAAGGGTCCTAGGGTCTCCTAATGGACATGCAGGGGCTCAAAATGAAAGGGAGGGTTTGGTTTTACCTCAGGGGGCTTCAAACTCCCTTAATCTCCTCCGATCTTCCTCAATCTTCTTCTTTTCTTTCCTCTGCGTCTCTTTTCTCTCTCTCTCTGGTCTTCTGTGTGTGTGTGTGTATAGAGAGGAAATGGACAGAGAGGGGTGTGGTGCTCACAATGTGGGGGTGTGGGGGTGTGCACAAGCCGAGAGTGTGTGGGAGATTGTGTTCTCAAGCTCACTCTCGGGTCTCTCTCTCCCAAGAATCTGCTATGGCAGATGCAAGCAACCAAATGTTTGTATGTGCTGCATGTATAAATATATAAATAGGAGATGGGGTTGACAAGTGTCATGCCATTGGTGCATGGCTTGACAAGTGGCGCACATGTATTGCCATGTGTTGAGGTGGTATGCACAATGTGTAATCACATGTATAAGTGGGTGTGTGTGCGTCCAAGGGTAGAATAAGTGTGGGGTCCACATGACCGTCAAGGGGGGTGTGGGTCCCATTCTCAGGTTGTGCATATGGATGTGTTCCCGAGTCCCAAAGTACGTGCATGTGTATGTTGTGTGTATCTAAGGGGTAGATTATCAGGGTGGGGTTCACTTGGTTCCAATGTGGGTCCCACTCACAGGTTTAGTACCTTGAGATGTGAGTCGGGGTTCTAGTTTAGTGCAAAAATGGTAATACGTGAATACGGGCTAGGTATAGCCTAGGTATGAGTCTATCTATGAATCCTAGATGAAATTTAGGTCGCCAAAGTTACAACTGTTCTAATTGATTCTAGGTTGGAGTCATCGCTGTCATTGCTAAGACGTTGATTATAGTATCTTATAAGGATCCTAACTAGGGTCACCTTAATGGGCCTTCTGTATCTGTACTATGGTGACGTCATCACTTCTAATCCTACGTGGAATTTCTAGAGAAATTTAGGGTGCTACAGTAATAGCTCTGACTCTAGAAGCAAAAACCCTCTTAGTGAATCCATAGGGGACCTCTTGAACCTGCCTATATTTCCTAGCCAACCGTCAAAGATGGTAGAAAGAAGTCTCCCTCATACCCATCAACCACACTCTCTGGTGATCCCCAAAGGCTTGTAGTTATAGCATGAAGGCCCCAACGCCCCACAATCCAGCAAATGTCAACCTCAGATAGAGTATTCATCATGCGAACCCAGTCAGCAAAGGTATAGTGAGAATGAAGCACGGCCCTACGAAAGTAAACCGGTGGCAGACGACCTGTCCATAGCTAAAGACCCTCATACAACCAAGCCTGTAAAACCAAAGGTGCCCCAGAAAGAAGAAGAGTTTCTTGATTGAAGGCGTTATCCAAACCATTTAGGGTTTTAGCTAGAACCATAGCCATGGGGTTTTTACGCAGTTTCAGTCCAAGGCAAACCTGCACCAAAGCACTGGAGTAATTGAGAACAGGAAATGTGAAGACATGCACAAGATTAGAGTAGCTCCGCAGGAAGCATCAGATGTGTTGGCATTTCCAAGGGTAGCATAACGGGCAATGATAGATGCAGTGTTGAGAAAGTCACCCTGAACTAGTCGGTGAGAGAAAGTAGTCAAACAGTCAAGATATTCATCCAAGCCACGAGTAGGGCTAGGGGTATCAGTAAGAGGAAAAATTAAGTATGAGTTTGGATTAAAGCCGAGGATAGCACAAAATTCTTCAAACATGGGACACATCTCTAGACCATTGAAGTTGAAAACATGATTTACCGGATCCCAGTGAGCAATAGCAGTGTGCATGAACTTAGAATTCAGAGCCAGTTGGCCAAGAGAGGACAACTCGGTCAAGCCATAACTAAAGAGGTGGATCCATTCCACACCATCCATAATGTTCAGCCAAGCCGTGAGTTGGACGGGATACAAAGCCATATTTTCTGTCGCGCCTCTAGCCAAAATTTAAATTTTGGCAGCACCTCCCCATTTCACGAACTATCCCACCTGCAAGGCAAACACACTTTCTATCACAAGGCTGCTTGACACGGCTAAATAGTTGTGCGCTCTTATGCAACACCCAAGTGCATGTGATCGTGCAAGTAATATAGTACTGGAAGTCCAGGTCGATCCCACAGGGAAGGTGTTAAACTAATTACTTAGATTAATCTCAAAAAGGGAAAATAAAAATCAATATCAGAACACAAAGTCCCACAATTTATCAACTACTAAAGATAAGACAATTAAACTAAATTAAACTAATTACTAACTAATTTAAATAATGATCTAAAACGTGTTTTTCTTACTAAAAGGAAATGTTGGGATTACACAAATCCACCTGGACCTAGCCATCTACCATGCAGTTACGTTGAAGCTCAATGGAGCACACTCTCCACAGTATTCCGTATTTCTCTTAGGATAAAGAATCTGTAGTCCTTTCATGACCGGGACCATATCATCACAATTAAGTTTGAAATACACAAAAGCGGTTTAAAACAATAGTTTAGACTCTCACCTATAATGGTGTTAGCATTGAGGGTGGTTTGCAAAATATATTGAAGAAAAATGCCTCAAGGCTTAAAGTTTATAAACCGTTTTGACAAACTGAGCGTTTGGGGACAATTTGATAACAAATCAGTAAAGCAGAAAGTCTAGGAATACTGCATAGAATGTCCTCAAGAATCAGATAGTTCGATCGATCGACGCGCTTTCGATCAATCGAATATCTTCATCCCTCGATCGATCGAACTGACTTCGATCGCTCGACTATATCGCTATTTCGATCGATCGAGATTGTTCGATCGATCGAACACAGGAATTATTCTGCTGCATGGCAGAGGCTTGAGATCACGGTTTCATTGTGATCTCCCAACCTGGGGACTACTCAGACATCGTCTGAAGAGTCTCAGATTCGTTTTTAACATAAAGTTCCATTAAAGGTGTGTTTGTCTGTGAGTTTTGCAATGAATCTATGAAAACTAATTGTATAACTATAACTAACATGCAACACTACTAGATAACCAGATATAGTACTATAAATTAAGTGCAGAACATAAACAAAGTAACCTGGAAACGAAAACTTGTATTGAACTAAGAAGAATCCAACAAATAATGTATATTCTTGATGAAAACCTACAAAAATAGCAAAGTAAAGCTCTCTACTCTCTATAAACTGATGAAAAATGAAAGTGGGCATCCCTTTTGGATGTAAATAATACGAGTATTTATACTAAAACACCAATGCTAGGGTTAAAATTCTGCTTCTGCTGCGTGCGCGTATAATCTGATAAAAGTCATGTTCGATCGATCGAACATCTTTCGATCGATTGAACTTTTGGGGTCTTCGAGCGCTTGAGCTTCTTTCGATCGATCGAACCCTCGATCGATCAAATAGTCATCAATCGATCGAGGTTCACTTTTCATCCTTTACTTGTCTTCATTAAAATTCAGCACTCCCTTTTATCTTTCTCATCCAATTCTTTACACAGCAATAGTAATCTGCACAAACTACAGCTAAAACAAACAACTTATCATAGTTTAATCAAATTGTGTACAAACTAGCAATGTAATTCAAATTGCAGATAAATGAAGGAATTGTGAAATAATTTAGCACATTTTCTTGTTTTAGCACGGTTGTATTTCACAAATACCCCCGCTTGTCACAACCCCCGACTAGCGATTTGCTAGTCCCTAGCAATAGAGCGAAAATAAAAACAAGCTAAACTACAATTATAATAGAAAAGCTAAAAATAAACTAGACCCAGATTAACTAAATTAAAATAACATGAAAGAAACTACCTAACTCACTTTCGCAGGAATCGCAGTTGCATTTAGCAAATGCAACAAGCCGTTAAACCCTTAGGTTCTCCTAGTGGACGAGTGTTGTCTCGTGAGGGTTTGCAGTGAATGTACCCATAAAATTCTCTGATTTTAAACTCAAAAAGATATAGAATAACTTTTTAAACCCTCCCTTTTATTTAACTATTGATTTAGCTCTACAAAACACATCATCCTCATTCAAACCATGAAAGAAATGCACATGTTCCTCATGTCACCAAGATAACAACAACATATGCATCACATCCCTGCATCCGTGTGTGTGTGAAATTAACAGCTATACATCGACTTTATTTAGAGTTATTTAAACTATCATACTCTCAGAACTTGTAGTTCCAACTCAATCCTCACATAGTAATTACACTCACAAATGAACATCCCACAGAAACTTGGCTAATAATGATCGCATATGGTATGAAAGCTTTGATATGAGTGATTTTTTTGGATACTAATGCTTTCATACTCGACTCTATAAAAGACGAACATTTAGAATGTATAGTCTCATGAAAGGAATACTACTTACTAGAGGAGCGAAATACCGTGGATAACTCAAATTACACTTTCGTGTTTAAACTAAGTTGTTAAGAATCATTAAGGCTTTGACTTTTCGGTTTTTGTTTAGTAGGGTAGAAATTAAAGGGGTAAGAAATTCCACATTTCCAGCATATGACTGAGTTCAGTAATTTCTTCACTTTATTCCAACCATTCTCTCCATACTTATAAATATATACATATCATTATATATATATATATATATTTTTTTTTTTAACCTGGACAACCCTTCCTACTACTATTCCCTCCTCATACTTCAACAATTTAATCACATCGGATGTGCAATGAGGTATATTGAGGTCAAGGTATGAAATTAGGGAATTAGAATTTCATAATGGATTCTGCATTATTTGTTAGGTGTGGGGTTAAGAACAACGCATATTCACAGATGTCGATATAGGTAAATGGAGAAGGGAAGGAGCAAATACGATGGCTTAAGTCATTTTCTCAACTTCTTAATTTTTACACGTCAATGTTCATTGAGTTTAGTTGGTAACTCCTAAACATTCTCCTCTACTAAGAAGCCAAAATGAAAGAATTAGAGACTACTTAATGAATTTAATCGGCATATTCAAGAAAAACAATTCGAATTTTAATGTGATAATTCCCTCAGAATTGAAGATTGGATTCAAAAGCTCACTAAGGGTAACTAGTTTTCACTACTTCATTCTTTAAAGTACGAAAGTTGTATTAACTCTTATTTTAAGTTTCTGCATAGCTATTAACACGTGCAAATGATTTGGATACAAGATTAATCAACATATGCATTCATCCGAGCGAAACTAGAAAAATGTGTGAACTTAATTCATAAAAGGATGAGAATAAAATGGTTGTGTCATTGCTTGACAACAGGTAAATAAAAGTGAATATACAGAATTATTCTACCAATTTAATCCAAAAACTTACTTAATTGTTAAAAAAATTTGCAAGGTTGTTGAATGTGAAATTTTCGTAATTTACTTTAGTTGCTAATGGAAACTGTATGACATACGCAATAGATAGAATGGTCCAGATTGCTACGAACTAATGTGCACAGGTGATTATCTATCTACATCCCACCCCCAACTGAAAATTGCAATGTCCTCAGCAGGCGATTTTCAAAAATAGATAGAGAGATATCACCTAATATATATATCATCATAAGAATGTCAAGTGTAACAACCTGTACAGAAAGCATACAAACTCCAAGCAGCAGAGATCAAAAGAATATGAAATATAGAGCATTGGATCCATGCATAAAATGGAACTACTCACTGGAAATATAATAAAATAAAATAAAAGAATAGAACAGTGATAATATGCACCATGCAACTAAAATACAAACTATACAAAGCATCCAACAATACAAAATATCCCAATAGTATCCAAAAATATATCCAACAACCAACAAACACATCCAAATCCAACCACAATGACCAAAATATCTAAACAACCCAATAACCAAAAACAATCAACAACACCGATCCCCCAAAAACTAGACATCATCAGCGACGTCCGATAATATCTCAATAAAAACATCAGGAGCATCACCACCGTCACCCTCAGCAACAGTCGGTGCCGCTGGGTCACTCGTGATCGTGGCAGCTGGAATAGATAAGGGTGTGTCAGCCACGACAAGAGGAGGTGGAAGTGGTATCTCCATAGTAGGTGGTGACGTTGATGATGTAGAAGCTGTAGGATCAATCTGGGAAGAAGGGTCGGTAGATGATGGACCGGTGGTAGGTGGTGGTGCAGAAGCTGAAGTGGTAGGTGTGTCAGTGGAAACGGCAGGAATAGTTGTCGGTTCGCTAGGTGGTGGTGCAAAAGCTGCATGAACTGCCTGGTCGACTCCGATCTGTATCAAGATCGCCTCCAGCAGAGTCGTCATCTGATCAACCTTACCCTCAAGTCTAATCCTGGCCTCCCTCTCCTCTAATAGCAACTCATGAATAGTCGGGAGAGGCGCAGAAGAAGACTCTCCCTGGGTACGAGCCTGAGACCTCTGTCTCAACTCAAATCTTGCCACCTCCTCAATAGGATCTATCTCCTCCTCAGAATCATGCTCCTCAGCCTCTGTGGGTGTCCCAGAAGCAGCACCCTCCGTATCGGTGCCTCTTCCTCTCCATCTCTTCTCTCCAACCTTCGCCTTGCCTTTACCCCGCCTCTTTCTCTTTTGTGCCTCAGACCGGCGGGAAGCAGTCTCGCCAAAATGGCTGCGAGACTGGGCAGTCACATCACCCGCCAATGGAAGTAGACCCGCCTACTCAATAACCCTGTGAATAGCCCAAGCACCCTTTAGGTGCTTCTTGGCCTGAATGTATCGAGTAGGGTGCCTCATGTAATCAATGTAGAGGCGAGGCAAACAGACAGGCTGCCGTGTCCTGATCGCATATAACACCCGGGCGTACCACGCTGCAATCTTCTCCCGATAGGATGCCACTAAAAGGCAATTGCTGAGGGCTAGGTGCAGCATATGATAATTATCTGTGAGGTAGAAGTCAGGAATAAGAGCCTCGCCATCCCAGCTCGGAAGAGCACCTCCAGTGATCTCTCTGATAATAATAGTCGGGGAGAGCAGCGGTGTGTCAGGGCGATGCGGACAAACACAATCAGGTACTTTGGGTACCCCAATAGTAGCCAAGACAGTGGCCGGACTGAAGATGATCTCCCGGCCATGGAAGAATGAGCGGAGTGTGAATGGAGCAACTAGATCCCTGATCATCGTCGCACACGCCTCCCGGATCCAGGACAGATTAACGTGCTTAGGCTGGGAGAGGAGCGTGTACCACTGTGGCATGGCGCGTATCCGAGCTAGATACCAAGGCGTAGCTAGCCATGCTGTCTCAAGGGGTCGCTCAAGCATGACCTTGCCCGGTCTTCATCATTTCTGAACCCGTGAACCATACCCGGTCTTTATCATTTCTGAACCCGTGATCGAGTATAGGGTCAGGTATGGTTAGGTCAAATGGCTTGGCTTTGTGATACCCAGTGATAGGGTTCATTGTTTAGCCCTGAAACATAAGGAAGAAACAAAGAAACATTAAAAACAGGGAAACCAGAAAAGGAAATGAAACTGTCATACTTCGATCGATCGAAGCATGTTCGATCGATTGAGAAAAATGCAGGTTCGATTGCTCGAGACTTGTTCGATCGATTGAGAGGATGCTGGGTTCGATCGCTCAAAGCCAGTTCGATCGATCGAACACAGCGAAGTGGCAGTCTCGAGCGATGAGAACGGAAAAGGCCCAAAAATATACAATACAACAAGACAATGAAGACAAAGAGTAAATATAACCAATGGGGGGCATCCCCATATGAATTTGAAATGAAAAGAACAACGAGGGGGGTTCTTGGGGCCTCACCTCGAGAGACCCGCCGAGTAGAGGATGAGGGTGATGATGATGATGAGCAAAGTGCCCAGTTGCTCCTCAATTGATGTTGGTGTATATGGGGGGGGACCAAAATCGCGTCGGAGTCGTCGTCTGTCTTCGAGCGATTGAGAGGTAGGGAGAAAAAGAAGATTCTGAACGACGTCTCGTTTAAAAATAGGTTTCAATCGCTCGAGATGGTTCGATCGATCGAAACTTCGATCGATTGAACCCTGCTGAAGCGCTCGAGGTTCGGATACTCTCGATCAATCGGGAGTTGTTCGATCGATCGAACGCAAAAATTCTACAAGATTATATAATTGATAAATTAAACACCCCCAACTAACCAACATCGGTCTGGACATACAGAATAGTGATAAACAGTTCATTGGTAAGTCATGTAAGCCAAAAAACATCATCCTCATAGTAGAAAATTGCAAATTTATATAAATAAATCTTTATAATAGCATCCACTTGCAATATAATTGCCCCCAACATGGTTGTTAATACCTTATTGAAAAAGAAAAACTAAAATAAAGCTGAAAATAACAACACTTTGTCTAAGAATACACTCCAATTGATGAAAGAAATATGAATGACATAAAATAATTGAAGTCAAGCACTATTCTTCAAGCAGGAAGATTTCTTCTTCCACAACCTCCGTCTCTGCCGGAACTTCAAATGTAGAGTCTGAACTTGATGATTCCCTTTCCCAGAACAAGCGGAAAGCAGCAAGGACATCATCGAGCAAGTCCAAACTCTCTAGGGAATTGATTTCACCGACAACAGGGGATCCGGATGGAGACAAGGATAATGGAGTGTAATTGCGCATCGGACGTTCCTCTTACGGTGGAGTTCCCGGGGACCTTATGTATGGTCCAAATTCATAAAAGAGTTGATGTGGAAAGTACAACGGTGGAAATGGTGGATTCATAGTGATATTCCTGACAAAGGAAAACAAAAACGAAAAAGAGAAAATAAATTAACTAGAGCAAAAGAAAGATCAACCGGGAAGAATTAAATAAAGCAACAGGAAAAGAAAGATAAAGGAATGTGACTCAGAGTTAACCTCACTATTGGCCGGATATTCCCATGTGCACTAGCAGGTAGAGGGCATTGAAGCTTGAACAACAAGTAACTCAAATACTCATAAATGTATGGAACCACATGCATGACCAGGAAGTCGCCAATATATGTGAATACAGCATTATGGCGTTCGGGCACCACATCCTGTAAGTCCTTTTCTTCCCATGGCTCCCACATTGAGTCATTTTCCCACTGTTCCATCAAAGCGTTATCGACCTCCCACATAGCATAGCTTTCAGGCGCTCCTTCCTCTTCAGGGAGTTCCATGTGCTCAAATGGGTTGATCTGGAGGAGAGCAGGATCGTATGGGATATATCCATGGGTTAAGTCAATGACGTCTTCGGCTCCTGGCCCTTGGTATGGAGATAAGAAAAATGCTATTTCATCAGCAGCCCACGGTGGGTTCTGATATTCTGAATCAGCCCATGACCCTATCGAGTGAAAATCGTCATCTCTCATGTTGGACAACCTGCAAGAGATAGAAATGGAATAGTAGATTATGATCAAGATCACACTAAAAAAGAAATAGATAAACAAAGGAACAAAACAAAATGAGAAACAGAAAAAGAAAAAGTACAACAACATTGTTAAAAATGCACTTGAGCGTTCTAGGTTGAGGTATAGTCGGGCTCATCCAGTTGGATGTGCTCGACCTCTGGTTGGAAATCTTCTAGGAACGGTTTTACCCTTTGGCCGTTGACCTTGAAACTTCCATCATTCTTAGGATTAAATAACTCGACGGCTCCATGTGGAAAAATAGATTTGACTGTGAAGGGTCCTGTCCACCGAGATCAGAGTTTTCCTAGGAAGAGATGAAGGCGCGAATCGTATAGTAAAACTTTCTATCCCAGCTCGAAAGATTTTTGAAAAATCGATCTATCATGGCGAGCCTTCAACCTTTCCTTGTGAAGTTTGGCATTGTCATATGTATCTCGTCGGATTTCTTCCAATTCCGCCAACTGGAGTTTTCGGAGATGTCCTCCCTCTTTAATATCAAAATTTAATGAGCGTGTCGCCCAATATGCTTTGTGCTCAATTTCAACGGGGAGGTGACATGCCTTACCATACACCAGCCTATATGGGGACATTCCTAGATTTGTCTTATAGGCAGTAAGGTACGCCCAAAGAGCATCAGTCAGTTTATAAGCCCAGTCTTTTCTGTTGAAACTAACCGTCTTTTCTAAAATATGCTTAATTTCACGATTAGCCAACTCTGCCTGCCCGTTCGTTTGTGGGTGGTAGCCTAGAGCGATCTTGTGATTCACCCCGTATTTTCAGAGTAGTGATTCCAAAGGCCTATTGCAAAAGTGCTTGCCTTGGCCACTTATTAGGGCTTTTGGGGTTCCGAAACGCGATAAGATATTTTCCTTAAGAAAGGACATTACCGTTTTATGGTCATTGCGTCTCGTCGATATCGCTTCAATCCATTTTGATATATATTCCACAGCAAGGAGTATATATTCACAGTTATTAGATTTAGGAAATGGGCCCATGAAGTCTATGCCCCAACAATCGAATATTTCAATCGTGATAATGGGAGTTAAGGGCATCGAATTCCTTTTCAAAAGTGTACCATGCTTTTGACATCGTTGGCACGATTTGCAAAAAGCACAGGCATCTTTGAACACGGTGGGCCAATAGAAACCGTTGTGCAATACTTTGTGTGAGGTCTTTTGGGAGGCAAAATGGCCACCGCAGGCTTAAGAATGACAGGAGGCCAAAATTACAGTTATATCCTCGTTCGGGACACAACGCCTGATGACCTGATCAGCACAATACTTAAATAAGTAAGGGTCATCAAAGAAGAAATGGCGTGCGAACGAAAGGAACCTTTTTAAGTCCTGATTTGACCAATGGCTCGGGGTTTCTCTTGTAACAAGGTAATTTATTATATCTGCGTACCAAGGCAAACTGGAGACAGCCATTAGTTGCTCGTCTGGGAATTCATCTTTTATAAGTACATGCTCAGTGTTGTCAGTGAATGTCAACCGAGATAAATGATCGGCGACCACATTCTCCACTCCCTTTTTATCCTTGATAGTAATATCAAATTCCTGGAGTAGGAGTATCCAGCGAATAAGCCTCAGTTTCGCTTCTTTCTTAGATAGCAGGTACTTGAGGGCCGCGTGGTCTGTAAAACAGACAATTGGGGACCCTATAAGATAAGACCTGAATTTGTCTAGAGCGAATACTATTGCCAGTAACTCTTTCTCAGTAGTCGTATAATTCATTTGAGTTTCGGTAAGTGTTCGGCTGGCATATTAGATTACACAAGGCTTATTGTCCTTCCTCTGTCCTAGAACTACGCCAATGGCATAGTCGCTAGCATCGCACATTAACTCAAATGGCAAACTCTAATCGGGTGCCTGTATTAACGGTGCGGAGGTAAGGTGTTCTTTTAGTGAATCAAAAGATATTTGACAGTTTTCCGACCATTTGAAAGGTGCGTCTTTGACTAGGAGTTGGCACAGTGGTCGGGAGATTGCACTAAAATTTTAGATAAAGCGTCGATAGAATCCAGCATGTCCCAGAAAAGATCAGATGTCTCAGCCTATACGAGGGACCGGTAAGTTTGAGATAATATCAATTTTTGCTTTATCGACTTGGATACCTTTGTCAGAAATAATGTGGCTGAGGACAATTCCCTTGGTCACCATGAAGTGACACTTTTCCAAGTTTAGTACTAAGTGTTTGTCCTCGCATCTCGCTAACACATTCTCAAGGTTTTTTAGATAGTTATCAAAACTATGGCCAAACACTGAGAAGTCGGCCATAAAGACCTCGAGTGTCTGTTCAACCATATCACTGAATATGCTTAACATGCACCGCTGAAAGGTAGTAGGTGCATTACATAAGCCAAAAGGCATACGGCGGTAGGCAAAGGTACCTAATGGACAAGTAAAAGTCGTTTTCTCCTGATCTTCAGGCGCTATTTCGATTTGGTTATAGCCACTATATCCGTCCAAGAAGCAATAAAATTTATGACCCGCCACTCTTTCGAGCATTTGATCCATGAATGGCAATGGGAAGTGGTCTTTCCGGGTCACAGTATTTAACTTTCGGATAACTGTTTGGGATAACTGTTATAACTCGGCGTCTTTATTTGGGATAACTGTTATACCAGCCTTTTTGGGCACCACCTGAGTTGGACTAACCCAAGAGCTTTCAGAGATAGGGTATATTATCCCAATGTCTAGAAGTTTTAAAACTTCCTTTTTTACTACTTCTTGCATTTTAGGAATCAGACGCCTCTGCATTTGTCGCAAAGGTTTAGCGTCTTCCTGCAGATATATCTTATGGGTGCAAATAGATGGGCTTATACCTTTTAGGTCGGCAATAGTCCATCCCAATGCTCCCTTATGCAGTTTGAGCATTTGAATCAACTTATCCTCTTGTTCAGAATTCAATGTAGATGAGATTATCACAGGATAAGTCTTTTTAGTCCCTAGAAAAGCATATTTAAGCTCTTTTGGAAGCTCCTTTAATTCCAAATCAGGAAACTGAAAGTTCGAAGGCATGGTTAACTTCATTTTCAGAGGCAAGGGTTCATATGGTATGACCCACATGCATTCATCTCTATCTTCCCCTTTAGTTTCCATCATAAGGCAGGCATGATTTAGGGCAGCGTCCAATGGGGTAGAATTGTTAGGTCGATAAGTAGCATCGAATTGTGACACAACTACCTCCAAAGGATCTTTGTATTCTACAAGGTCAACCTCTTCCTCGATGACTGTTTCGATGAAGTTAACTTCTTCTTCGTCCTCGTATTCTTCAGGTCGGGGATTTGAGAAAATCTTGACATTTAAAGTCATGTTCCCGAATACGATGGTCATGATACCACTCCTTATTTTGATTGTGGCATCAATGGTGTTGAGGAACGGACGTCCAAAAATCATCGGGATTTGCGAACATAGATTAGACACAGGTTTAGTGTCCAGAATCACAAAATCGACCAGAAAGACAAATGTATCTATCTGTACCAGAACGTCTTCTAGTATTCATCTAGGATATTTAACTAACCTATCTGCCAATTGTAATGCAACTCGGGTGGGTTTGAGTTCACCCAACCTTAGTTGTTTATATACTGAATATGGTAGCAACTTTACGCTTGCTCCTAGATCAAGGAGTGCGTTGTCTATCCTTTGATTCCCAATTCTACACGAGACAGTTGGGGTGCTAGGGTCTTTAAGCTTTGGAGGCAACTCATTTTGAATGATTGCACTTGCTTGGCAAGCGACATAAGCATGTTTCTTTACACTTTGCCTCCTCTTGACTGTGCATAAGTCCTTTAGATACTTAGCGTAGGCTGGCACTTGTTTGATTGCATCAAAGAGCGGGAGATTAATTTTAACTTGCTTGAATAACTCCAAGAACTCCTGATTCTTTGCCTCGTGTTGGGGCTTCTTGAGCCTTTGAGGGTAAGGCGCGGGAAAAGGGCATTTAGGTAATTAGTCCCTGATGGGCTCCTTTCCAGGCCTTCTCTCAACTTTTACTTCTTTAGGAGCATCCTCGTTTGATTCTAATGGATTGTCATCAGTAGACGATTCCTCTTCTTGAGTAGATGGGTTGTTTTTAGTTACCACTTCTTCCTCTTCATACTCCACGGGAGTTGAATGAGGCATGTTTTTCTCTATGACTTTGCCGCTTCTCAGAGTCATCACGGCTTTTGCCTGTTCATGATTAGGGGGACCATTGCTGTATCCCTTAGGGTTTTGAAGTGGTTGAGCAGGAAATGTTCCACTCGAACCCTCTTGACGTGCATCCATCCTCTCTAATGTCGCAGACATTTTACTCATCATTTGAATTAACTGTTGTGTTAAATTTGCATTAGAGAGTGGTTCTTCCTCTTGCACCTTTTTGTGAGGTGGCACATAAACATTTGCTTGTTGATTATTAGGGGGTTGAACGTTGTTGAAGTTATTTGCTCTATTTTGATGGAATGGCTGGGACTGCCTGTTGTATTGCCCTTGATATTGATTATTGTTATTGTAGGGTTGTTGTTGTTGATATTGGTTTTGAGTCCGAGCGTTGTTTCTCCAATCGAACCCGGGGTGGTTCCATCTATTGTTATTTTGTGAATTGTAATTATTGTAGGAATTCCCCGTCCCCTATACCCTTGCATGGCAATCATTTCCATGGGGGGTTGTTCTTGAAAATACAGCACATTCGGACAGTATTGAGTAGTGTGTCCCAGCATGTTGCATGTGCCGCATGGTTTTTCAGGCAAAAACTGCCTTGAACTCTCTCCTTTCATTCCCAATTCTTCCACTTTCTTAGCTAATTCTTCATATTTATTCGTCAGATGGTCCTCACTTTTTTGTTGATACAAACTTTTCTCTTCCACACAGGATATCTGTGAGCGTGGGACATCGTCTGAATTTGACCACTCATGGGCGTGTTCGGCTAACCATTCAAAATGAGCTTCAGCTTCCTCCGTGTTTTTGCGAAGAAATGGCCCTAAACTCATGGTCTCGACCAATTTCTTAGTTTCACCATTTAATTCTTCATAAAAGTAGCTGATGGTTCGCCATTTCTCGTACCCGTGATGTGGGCATGAGAGTAGCAAATCCTTGAAACATTCCCATGTTTGGGTGAATGTTTCATTGCTCTTTTGTTTGTAAGAATTTATTTATCAATATTTAAGCTCGATAGTCATGCGAGGTGGAAAGAATTTGTTCAGGAAAACAGTGTTCAACGCATGCCAGGTGTAGATGGAGTTTGGCTTCAAGGTGAGTAACCACGCATTTGCTTTATTCTTCAGAGTGAAAGGAAATAGCATTAGACGTGTCGCATCTACAGGACAATTCTGTGAGAAAGTTTTACAAACATCCTCGAAGTCCTTGACATGTGTAACTATGGGGTTAATAGAACTAGATGAACTGGATGAATGGAATGGGTGTCCGTAAATTCCTTCTATGGAATTATCGGACATAAAGGGAAAGACCCTAAGTAGTTTTTTTTTTAAAGAACGACAGAAAAAGAAAAACAGAAAGAGATAAGGATAGATTGAGGTAATTGAAGCGTTAGCTTGTCGCCTTCCACGACAACGGCGCCAAAAACTTGACACGACTAAATAGTTGTGCGCTCTTGTGCAACACCCAAGTGCAGGTGATCGTGCAAGTAATATAGTACTGGAAGTCCTGGTCGATCCCACAGGGAAGGTGTTAAACTAATTACTTAGATTAATCTCAAAAAGGGAAAATAAAAATTAATATCAGAACACAAAGTCCCACAATTTATCAACTACTAAAGATAAGACAATTAAACTAAATTAAACTAATTACTAACTAATTTAAATAATGATCTAAAACGCGTTTTTCTTACTAAAAGGAAATGTTGGGATTACACAAATCCTCCTGGACATAGCCATCTACCATGCAGTTACGTTGAAGCTCAATGGAGCACACTCTCCACAGTATTCCGTATTTCTCTTAGGATAAAGAATCTATAGTCCTTTCATGACCGAGATCATATCATCACAATTAAGTTTGAAATACACAAAAGCGGTTTAAAACAATAGTTTAGACTCTCACCTACAATGGTGTTAGCATTGAGGGTGGTTTGCAAAATATATTGAAGAAAAATGCCTCAAGGCTTAAAGTTTACAGACTGTTTTGACAAACTGAGTGTTTGGGGACAATTTGATAACAAATCAGTAAAGCAGAAAGTCTACGAATACTGCATAGAATGTCCTCAAGAATCAGATAGTTTGATCGATCGACGCGCTTTCGATCAATCGAATATCTTCATCCCTCGATCGATCGAACTGACTTCGATCGCTCGACTATATCGCTATTTCGATCGATCAAGATTGTTCGATCGATCGAACACAGGAATTATTCTGCTGCATGGCAGAGGCTTGAGATCACGGTTTCATTGTGATCTCCCAACCTGGGGACTACTCAGACATCGTCTGAAGAGTCTCAGATTCGTTTTTAACATAAAGTTCCATTAAAGGTGTGTTTGTCTGTGATTTTTGCAATGAATCTATGAAAACTAATTGTATAACTATAACTAACATGCAACACTACTAGATAACCAGATATAGTACTATAAATTAAGTGCAGAACATAAACAAAGTAACCTGGAAACGAAAACTTGTATTGAACTGAGAAGAATCCAACAAATAATGTATATTCTTGATGAAAACCTACAAAAATAGCAAAGTAAAGCTCTCTACTCTCTATAAACTGATGAAAAATGAAAGTGGGCGTCCCTTTTGGACGTAAATAATACGAGTATTTATACTAAAACACCAATGCTAGGGTTAAAATTCCACTTCTGCTGCGTGTGCGTATAATCTGATAAAAGCCATGTTCGATCGATCGAACATCTTTCAATCGATTGAACTTCTGGGGTCTTCGAGCGCTTGAGCTTCTTTCGATTGATCAAACCCTCGATCAATCAAATAGTCTTCAATCGATCGAGGTTCACTTTTCATCCTTTACTTGTCTTCATTAAAATTCAGCACTCCCTTTTATCTTTCTCATCCAATTCTTTACACAGCAACAGTAATCTGCACAAACTACAGCTAAAACAAACAACTTATCATAGTTTAATCAAATTGTGTACAAACTAGCATTGTAATTCAAATTGCAGATAAATGAAGGAATTGTGAAATAATTTAGCACATTTTCTTCTTTTAGCGCGGTTGTATTTTACAAATACCCCCGCTTGTCACTGCTCATCGCAGTAACATCAATAACCATAAAACCACAATGCACATATATGTCGTCACACGATCACTAACTAAAACAAGCACACAACTGTGCCTTTAAACCAGAAGCTATCCATCACTAAAGGCATAATAACATCATAATATCCTGTCAAAGGTGGCAATACGCATCATCATCATCGACAAAATACACTGATACAACCCAATTAAAAACATAAAATGGAGACTAAACAAAAGTCCATATGCTCAGGAGGCCTCAGTCCTCATCCTCTTCATCCTTACCAGGCCACTCGAAGTGAACGTCGTCAACTGCCTCCTACCACCTCTACACCTTGGTCTGGAGCTCGATGAACCAGCATTACCTCTGCGATACTGCATGCACAAACAAAAATTGTCAGTTTGAGCCAATAAAATTTACAAAAATAAAGTCGAGTCAGAAACTTACCAAAGTTGCCATTTGATTGGTGGTAAACTACCACATACCGTCCATCTGTTAAGGGTAAAGCCTAGGATTAGAATCTCATAACCTTAAGAAGCACAAAATTAGAGACATACCTGTGGTCTTGCGTAAGGACCAAAGATTGTAGGCTAGCTGCCAAGGCATGACCCTCCTCAACATTACTCTTGGGGACATTGAGGATGCCTACTAGTTGGGTAGGATATCCACACATGACTCGTGGCACCTCCATAACCTGGGGGGAGCCATCAGCACCCAAAACATTGACGGTCTAGTCCCAAGGAGGGATAGGATCAGAGGCTGGAGGAGCATGTCTCCTATACAGTCCACGAAGCTGTAGGTACAAAATAAGTTGGAGGAAGGATGAGTCAAAAACATAAATGACAAATAGAGACATAAAAAACAATAACTCACTTCCAAGAATGGGAAGTTGGACATTAGAAAGCGGCCATAGTAGGTCTCGTAGCCAGCCTCAAAACAGAAGTGGTCCTAAGCATTAGTGCCAGCTAAAGCCGCCTGCAAAATGGCACCAGAAAGGTCATCAGCATCCATAATGGGAGGATTATGAGGAATATAGTACCTCGGGCCAGCAATCACTTGCCGAGACACTCGCTCACCAAGATACCATTGCTTTCCATGAGTACTCTCCATAAAAAAATTGGCAAGAAACAAGAGATTTAACTTCCCAAATCTCCTCAGGAGCAGTATGAAACACTCCCCCAAGGTGTCCACTCAACACTAACAACGGTTAGCTTAGACAAGAAGTTTCTCAGAAGAATAATTCGGTGGACACCACTCTTGACCTCAATAATATCCCTTCACCATCTCAAGCCCCAAGGAAACAAAGGTTTGGGAGCCATACCATTCTTATCCTCACCTGACTCAACGGCAGGAGAAGGAGCCAACATCTTCAAGTACTCAAAGCTTTAGAGCTGTACAGAGAAATTAAAAATTAGAAATTAGAAAAATGGAAATCAAAAGCGAAAGAAATAGAAATGTTGTAGAACATACCTCCCAAGCTCGCCAAAACCCTCTGGTCGATTTAATTTTACCTCGGGAAACCTCACCCATATGCTTATAAAGATGAACTAAGGTGGCACCACCCTAGTCGTAAGAAGGAATCTCATCGATAGTTGCCAAATAGGAAAGGATTCTCAAACTCACTCGGCCATTCTACGTCGCAAAGATCAAACAGCCAAGGACATATAGAAAGAAGACCCACAATAATTGATGGTCATTCAGGTTGTGCCTCCCCTTCCTATATGCTCGATAAAGCCAACTACAAGTAAACTGATGCCCTTCCAGATTCAAAGGAATAGCCCCAATGAATGTCTTAATGGCCTCAAGATCAATCTCATAAAAGTAATCTAAGATCAAGCACTTCCCGCCGACCCTTAAACCAGTAATCATAGAGAAATCAAAGGGCGACATTGTCATCTCACCGAAGGGAAGATGAAATGTATTGGTGGTGTCCCATCATCTCTCAGCCAGAGCATAAAAGTGTGCCAGGTCATTGGTGCTCTTCAAAACCAGGCAAACAAAGTCACCAAAGCCAGCGTCATCAACCATCTACCGAATAGTGGGTAAAAGCTGGGTCTACCACATGAAAGCATGGGCACGACTACTATGGCCCTTCAAGACTACCTTCAACACCTATACGAATAAAAAAATAGCAAAAATAGGCACAAAGTCACTATTCATAGCCTGAAGTCTAACTTTGCAAAACCAGCAAATGAGCATAAATTAATTTCTAACGACTTCTAGGTGCACAATACAGTTCACAAAACTAGCATAGTGCCCAAAATAGTCCTGAACTACCGAAAGTTTTACATACCTGACTTGCTAGAGCTAGACCAAAAGATGACGTTGGGGGTCTCGCAAAATTAACTCCGGAGGTTGGTTCCAAATCCTCACTCGTTCCTTAGCCTACTTAGAGAGCCTTTTCGAGCTTGAAGCCATAGATCTGCAAAGAAAATGGAAGTTGGAACCAATCTTTCTTCTTTAAATTGGGAGAAAAATAAAGCACCAATCAAAATTCCAATCGTGGGAAAAGTTAGTCATTTGAGTGTGCACAAGCTAATTTTTGGTAGGTTTTGGCTCAAAAAACACCCCAAATGGCCAAGAATGAGCTCAAAATGATCAAAACTCCAAATATACAACAATGGAGTCCGGCCACCCAGTGCTGTTATAGCACTGGCCAACTGCCATCGAGGTAGTGGCCCAGTGCCACTATGGCACTGCTTTCCATAGGCCCTACTTTGCTCCATTTTAGCCCATTTTGGTCCGTTAGTCCCCATTTCTGGCCCTGATTAGCCCCAATGGCCCATTTTAGTCAAGGTTTATAAGGTTTTGTTCCCATGAGTTTGAGAGTTTGTCAGAACTATCCCCAGTGGACAAGTACAGAAAGAAATCAGCTCTCGGTGGCCCGAACTAACTTTATGAATCGATCGATACAAGATCTGATCAACCATGAGAGATTTAGTGATGGATCCTAGTTCTCGGTCAGAATACAAGGGAAAACAGTAAGAGAGATTCTCAGAGAGTTTTCCACTATGCCTAACGGACAAAACCAGCTCCCTGAGGCCCTAATCGGTTCTTTTGGATTGAGTATTATAAGATTTGATCAACCATGAGAGATTCAGAGATGGATCTTTGTTCTCTATCAGAAGATTTGATCAATCATGAGGGATTCAGAGATGGATCCTGGTTCTCGGTCAAAAGATTTGATCAACCGGGAGAGATTCAGAGATAAATCCTGGTTCTCGGTTAGAATATTTGATCAGCCATGAGAGATTCAGAGATGGATCCTGGTTCTCGGTCAAAAGAATTCGATCAACTATGAAAGGTTCAGAGATAGATCCTGGTTCTCGATCAAGAATTAAGAGAGATTCCCAGAGAGTCCCCTACCATCCCCAGCAGAAGAATACTTTAACTCCTGGAAGCCCGAACCAGCTTTCCAGATTGGTCATCACAAGAATCGGTCAGTAATTGAAATATCATCAACAGTCTAGAGATCTCGGCTCCTAAGGCAAGTATTGTCTACTCACAACCGGACTACTCTATGATATCTAACACTTTGCATCTATCGGTTATCTTCATTGCCTATCAATTATCATGAGCTTTCTCACTTTTCAGTTCGCGTGAGCTCCCTCACTTATCAGTTATCATGAGCTTCCTCACCTGTCGGTTATCGTAAACTCCCTCTCCTGTTGGTTATTTTAAGCTTTTTCATCCATTGCTTAATATCTAGGACTTCCGTGTTCGTCGATTATCTTGCGCTTCCCCATCCTTTGCTTGATATCTAGGACTTCCATGTTTTGCACCCGTCGTCTAATTTCCAGGGCTCAGCATCCATCTATTATATTTAATTATTGTCCTCAAGGTCCCCACATCCGATCCCATTTGCTCACGAAGCATACTTCTTGAAATTTAAGAAGTTTGTCCTCGAGTCCTAGAGTCTTCAAAACCTTCGTGTCTTTATCCAACTCAATTACTACATTAGAGTTTAAACACTAGCACAAACACCAGTCCACTCAGAATGCATACCCCACATCACCAGCTCATGCTAGGATCAGAACACTAAACATAATAGGACTCAAGACACAATCATATCCATGCATCGCATATCATTCTCATAACATAGCATTCGCCTGTTCTGTTGTGCATTTGCATGTGTGGTTTTGTCCCTTGCTCGCTTGAACTACGTCTTGGTCTGATTCCCTTTGGGATACGTAGGTAGCTCACGAAGAGCGTGACTAGCACTGACTTCAACATTATGTTCTTCATTCTTGCATCTTTTCAATGCTTTCATCCTAAATCTATAGCCTCCAAAAGACCTGTCTCTTCAAAGCTTTGGCACTCGCTTGTGACATGTGTTGCTTTACAAGTTCATGCCAAAGAGGGGCAAACTGTAGATACCCCATTTTATCAGCTATCAGATTTAGGAGACTCATATCTCGGTGGTTCACAATGATTGAAAAAAAGGGGAACTCAAAAGGACTCCTAGAAGTTAGTTCTATCTCTTAAAATGCTCAGAAAGTGGTAAAAATGACCAAAATGTCCCTAAAAGCCCAAACACTCCCAGATTTGGACCAAAAGTTCTAGAAACATGCTACATCATAAGAAAAGTAACAACATGAGTTTTAAAGCAAAATCAGATGAAATTATCAGCTCTCAGAGACTCCCGGAAGTTCCTGGAAAGTCCCTGTTGATCGGTTTGACCAAGTTTGATAAGGGTTTGACCAAAATCATCCGAACTAGCCTGAAAGTTCTGAGATCATCCTAGATCATGAGAAAAGTTCTCAAACAAGTTTTAAAAGAAAATTAGACGAAAATGTCAGCTCTTGAGAGCTCTCAGAGGTTCCAATAACTTCTTAGAGGTCCCTGGTTTGACCGATTTAGCCTAAATGTTGACTGTGAAATTGGAGCACTGTATCCTTTTTAACATTTTTTATGGATACTAGAGATCAATATCTTTCTAATGATATATCACAAATAGTTTTTGGGTTTAAAATGAATTTATTATGAATTTTTGGAGGTAAAAAAGGCGATCAAATTGACTTTTATCACGAATACCGCAAAACTTTTCAAAGTGACCTATCTCCAAACTATTACTTATGAAAATTACACTCCAATACCTTTGAAATGGAATATCAAAAGCTCAGTTTGGGGTTCGTATGCATTTTCTGTGAATTTCGGATGAAATAGGGCCTTTTCGCTAATACCAAAACTTCTGGGGACCTGAATACAATAATTTGGGTGTTTGAGGAGCAATGTTGCCGTAGAACTAGCCCAATACCACTGTGGCACAGGCCCAGTGCTGCCATAGCACTCTTCCTCAGAATGCCATTTTTTGTAATTTTGTTTTGTGGCCCCAATTTGAATAATTGAAAGCCAAAACAACATAGTTTCATGTTCACAGATATTTGGCACTAATGTGAGCACTTTTTAAATCACAAAATCTCCCCCAATTGGCCTATATAAACCCCCCTTGACTCCTCATGTTGGGGGTTGCAAATAGAAGTTGTAGAGAAAGTTGTAGAGAGAGATAGGGAGAGATAAGGTTTAGAAGAGAAAAAGAGAGCTTCCTCTATTGATTTTCTTTATGCAAGTGAGTTACCAACCTTTTCTTTACTTCATTACTCCTCTTTACTTCATATTCAATATTGCCAACCACCATTTTTGTGAGAATTTATGAGATAGGAAGCTACTTCCATGTCCAAATGTCAAAATATATGAGTGAAACACCAAGCTATAAGTCCAATATCTTAACGAATATCATCTATTGATTATTTATTTGCTTGCTTACATACTATGCTCATCTCTTCTTATCTCATTTTTTTGTATTTCATTTGTTTTATTTACTAGTTCATCATCATCTAGATGATTTGAGGTGAGTGAATCCTTATGGATTGTAGCTCTTGACCTCAAAATAATGTTTGATACACGATGATTCTAACTTCAATACTTCCAAAGTATTCTTGAAGTCATGTTCAAAATAAAAACATTGTTTTCCAACAATCTTGGAGGTTCTTGACATGGGTTTGATGTTGATATTCTAAGGGGTTACAATCTCCATTTGGTGTTGGAAATATACTCTCAAAATCACTATTTCAAAATTGTCCTTAAACCCCTCATCTTGATTCCAAGAAACAAAACTATTGTTTTTCTCAAAATCTTCAAAACAGTGAGTCATTTAACTTTAAAATGCCATTCTGAGCTCAATGCTCAATGGATGATTTCAAGACCACTTAGAAAGTCTTCCTAACTCATTATAGAACACCCAAGATTTTTGGTTTGATTTAAAAACACTTGGAAGGGCTCCATTTTGACCCAAATATTCCTTCCAGACATTCCGTTTTTTTATCACAGTAGATTTGGTTGACTTTCAACTTGTTTTTCAGAAAACTTTAACAAAAGGAGTGGTCCCAACTCATTTTTACCTTTAACTTCAGTGTCTTAGGGAATGTTCTATATTATATGGACAACCTTTAACTCATTTTGTCTTCAATTTCTAAGATTTTTCTATATGTCAATCGACAGTACGGATTCTATTTCTGAACAACCTATCTTGTTTATATGATTTCTCTTAATCTGTAACTTCAATGTTGATTTGGCTTTTTGATATGTTTTCTAGACACAGTAGGGATGACTAATTAGAAACATTTCAAACTTCATGTTTCCATTTTTACAAAATCAGTTCACTGTTCTGTCCACTATTCATAGCAAGCATGTTTTAGTTTTCATTTTTTGATTAGATGTTTACATGCATTCCAAATTAACTCATGTCTTAGGAATTGGTTCATACTACATTTGTACATATCCTACAATGACATTCTTCATTCATTCATGCATACTTTAGATTTTTAAATCACTTTAAAAAATCTTTGAACACAAACACACTACAATTTTGCACATTCTATGATCATACATTGCATCCATGCAAGATTTGGAGTTTTTGTAACTCCTAATCTAAGAAGATTATAAGGAATAAACTTGACCACACGTTCATGCTCCCTTCGATCAAATCTTCCTTTCTTATTCGTCCCGGGGATTGAGAGGTCTTGTTTTCTCAAGATTCAACATGCATACATTCTAGCTTGCTAAGCATATTTTTGATTTCTTTGTTTATTTGTTTTCAAGAACAATCCATGTCCCCTCTTAGATTAGAAAAACTTGATTACTTGATATGTGATTAGATGATTTTTCCTAAGTTTGTTTTGTGTGATATTTCACTTTACATTGTGTGATACTTGGCTTAGATCTTATGAATGATATTTTATCTTTTGATCTTCCATTTCAAGATTCTTATGAGATGTAATATACTATCCTAGTATTAATTGTTGAACAAAACATAGTATAAGATGATTATTTGGATGCTAATTGAGGCCTGTTGAGAGACGGAGCGAGTTGAAGGTGTTTTAGTCGTGATAAAGGCTCCTTCCTCTCTTGTACCAAAATCCTAAGCCAAGTTCTTTGTTTATGAAGGGCGGGTGCCCTTTATCCATTTGGGTGAGTCAAAATTGGGTTTCTTGGTTCCCTAAAGACCAAGTGGAGACTCTGTATCTGTTTTCACAGACTTTCACTTTTTAAAAATATTTTAAAGGAAAATCAATTCTGAACCCCGAAAAGGAGGAGGTGGACTCCCAGACGCCGCGTGTCCACAGTACCAATTACTCTTTTTCACCACTTTTACGAACGCTTTCAAGTACTGTACACTTATAGCTCTTATAATTCTGGTCAAATCCTTGTTACCCACTTATTGGATTTAACATGAGAGAATTATTAGCTAGACACAACCTCTACTATCCTCCTGAACCCAAATACGTTACTCACCATAAACTCTCCATATCCCCATTAGCCCTTAATCCATAATATCGCATAATGGAAGCAGGGAACATTAATCAAATTGTTATGTATTATGAATTATTAACTAGGAGGAAGCAATCATGTTCTGTTAAATTTGATAGATTGAAGAGAATAAAGTTCAATTGATTGAAGTGTTCTCGATCGATTGAGGTGAAGAGGGTCTCGATTGATTGTAGTCATTTCAGTTGATTGAGACTCTGTGTGTTCGATTGATTGTACCTAGTTCAATCACTTGAAGGTCGTCTTCCCCATATTCTGGCAGTGAACATCCAGAATCCGTTAGGGCATGTTTAGGTCATTTATTTACTTCCAAAATATGTAAAACAAAATATCTAAGCTACCGATTGAGTTTGAGATTCACCGAACGTCGTTAAGGATGTGTTTGGAAACTCTAAGCTTGAGCTCTCTTTGTCACGACCCAAGTCTCCCCCAGGAAGATATTGTTCGTTTTGGGTCCAACTTGCATGGATTTTTCCTGGCACAGGCCCACAAATCTAACCAAAACATGTCTTACTAGGTTCCACTATAGCCCTCCATATATATCACATTACCCTTCCTTCCCCAAACGATGTGGGATGAACTCCTCCTACAGCACACAACACCAGGGTTGTTACATTCCACCCCCCTTAGGGCCCAACGTCCCCGTTAGCACACTTCCGGCTGGGTCAGGCTCTGATACCATTCTGTCATGACCCAAGTCTCTCCAATAAGATATTGTCCGCTTTGAGCCCAACCTGCATGGATTTTTCCTGGCACAGGCCCATAAGCCTACCCAAAATGCATCTTACTAGGTTCCACTATAGCCCTCTATATGTAGCACATTACCCTTCCTTCCCTAAGCAATGTGGGACGAACTCCCCCTACAGCACATAGCACCAGGGTTGTTACACTCTCTCTCCAATGGCTCCCTCTCTCTCTTTCTATCCTCCCTCCCCCCCCCCCCCCTCTCTCTCTCTCTGCTTCTCCTTCTTATCTTATTCTTCTTCTCTTGTCTGTCTTTCTCTTTATCTTGCATAGAATATATATAGAGTGTATGTGTACATATATATATGTGCATGGATTTAAGTGTATATATATAAACACAAGCTCACACTCTCTTTAAATTCTCTGGTTTGACACTCCCAAACACACACAAATATGATCCATATATATAGGAGAAGGAAGGTGCAAGGTGGTAGTCCAATGCGAACTGAAGTGGGGACCTCATCATAAATTTAGATTAGTTCGATCGCTTGAACACGGTTGGTCGCTTGAACATAGAAATTCTCGATTGCTTAAAAACTCTTCGATCGATTAAAGGTAAGGCTTCAAGTATAGTCAAGTGAAGTATATAGAATCTCTTTGTATTATTAAACACCTAAAAAATATATGGTATTACATTATCCACCACTTATTAAAAGATTTCGTTCTTGAAATCGGAAGTAGTAGAGTTAAACAAAAATGGAAATTTCTCTCGCATCTCTGATTTTAGCTCCCACGAAGCTTCTCCTTCATTATGATGCTTCTACTGGATCTTCACCAATGGAATCTCTTTGTTCTTGAGCTTCTTGATTCCTCAATCTAGAAACCGTATTTTTCCTTCATTGAACATAATATTGTTGTTGACTTCAATATCCTCATAGTTAATCTTGTGTGCTGGGTTGTGGGCACATTTCCTCAATATGCTAATGTGGAAAACATTTTGTACTCCTGTAGACACCCAATTTTGACCACGCTGATAGGATTTGGGGTGGACAACATCTTGGAGGATTTGATGATGAAAAGTACCCTATGGAAGGTACTGGATTCCACACAACTGAAAGATCGAACTTCGAAAAGTGACTTCGAGCTCAGAAAAGCCCTTTTCCATGGATAAATCCCGGTTTTGTCAAAATCGTCTCCCAAAATTCATATTCACTCAGGTCGTATGAACACTAAGTGTTCTAAATGAAGTATTCTAGGTATCCAGAGATTCAATTTTAAAGAAAAGTTTGAAATTGACGCACATTTGAAAGCAATTTTGAGAAAGACGTTGTTTGATTCAGAAAGATGACGAAAGTTTCGGAGGACTTCCAGGCTTTAATTGGATTTCAATTCTCATTTTAAAACCTCTGGGAATATTTTTATACTGAAATTCAACCTGACAACTTTCCAATAGTACGTAAACAGAGGATTTCAGACACTAAAAACATTTTTACAAAAATCTAGAAAAGCAGTGCGCATAATATTTGAAACAGGGCTTGTGGGCAACTAGGGGAGCCCAAAATGGAGATGGCGGGTCCCATAACTGGGGTGGCGCTTCCCCCCTTAACTGCCACCTATGAGGAGTGTTCTCCATTGCATTTTTCTAGTTCCAGATCCTTCTAGAAGGCTCCCACTGCGAGGAAATTGCGTTTAGATGCCGAAATGGCCATTTTAACCCTTTTCTGCTCTCTAAAAAACCTGTTTTAACCCTGTAACTTAAGAGCTAAGTCTTCAAAACTCTATATAAGATCTCATGCATCTCATATGAGATCATCTTAAGTAATGCTTGAAAAGATCTTAAATCATACTTAGAGTATCTTAAGAGAGGCTTTAAATATATAAGAGAGATACAAGTACACTTTGAATATACTATCAATTAAGATTTGGATTCCCTAAACTAATCTCAAGATAATTAGATTAGATGAATTAGACATCAATTGCCTCCCTCAACTTCCAAGGATGAGTGCTTGAAGAACACTTGAAGAAGAAGATCTTCAGTTCAACTTTGGTTATATAATTGAGAATCCTCCAAGAGGTAAACACTAATTCATCTCTAATTCCTTTTTTATATATATCTATAAGATTTGGATCTAGCTTAGTTTTATTTTATTTGTAGAACAGTCATCTTCTTCATCTCTTGTTCTTCACACACTCATATAGCTAGATCCAAATCTCTTTTGATTTTCATTAATAATTCATAATTAGAGATTGTTTTTCACTTTGATTTTCAAATTTTGATTTCATCCTTCAATTCTAGTTTTAGATTCATGCATACATAATTATATATATGTATCTATTTTAAATTCTATGATGATTTAGAAGTATGATCTATGAGAGGGATGATTCCTATGCTCATACCCATTTCTTGATTATCTCTATTACCTAGAATTCATATTGAATTTTATCTCCAATATTGAATTTGTAAGTCCCTTTGATCCATGATCTAAAGTTCTTTTAAGAACTTGAGGGCTAAATTGATTGGAAATCATGATAGTCAAGTCGATCTATGAATTTGATCTCTCTAATAAGGTTCAATCAACACCTAAGATATTTTCCTCACACTTTAAAATGAACTAGATAAAAATTCAGCAAAATAGATTGGTTTTGTCCATAAGCTTTGGTCCATCAAAACCCATAGTTTGATGGATATCAAATTTTTTGGGTAAACTTTGATGAATTAGCTTTCATCTGGTCCGTTTTGACAGCTTCTAGTATCCATATGCTATTTTTAGAAATTGTTGAAAAATCGGTTGACAGATTTGAACATAGTCTCTTTGTGCTTGAATTTTAGAAAATCTATAATAGTTATCGATGTTATGCTTTTTGGGGATGATTCCTAACTCATGTATCTATATTTCGGTGTAAAGTCGTGAGCATACGATCGAGTTATGATCGTTTTCTAAGCATTTGAAGTTGATACTACTATTCTGGAATTTTCTAAGTTTAACAACGATTATGATTATGTATACAAAATGGTCATACCTTGATCACTCAACAACCATTGATGAATAAACTTGGTTTAGAAATCATCTAGGATAATTGGATGAGAGATCAAAAGCTTAGATCTATTTGATTAACATGATTCATGAATTTCTATTATGCTTCTATTTTGTTTTGCATTCTTTTGTCAAATGATACCAAACTTCAAGAATAACATAGTCTATTTAAAACACTTTTTCAGAAACCTTATGATCATGACATGTCCATAGTATTATTTTTTTTCATAAACTACAATGAAATAGCTTTCTTTTGACACCAAATAGATCTTTACATGATTTTTGTAGAATTAATTATGATTTTTACAAGAATAGTGGACAGTCCTGATCCACTGTTCATAAAACTCTTATTTCTCAAATCTCAAAAAATGGTAAATAGATTCTACTTGTTGGAGAAGTTCCCTAAGACATGTATCTAACTTTTTGTAAAAGGGTTTTAACCCAGCTCATGTTTAATACCACTTTTGATAGGATTCATTAGAGGTTGCTGAATCTGGAAATTTGATTGATGACATTTTTTACTTGCTTTTCATGCATATCATTTGTTTGCTTGTGTTTTTGCAATGCTTGGGTATTCCTTGGTGTCTTAGTGCAGAGAATTGAATGCCGTGGATCCGGACTTCAATTTGTGATCTTACCTCGTCTACATGTGGCTTAGTGCCAATGTATCATGTACCTTATCTATCTTTTCTCTTAGAATTTTTCTAGGTTTACAACTTTGTTTTCAACGACACAAATCCTTTAGGATAGTCTCCGTTTATATGATTAGCGCCATTTGTTTTTGCTTTTGCAACTCCGCTTGAGTCAACCCAATGTAAGTCTTCTTGTTCCCTTTTTCATATCATGACATGTTTCCTTTATTTGCATCGGTCCTGGGCGGGACTAGCCACTGTAAGTATACCTCTCTCTTGTACTGCATGTGCATCCGACTTCTACTTGATTTAATCTCTTGAAATGATTTTCATTAGATGTTCCATTTTGACATGTATATATTATCTAGTATGTTTGAGGAAACAACACCAACTATGAATTAAGAACAAGGATATTTGAATCAAGGCCTACCATTCGGTAGGGCGAGGAGGGGGTGCTTAGTCTTGTTTGGGCTCCTTCCGCTCTCGTACCAAGAGCCCCGAACCTGGTTTCTGGTAATGAAGTGCGAGTAACCTCATTCAATTTTGGGTGAGTCAAACTTGGGTTTCCTAATTCCCGATAAAAATTAGGTGGCGACTCTTTGTCTCTAGGACCGCGTGAGGAAGTTCTAGTTTTCCCTGAAGTATGCTTCTTGGGATCCGTTCCGGGACACTATTGAGGAAAGACACTAGGACCACTTCATCCGAGCGTATGTGTCCACAATCTGGCAACTCTACTGGGGAATTGAACATGAAATGATGGTTTCTTGTTCTTTGAGGGTTTGACTTGAGCCAAAGAATATCCTTGTTATTAATTCAATAATCGTGTTATTTTTGCCTGCATTTGTACTTGCATTGTTGTTTCACCGCGACTGCTTGAGACCATTGCCTTGATGGTAGAGGGCCCTCTTGCCTCTATTCGTCAAGAGTTTTGGCAGCATGCGGTCACTATTAGCCTTATACCGCTTGCGGTATATAGAGCCCTGAGCTTGCTAATGGATCCTTTATGAAACCTAAACCCGACCTTTGCATATAGTTTCTATAGAACCCTTCAATTAGGATCTTGATTATCATCTTTGATTAGGACAATGTGATGAATTATTTGTGGGTGCCCGTAAGGGATTATGTGGATGATGAGGACGTGTATGCGAATGCATCATCAAACCTTGTATGGTAGATTTCTCTAGAGTAGTATGGTCTTTATCCGAACATCCAAATCATTATTCGAGGATAATTTTTGAAAATTTTGAAAATATAAGCACTTCTTTGAAAAACCCAAATCTTTTGAAAATTTTGAGAATATGCCGTTTGAAAATTCGCTTTGAAATTTACTTTCTCAAAATTTTTCCAAAGTTCTCCCCAGATTTTAGAGAATTTAAAAATCCCTACCTTGATTTTCAAAAATCATGATTTCACACTTTGATGATTCAATCCCAGATTTTAGAATTTTAAATTTCATACCTTGAATTTCAAGAATCATGATTTCACACCTCAAGCATTGATGGTTCAAAAATATTTTTGAAAATTGCAATTCCCCCTCTCTTTCAAGATTTTCATGAAAAATTCAATTTTGTAAACCTCAGCCATAAAAAATTTCAAAGCTAAAAATCCTTGAATAATGATTGGATTAGTAAGGTAATTAGCATACTCAAGGAATCTTATGTGTTTATGTGCTGATATGATAGGTCCAAGTTAGAATCTGGTACATTGCATTTAGATTAGATTGCATTTCATCTGCATTGCATACACTACACGAGCATTGCATATACGACTCCCGAGTGCGGCGCCTCTAATACACTTTCGAAAAAAGATTTGTTTTCTTCAGAATTTCAAAAAAAGATTTCTTCAATTTTAGAAAATGTTTTTGAAAAAAAAGGAAATGATTTTCAATTCTCTTTTTGTAAAATATCATTCTTTTAAAAATTCTTTTGCAAATAAGATACCTGATTATTTTGAAAATCCCTAATAATTAAAAAGTTGTACTTCCTCCTGGGTTAGAGCTCCGAACAACCGCTTGATCAGATCAGTATTTGAAGAAGGAACAACTGAGTCAACTAGGGTAGAGAATATGGCATACAAAGCTGATATGGAAGCCAGATTGGCTGTAATACAGATTGCCTTGGATCGGAGCAGAGAACAGAATCGGGAACAACTTGCTGCTATGATGAGAATGATTGAGCAGTTGACTAATCCGCCGCCGCCGCCACCACCTCTGGTGCATCATGAGGAAGAAGACTCTGGGGAGAGAGTTTAACCAAAGGTTCAGCTAGATCAGGAAACTCAGGATAAGTTGGCTAAGATTGACAAGCTAGAGAGTGTGATCAGGAAGAACAAAGGGGTTGATGAATATCTGTTCGATATAGAAGGTTTGTGTGATGATCCAAAAGCAAAACTCCCTGATAAGTTCAAAATGCTTCGTATCGAATTCTTCAACAGAACTGGAAACCAAAGATCCATCTAAGGCTTTATGTGGGAGTCTTACAGCCCATGGGCATTAGGTCTGACTTTTTTACCGTGCTGTTTCAAAGAACTTTGAGTGGAGCAGCACTATCATGGTATTTGACCTTAGAATCAGTTGTGGCCAAAGATTGGGAAGCCCTGGCTAAAGCATTTATGGCTCAATACTTATACAATCAGTCATTCGATGAACTACAAGAGATCTGGAAACCACTAGGCAAGAGTGTGAGGAATCCTTCGCAGGGTTCCTTACTCATTGGAGGGCAAAGGCTGCTCAGATGATGAGCAGGCTTACTAAGAAAGAGCAAGTCCGGATGATCATCAAGAACCTACAGCCTGAATATCTTGAAAAGCTCCGATTCTAGTCTATCATGACATTTGAACAACTATTTGACATAGGTACACTCGTCGAAGATGCAATCAGGGATGGGACAATCAAGAAAGAGAACACGAGCAATCGAAGGCCAGTCTGTCAAAAGTCCACTAATGTCAATGCATTATCTCCTTAGCCTTATCAGAAAGAACGTCGAAGTACTACTGCGGCAAGAGGAAGTCAGAACCAGAGGCAGTCAAGAGAAAAAAGGGAATTTTCTAAATTGGGAATGTCCTTGAGCACTGCACTTGAGAAGATGCTAGAAAAAGGGTACTTGGAGAAATTAGAACCTAGGCCAGAGCCAGATCCACTTCTGCCAAAATTCAGGGCCCATTTGTACTGTGCTTTTCACCAAGAACGTCGGCATAGCACAAATAGATGTTGGAGGCTCAGACATAAAATTTAGAACCAGATTGAAAAAGGTGTCATCGCTCCCCCATCGCCACAAAATATCAATTCTCTTGAGATAGGGTCTGTACTCTATGACCCAGCAATTTACATCTCATCATTAGGGCTGCCAGTGTCCCATATAATTTTGCCTGGTCTTGGGGGGATGATGCAATTTTCCAACGAAGAGGATGGGTGCTTTGAAGACAATGAGTATGGTCCTAAAGAATTAGCTAAAGAATTTGAGTCTTTATTGAGGAATGAAGAACTTCAAAGAGTCTAAAAGGAGGTGGTGATATGATGGTGTTTGGAACTATTTCTATTGAAGCCGAATGGATGTTATAAGAAAAAATATATATATATATAATAAGTAAATCACAGTGACGGTCCACTTGAGATCAAGTCGAGTCAGTTTTGAGTTTTGTTGTCAAGTCTGTCTATCGTCAAGTTATGTTTGAGTCTATATCATGTACTGTAATCCTTCTCTTTCAAAGTAATGAAATAAAATCTTCATTTTCTTGATCTAATGTGCCTTGTCATGATTGAATGAATCTCTAAGCTGAAAGTGTCGTTTCTCTGATTATTGTGAAAAATACTCTGCTAATAAATTTTTGCATTGAAAAGAATCTTAAAAGGAACAAAGTTGATTTTGTACTGACACCGAAGAAATCTATGAATTGATTAGTTTTACTTTAAGAATCTTGAGATGCTTTTGCTTAAATCTTGAAAAGATATACTAGATAGTGACTAGAGACTAGCTTAAATCCCTGATCTTTCCATTTCGAAATCTTTAGCCCAGAAAATGAGCCATTCAAACATGTCTAACTTGCAAGCCATGTATAGTTTGTCCTTGATGGTAGCCAAATATTTCGAATGAACTACTTCTCTCAAAAAGAAAAAAAGAAAAAGAAGAAGCTTGCTAGGATCCGAAAGGGTGCCTAGGAAAAAGTTAGAGCATAAAAGAAAAAGAAGAAAAAAAAAAGAAGAAAAAGAAAAAAGCTCGCTAGGATAAAAACCCGAAATGGCGCCTAGCCAAAAGTTAGAGCATGAAAAGAAAAGAAAATTTTGCGTGTTGTTTTCAAGAACTCGATCCTAGCCAGTCAAAACTTTAGAGAGAAAAGAAAATAAAAGAAAGAAGAGGAATGAGAATGAAGAAGATCGAGAAATCGGGAACATGAATTATCCCAAAGCTTTGATTTATAATTTATTTGAGTTAAGCCCAAAGATTTGAAGGGCTAATCTTGTTCCGAAAACATGTATGGTATATGATGAGAAATGTAAAATTAACTGGCTAGTGAAAAGGTAAAAAGAATCGACAGTCAAAAAAAAAAACAAAAAACAAAAAAAGAGGAAAGAAAAGAAAAGAAAAAGGAGAGGTAGTTTAGTTTCTTTCAACGCTACCACTAGTGACCTGCTTAAAAAAAAATTTGTCTAATGACATGGCTTGAAAAACCCCCCAATTCTTGAATCATTGCTCTCTCAAAACCTCCAGCCTTCGAGGAACTACGCTTGACCTGATTCCCATTTGGGGATACGTAGGCAACCTATCGGTTCGGTCACCGCTCCTGAAAAACTCAACCACACTTCAAATACCTTCCTTCAAACCTCGGCCGAACTACTTTGGACCTGACTCCGACTTGGCGATAAGTAGGCGAGCTTCCCTTGCTCTCGGTCCCTGAACTTTGCAAATTAGGGGCAAACTTTCAAGTTTGCCCAAGAGCCTCAAGATATCACTACCACACTAGGGGCAAACTGAGTTTGCCCAAGCTTCCATTTATCCTCGTCAACTAGGGGCAAACATCATTCACCTGTACCCCCTTCCATATCATAAGCAAATCCTAAGTCGTCAAGTATTGTAGACACCCCAATTTTGACCAGACGTCAAATTTAGGAGAGTGTCACCTCCAAGTCCAATGATGATAAGGACCGAAAGATTCGAAGTATTCCAAGCTCTTCAGAAAGTTCTCCAAACGTAATAAAATTTTACAGAAAGAAGAAAATACCAGGTATTTAGGAGAATTCAGGTAAAAACACAATTTTTGGAAAAGATCTTCAAAAATCAATTGCTTTGAAAAAAAGAAAACCTAAAAAGGGAAGCTTAACAAAAAAACGGCACACGGCAGACTTCCGCGACACTCAGTGAGTGTCGCACGGCACTCAGAGACTGCCGCGCGGCATTCAGTGAGTGCCGCCAACATTTTCTGACTGCCGTCTGCTTTTAAAGTCTGTATTTTGCAGAACAATACGTATATGTATGCAGATAAAAACAAAAAACTGATAAAGTAAGACTGATAAAAATGCGGCAAACAATAAAAACCCGCGGCATTTGGTGAGAGCCGTGCGGCACTCACGAAGTGCCGCCGCGGTAGTTGCGGAGTGCCGCTGCGGCATTCACGGAGTGCCGCGAGGGGTTTTTTTACTGCCGCCCTGTGCAGCAGTCTGTCTATTTTCAGGAAGTACATATTGTACCACCAAATGAGATGTTTACACCTGTCTTTTACTCCGAATTCACTGAAAATACTTGGTATTTTTTGTCTATATAAGGAGAGGTATCTCCATTGAAAAAGGGGGACCAAGAAGGGAGAGAAAAAAAATATTGGGAGATCAAGAAACAAAAGGAATTTTGGGGTAAAGAGAGTTTTTTTGAGAACTTGAAAGAAGAGCTTGGAAGATCTTCAAAATATAGAAGTTTGAGGATAGTTGGAGGTGATACTCTACTCTTGTTAATTTTCTTTTATGGATTTAGAGCACTTACTCTCTTAGTTTTCTTTACTTTCATTTCTTCTTTTTGTTTATACTTTTCTCTTGAGATTCTTGGAGATCTTCATATTTCTCTTGAAAGCTCTTGAGTTTGATCTTTTGAATCTCATGTAAACTTATGCTTCACATGGGAGTCAAAGTTTGATCATCACTTCACTTTGTAAACAAATAGATGGATCCAAGTCCATACTCATGACTTGGATTCTCTAACTTGGAATTTCATGGGGTCTTCTCTATATCCTCTTGAAGTTCATGAGCTAGTTCTTTGATTCTTCTTCTCTTTTTCTTGTTTATGTTTTTCTTTTGAGACTCTTGGGGATCTTCCATATCTCACTTGAATCTCATGAGTTTGATCTTTTAGTCTCATGTAAGCTTATGATTCACATGAGATTTAAAATTGATCATCATTTTAGTAAGAACAAGTAGATGAATCCAAACCCCTACCATGGTTTGGGTCCTCTAAGCTTGAGTTTTCATGGAGTCTCCTTACATTCCTTGAAAACTCATGAGTTTTAGTCATGTCTTGATCTCCAATGACCATCAAATGGTAGGAGAAGTGGTTTGGTTTAAACCCAACTTCATGGTTTAATAGTTGGAGTTACCAAATAAAAGTTGAACTTGACAAATGAAAACAGTGAGTTCACAAACTGTTTTTGATCAAAGATTTTTAATTCAAAATCTAACCGTTGAAATCAAGTTAAACCAACGGAAAAATGTCTATAACTCAAAGTTCTACCACTGTAATTTTTATTTTAAGGAAATTTCATGTTTAAAATGGTTTGATCATGGGTTTTGTGAGTTAATCATAATCTGTCCAGAGTTTCATAATAGTTTCAGAACAGTAAAATGTTTTTGAAATTAGTAAATCAGAACTCTAATAAAGTATTTGTGATCCAAAATAATTTTTTATATGAGGTTTAATGTGTTAGGAAGATACCCTAAAAAGAATGAAGCATTTCGGATTAGTTTACTATTTTTAAAAAATCAAACAAAATCTCTGGACAGAGAGTTGTACATCTCTGAGTGATGTCTGGTGTTTGTCCTTTTCCCAGAGATCTAACCGTTGAAACTTTGATTTTCTTTTTGATTTGGAAACTAGACTCACAGAGGCATCTTGTGTCCAAAAAGCATCAAGATCGAACCACGAGAAACATGCTTTGTATTTTCTTAAAGTTCTGGTCTGCTCTCTGCAATTTTCAGAATTCTTATGACACATTTGACTAACTTTGTAAATAATGGTCCAAATGATTCTCCTATGACTTAGGGCTTAAACCACGTTTCAATAATGATTAGTTGAGCTTGAATTCAAAGTTTAAGAGTATTTCATAGTTTATTCTTGTCCATGTACATATTCATCCATATGGTTTGGCACTTGTAATTAGGACTTATTTGCTTTTGATTTAATTACATTTGATAGATTTAAGCTAGAAATTTAGGATTGTTATTTCTAACTTCATATCTTGTATATCATGTGAACTAACCCTTTGTTTTATAGCGCTACCAAGGTATGACTTCTTGAATTCCTTTGGAGTTTATTATAATTTCTTGATTTTTATTGATTTTTTTTTTAACCTCAAGCGCGACACATTAGAATTAGGATCTTGCCTTATGTGTATATGTGATTAGAGACCCTTCTTTAGGATTTCCTTTTGTTTGTATGCATTGCACGTTTAATATCGCTGCCGGATCTCGGGTAAGTTCTCTAGTTCCCAATTTGCATATCATATTGCTTGCTACTTGAATTATGTGGCTTTTGAATGATATTTTATCACTTGCAATCTTACATCCTTTAGACATGCTTTTGTAATGTATATTTTATACATATGTATTATTTGAGGGCACATTTAAATTAATAATTCGATTAGAAGGATGTTAAGTAGAGGCCTATCGAAAGATAGGGTGAGAGAGGGTGTTTTAGTCTGATGGGCTCCTTCCTCTCTCATTCCATAATCCCCGGACCTAGTTAATCTCTTGTTTCTAAAAAGATCAGTTTGCTTTAAAAATGGTTTCTTAATTTTTCCTTTTAAAAATTAAGTGGCAACTCATTTGTTTTGAATTTGGAATTTCGAAAAGAAAAGCTGTGTGTAAGAAAATTGCGATATCCACAATCTGGCGACTCTGCTGGGGATCGAACCCAGAATCTCTGGTTTCGTAGACCAGATTTTGGGTTCACTCGAGGATTAGACTTGAAAGCATCATTTTAATCGAATTAATTAATTTTTGTGTGCCTGTTGCATTGCACTTGCATGTCTCGCCAGTCGATTGCACGGAACTATGACCTTGGAGGCTCGGGGCAACCCGGTCGGTCAAGTCATCATGGGACTGTGTGATCACCCTTGATCTCGTACCATGATTTGGTATATGAAGCATCCTATCGGATGTGTGTCAAAGGTCCCTTATTTGGCCAAAACCCAGCCTTTGCATGATAGCTTCTATAGAACCGTTCAAGTCTTAGGGAATGAATCCTTGATTAGGGTTATGTGCTAGGGAGTGTTGTATGCCCGGAAGGGATTACTTGAGATGATGACGATACTTGCTTGATGAAAGATGTATAATCTTTTAATCACCTTTTAGCAATTTCTCCTCATGTTCCACGACATTTGGAGAACATGCCGAACCTTGATTATAAGATTATACTTTTTTTTATATCATGTTAGCTAAGCATCATTGACCTTGTATGCATCCGAATTCATGAAGAGTACGACAATAATCCTATCATGTGGTCCTCCCACCCAAAGAATTTTAAATCCATCTTTGAAAGCAAATGGACTTTTGCCATCTTTATTCCAAAGTTTTCAAATCGCTCCTTTGGATTTCACTTTTTGATTAAAATTTCAAGTCAACCCTTGTTGAGGTAGATTTTCACATTCTCATCTTTGAAGGAAGAACCCGAAAATCTTGGGAATTGTTTTAGGAGAAATTATCTTCAAATGAATTTTTTTAAAAAAAAGCAAAATTTCAATCCAATCATCTTTATTGTGAAATGTTTTCACATCCTCATTTTTTTTAAATAAAAGATTCAAAATCCTTGAGAATTGTTTTTGAAAGATCTCATCATTTAAAAAAAAAATGTTTATTTTTTATTTTTATTTTTTTTAAATAAATTTCGAAAATTTTGAATACCAGACCTTTGAAAGGGTAACGAGGATCACAATGAAAAGAGGAATTGGCGCACTTGACATGGGTGAAGATTTTATGTGTTTGTGTTATGTGTTAGGATTAGGATTTTCTTTTCTTTGACATTTAGATTAGGCACACACACACTTGCATGTCATCTGCGTGCCATGAGTGCGGTGCATATCAAATCATCAAAGCATTGCATGCATGTAGAATCCAAATTTACGCCATCCTCTTTCCAGTCAAGATCAAAGTAACTCAATAGTTCATCAAAATTCCTTGCCTCCTGAAAATCGATTCTGCATGAGGGCATTTTCATGTCGTGAACCTGTAAAAAGAGTGGAACAACCAGATCCCCTAGTGAGGACACTTCTGACCCCTTGGGTTTGTCTTCTTGATTTAGGAGAACGTGGACCATCATCTTGAGATTGATTCGCCAATGGCCTTAAGAGATTTGGAAGAGAGAGTGAACAAGCTGCAAGCCACTATTGAGCAACAGAACTTAAGGATGAATCAATTGGAGAGGGTAACGCTTGAGCTCTATCAGTTACTCAAAAAGCAAGTGGGTTTGAATGAGGTAGTGATGAACAAATTGGGGAAGGGAATAATGGATCACCCGGCCGAGCACCAAAATCCACATCCAAGTCCAACCAATCACCAAAGCGCATGTCCAAATCCAACCTATCCCCAAAGTCCATACCCAAGCTCAACCATTCACCAAAGCTCATGCCCAATCCCAAGGAACCAAAGAGTTATTCCAAGCCCACATCTCAACCCAAAAGTTTACTCAAGTTCAAAGTCGAATCAGAAATTAAGCCGAGCCGGCAGGTCAAGAATATTCACCAACCTTGGCATGACATTATCCATGGCCCTTGGTCACCTCATCAAGAGTGGTCACCTCAATCCCCTGAACCCAAGGCCACCATCAAAACCCTTACCTCACAAATATGACCTATCCTTGTACTACACCTATCACCAGACTCAAGGCCACAATACCGATTTTTGCTCGAGACTCCGCCATGATATCCAGGATCTTATTGATCATAAAATCATCACTCCTCCGACAAATCCACTGAGTGACCTTTGGCATAATGATTTTGACCTACAAGCTCTTCACTCTCCGACCTCTCAATCCCAGCCATCACTAAGAACCCTCAAGGGATTTGCTGCATCCATGAGTGCGCAACAACCAACTGGCCCTCGCCTAATCAACAAATGCGGAAAAGACATTGATAGCACTTGGTGTGAGTCAGATGAATACTGTCCTACTAAAAATTGGGCCATGGATGCGGATGATATTTCTACACACAGCTATTGGAGGAAGGCGAACCCGGAGGTTCAAATGATGATAGTGAAGTGATAGTGTTTGGAAGTACTGTTGTTGAAGCAAATGTGGATGCTCTTGGAAATCTAACAAATTGAAAATCATCTATGACGCTCCAGTTGAGACCAAGTCAAGTCTAGTCCAATAATCGAGTCATGTCAAGTAGGAGTCAAGTGTCAAGTCCAGTCGAGTCTTTGAGTCAGTCGGTTATCGAGTTTCTTTTTTTTTTTTAAGTCTTTTATCGAGTCGAGTGATGTAACCCTCCTTCTATCCTAGTTGAATAAAGTCTCATTTTGCTTGATTTAAGTGTGCTAAGTCGTGAATGAATGGATCATTAAGCCAAAAAATCAAACGATCATGGAAAATGCTTGGTTAATAAATCTTTGCATTGAAATAGATCCCCAAGTGATCAAAGCAAATTTTGTGCCAAAACCAAGGAGGAGTAGAGAATTGGTTAGCTTTACTTTAAGGATTTAACAATGCTCTTGTTCAATCTTGAAAAGATAAAATCAGAACTTGAAGCTTGCTCACTCAAACACCAACTCTTAAAGATGAGCCCAACCAATCCAAAGCCATAACTTGATTCTTGATGGTAGCCAAATGCTTTAAATGAACTTCTTCTTCCAAATAAGGAGAGAGAGAGAAAAGAAAGAGCTCGCTAGGATGAAAACCCGAAAGGGCGCCTAGGCAAAAGTGAGAGCACAAAAAAGAGAGAAGAAAGAATAAAATAGAGAACGAGCTCGCTAGGATGAAAACCCAAAAGGGCGCCTAGGCAAAAGTTAGAGCAAAAATAAGATGCGTGTTGATTTCAAAATCTAAATCCTAGCCAGAGAATGAGAGAGAGTGAGGTAGAGAAAAGAAAGGAAAAACCAGAGAATAAATAAGATTGAGAATTCTTGAGCACTTCAAAGTACATCATTGGTACATGAATTATCCCAAGGCTTTGTGTTGTTCTCAACAAAGAAAAGAAATTGGAAATGAAAAGAGAGATTTGAAAGTATCAATTAAATTTTTGTGAGAGACTCAATGGACAAGTGATAAGTGGGCCTAAAACAATGCAGAAATATCTTTGAGAAAGATAAAGAGTGATTTGGAGTGTTGATATTACTTTGTGAGTATAATAGAGTATGATTAAAACTCGATATATTGTGAGAGTTGTAAAGATTGACTGGCTAGTGATAAGGTGAAAAGAATCAACCACCACAAAAAAAAAAAGAAAAGAGGAAAAGAAAAAAATGCATAAGAGGGAGAAGTAGTTCAAAGGCTACCACAAGCAACCCATTTTAGAAAGAGCACTCATTGGACCCAAATGAAAACATAGCTTGAAAAGCCCACAAATTCTTGAAGCCTTATTCCTTCAAGACCTCCAGAGTCGATGAACTACGTTTAGACCTGATTCCCACTTGGGGATACGTAGGCAGCCAGTGCGGTTCGGTCACAAACACGATTGCACCACGTGATATTTCTCTTTTAAGCCTCAGCCAAACAACTTTGGACTTGATTCCCACTTAGGGATAAGTAGGCGAACTTTCCAAGGTTCTCGGTCTATAACCATTCCTAAACCAAAAGCATCACCCTTTGCACCTTTGATTTCCTTCCTTCAGACTAGGGGCAAACTTGTGTTTGCCTAGAGCCATATATCTATTGCCAAACCAGGGGCAAACAAAGTTTGCCCATCAACATTGGATTTCCTGCTTTAGCCCACCATATTCATGATGATTACCTCTAGGTTGGGAGTAAATGCACTGCAGGCATCCTGTACCATCATGTTCTCAAAACCCTTGGATGAGTCTATTTGCCCTTAAGACTAGGGGCAAACTTTGTCTGCCAAAAAAAAAAAACCCTCTATGCCAGTGGCAAGTTCTCAAGTAATTGAGTTTATTTTGAAAGATTGAAATAGAGTGCCTTTCATTCTATAAGCTAAAGCACTAATTCGAAGCATATTCCAGATGGGCAAAGAATTTGCTAAATCAAAAGGGGGAAGTTTTTAAAGTTTAGATTTATTAGCAAAGTACTACCATTTGTAAATGAAAGGTGAGATGATACATCATTCACGTTGAAAGCACGTTGATTCATAATAATACAGAATTTAAGTCAGTCGTCTTATATAATTAGCTTTGTCAGGTCTGTTCTCCTTTGATGAGTCAATAGGTGGTCTCAAGTGTGTGGGTTTAAGATGATGAATAAAGATTTGAAAAGTCTCCATGAGAATCCCAAGAGCAATATGAGCAGAGGTTTCAAACACTATCGCAACATAGTTCAAGACTAGGGGCAAAGGTGACTTCCCTCTTTTGGCAGAATCGATGTGTTTCTTCCAAAGGTCCAAATATGCATACAATTATTCTTTCTATCAGCTCCGTTCAAATTCTTTGAGTTTGAAAACTCCTCAAATTTTGAAAAATCAACTCTTTGAGTCAGCGGACTCTCGAACTTTTGTGAAATCAATTCTTTAAGTTCGAAGTGACTCTGAATATTGAAATTTGGTTCTTTGAGCACGAGGAGAATCTCTAAGCGTTAGTCCTCAATGGCAGCTTCTCTAAGCGTTAGTCCCCAATGGCAGCTTTGTCGGTGTTAGTCCTCAATGACAACCTTGCATTAGTCCTCAATGGCAGCATTATATGTGTTAGTCCTCAATGGCAGCTTCTCTAAGCGTTAGTCCCCAATGGCAGCTTTATTGGTGTTAGTCCTCAATGGCAACCTCGCATTAGACCTCAATGACAGCATTACATGTGTTAGTCCTCAATAGAAACCTTGCATTAGTCCTCAATGGCAGCATCATTTGTGTTAGGACTCAATGGCAACCCTCATTTTTGACAATATAACATATTTATATTCTCGGTCTTCGTAACAAATTTACGTCGATCCTCTTGGTTTGGAGTGTAACATATTTACATTCTCGGTTTTCGCAACAAATTTGCGTCAACCCTCGTTTTGAGAATATAACATATTTATATTCTCGGTCTTCGTAACAAATTTACGTTGATCCTCTTGGTTGGGAGTGCAACATATTTATATTCTCGGTTTTTGCAACAAATTTGCGTCAACCCTCGTTTTGAGAATATAACATATTTGTATTCTCGGTCTTCGTAACAAATTTACGTCGATCCTCTTGGTTGGGAGTGTAACATATTTACATTCTCGGTTTTCGCAATAAATTTGCGTCAACCCTCGTTTTGAGAATATAACAAATTTATATTCTCGGTCTTCGTAACAAATTTACGTCGATCCTCTTGGTTGGGAGTGTAACATATTTACATTCTCGGTTTTCGCAACAAATTTGCGTCAACCCTCGTTTTGAGAATATAACATATTTATATTCTCGGTCTTCGTAACAAATTTACGTCGATCCTCTTAATTGGTTGGGAGTGTAACATATTTACATTCTCGGTTTTCGCAACAAATTTGCGTCAACCCTCGTTTTGAGAATATAACATATTTGTATTCTTGATCTTCGTAACAAATTTACGTCGATCCTCTTGGTTTGGAGTGCAACATATTTACATTCTCGGTTTTCGCAACAAATTTGCGTCAACCCTCGTTTTGAGAATATAACAAATTTAAATTCTCGGTCTTCGTAACAAATTTACGTCGATCCTCTTGGTTGGGAGTGTAACATATTTACATTCTCGGTTTTCGCAACAAATTTACGTCAACCCTCGTTTTGAGAGTATAACAGATTTGTATTCTCGGTCTTCGTAACAAATTTACGTCGATCCTCTTGGTTGGGAATGTAACATATTTACATTCTCGGTTTTTGCAACAAATTTGCGTCAACCCTCGTTTTGAGAGTGTAACAGATTTATATTCTCGGTTCTCGCAACAGACTTGCGTTAACCCGCGATTTTGAGAATGTAACATATTTACATTCTCAGTTTTCGCAACAAATTTGCGTCAACCCTCGTTTTGAGAATATAACAGATCTGTATTCTCGGTCTTCGTCGATCCTGATGTTGTCAATATCAAGATATAAAAGTATGCTTATTTTTCTAAGGATTTGTAGTAGTGAAAGCAAAGGTCGAACCCACAGAGATTGAATTACTACGACTCTTAATTTTAAAATCTGAATCTAATTAATTATAAAAACGAGATTTTGATTTTGAATTTAATTGAACTAAGAACAATAAAATAAATCTAAATTATGAAAGCGATTTAAAAGTGTTTTTGTAAATATGTTTAAAGGAACCTAGGATTGCAAATCCACCACTAGCTTCATAATAGGAATATTTATGCATTACTTTAGCTTATTACGTTGGATGATAATGGAGAATTGTAGCTACAAGCTCAATTCCTCCGTCAAGAAAATAACTATGGTTCAAGCACCAACATAATCCATCTTCGGTTAGCACGAATTATCCCACACTAAACTAGGGTTGTGGTATAATCCGTCTAATCTAGGCATGGAATATTCGGATACTTGATAGCACAATTCAATTTAAGCACCATTACATGTAAACAATCTATACAAGCACAGCAAATATAGATCATTGAGCACATCACAGTCAAAATATATCTAAGACAAGAATAAACTTTGAAAGTAATGATTTAATCAATAGAAGTACGATTTATTTATAAAAATCATCTAAACATGTAACTGTCATCCATACATAATAAAACTAAAATAAAAACATAAATAAAACCCTATTACTTGGCTAGGGTTTCATTGAAACCCTAGATCTAGGTTTAAGCGGCCATAGAATTGAAGATTGACAAGAGGTTGATGGAGGAGGCCATGGGAATCCTTGATCTTCTTCTTCTTCTCCTTGCTTTCCTCTCTTCAATGGCTGGAGTTTTTTTGTGTATATGGCTGTGTATAATATTGTGTAATGATGTGTAATCATAAATTTGATTTAGAATATGATTTATATAGAGTTTGGAAGGATTTAGGAAGCTTTCCTAAGCCAAATCGCACTAAAACAACTATATTTACGTTTCTGGACGTCATATGCACAAACCACCTTCGCTGGGCACTTTAATTTAATAAAATACTCGTTTTTGGTTTTTTCAAAGGTCGCTCGCGCGGCCCGCTCGCGCGAGGTCCTTTTTGCTGCACTGCGCGACTTTCGTAGAATTACGATAACCTTTTGCTTGGAACTCGGATTGACTCGCCGTTTGAAGCCACACGTCCGTAACTCGAAGATCTACATTTTATATCTCTGGAGAAATTTCTCAAATTCAAAGTATTCTTTATCAAAATGTAATTTTTCAAGACTGCTACTGCATTCAGCTTTCACCGGAATCACCGTTTGAGCCCAGAATGACTTCCAAAGCCACTAATCATTGAATTTTAGTGCATTATCAAGTTAAAGCTCCAAATCCTACAAAATTTAGAATACTTATTAAAAAATAACTAATAACTACATGAAATGGGCTAACAAAGCGTATTTTTAGAACTATAAATGGCAACTATTCGTCGCCGATCACACCCCCAAACCTACTCTTTGCTAGTCCTCGAGCAAAAAGAAAAGAAAAATAAAACTACTACTACAAATACTACTCCATTTTCGCATGGATCACGATTGCATTTAGCATATGCAAGAAGCCTTTTAAACCCCTAGGTGTCCCTAGTCGGACGAGTGAAGTCTCGTGAGGGTTCTCGTCAACAAGTCACCCACAACCATCTTAATTAACTTATCAATTTAAAAACTTTTATTAAAAATAAAGAACATAATATTCAATACTCCTTCCTCATATAACAAAGATTTGAAATAGAATAACGAACATAAAGAAACATAATGAAACATCCACCTAAATCATGAAAAACAATCTCAAGTACATGCATCGTATAAATTAATAGAGTTTCTCATAAAATTGCACGTGTGTGATGTGGTAGTCAAATGAACACGCGCATGTCATGAACTTGGAATATAACTCGGATAACCATTTAACTATGTCTCGACTACGAATCTCACAATGTCAATTACACTCTAAAATGAAACACTCAGAAACAGGTGTAATTTTTCTAAAATATGTGAGTAAAGGAAATATGTTTTCAAAACGAGAAATGCTCACATATGACTCGAACAAGACGCATGACACGAAAGAACAGTAGTCTCATGGATAGGATGCTAATAATCAAGAAAAATTAATCATTACCATGTTTTAATCCCCCTCCCATCGTTTTCATATCCAAACCATGTTTCCTAGGATCAAATAGGACTTTTCAAAGGTTGTAATGTGGCTCAGACAATGGAAAAGGATAGAAAGGATTCATTAGGTAGTTTTAGAATGGCATTGTAAGGCATGTTCGATTTCTTTCATTCGCTCTTCCACCAACTTCATCATTTCATTCTCTTCTTTTGATTTTTCTTTTCAATTTTTTTTTCTTCTTTTTTTTTCAACCTTTTTTTTCTTCTTAATTCTTGCTTGTCAGATGATTATTCATTGATTTCTAAGCAACTACCCCAATAGCATCTTGTCTTCTTCTTCCCAATCACACATTGCCTTAACACCACTAAAAGGTGACAAATCTCTCAGTGGTGAACTCCAAGTTTGTCAAGTCGGAGCAAAAACAAGGATAATGGTAATTAAAGAAAGAAATGGCATTTTAACGGCTCAAAGGGCGAACTAAGGAAATTTTTATCATTTATCGGTCAATAAACAAAGAAGGCCTAAAAATCATCTCCTATGGTCATATGGTTCTTTAATGTTTACAACGGAAGATTATTAAGCATGGTAGCAAATATTTTAACTTGACTTATCAACCAAAACAAGAATAATGAGACTAAACAACAAGTAGATGCGCTATTTCAATGAAATTCGACAAACGCAATGTGTATTTATAACCCTCAAAATAGAAAAGATAGGCTCAAAAGCTCACAGGGTCTAGTCTCCACCTTGTGTTATCTAGAAATCTGAATCATATTATAGTTCACATCAAACATGTATTCAAGCGACTACATGCAGTGCATAGGTTTATGTGCAAATCTATGATATAAAACTACGATTCAAACAATACATAATTTAAACATTACATCATATCATGACTTCAGCAAATGTTTAATCACATCTTCTCTTGTTTACCATTCTATAACAATCATAGTTACATAACAAGAAGTATCAAATCAAGATTGCAACAACGTCGGTAACATTATTAATTTAAGCACAAGAATTGATTTTTTTTTTTAAATTAGTGCATAATAATGTGCATGTGTGTGCATACCCCCAAACCTAAACCTTTCATCGTCCCCAATGAAACAATAAAACGATAGAACGGAGAGTTGGTAAGAAAGGAACGATAATACCTCGATCTCGGCAAACACAAACCAGGTGAACGTATAATAATATGGAATCAAAGTTCAATCAGGCTCCAAACGAAGCTACTAATCACCTGGTAATACTTAACAATAGAAAATAAAATAACAGAATAATAACAATAACAGCTAAATATTTAGATTTTTTTTTATTTTTTATTTTATGTTATATTTTTATTATTATTATTATTATTATTATTTTTTAATAAGAATAATAGAATCTAAACTATAATCAAGAGACTCAATGATCTTGTCAGAATCAAGATGTAAAAAGTATGCTTTTATTTATGCTTTACTTTTCTAAAGATTTGTAGTGTGAAAGCAAAGGTCGAACCCACAGAGATTGATTACTACAGCTTTTAACTTTAAAACCTAAGTCTAATTAATTAGGAAAAAACGGATTTGATTTGGTTTGAATTAAACTAATAACAATAAAAGTAAATCTAAAATATGAAAGCAATTAAAGTTGTTTAAATAATGTTTAAGGGAACCTAGGATTGCAAATCCACCACTAGTTTCATAATAGGAATATCTATGAATTACTTTAGCTTATTACGTTGGATGAATATGGGGAATTGTAGCTACAAGCCCAATTCCTCCGACAAGAAGATAATCATGGTTCAAGCACCAACATAATCCATCTTCGGGTAGCACGAATTATCTCACACTAAACTAGGGTTGTGATCTAATCCGTCTAACCTAGGCATGGACTATTCGGATACTTGATAGCACGAATCAATAAAGCACCATCACATGTAAACAATCTAAGCAAGCACAGCAAGAATAGATCGTTGAGCACATCACAGTCAAAATAGATCTAAGACAAGAATAAATTCTGAAAGCAATGATTTAATCAATAGTAGTACGATTTATTTATAAAAATCCTCTAAACATGTGACTGTCATCCATACATAATAAAACTAGAATAAAAACATAAATAAAACCCTATTACTCATCTAGGGCTTCATTGAAACCCTAGATCAATGATCTAGCCGTCCATAGAAGTAGTAGATAGCAAGTAGTTGATGGAGGAGGCCATGGAAACCCTTGGTCTTCTTCTTCTTCTCCTTGCTTCCCTCACTTCAATGGCTGGAAGAATGGTTGTATAATGTGTGTATAATAATTGCCAACCCCCTAATTGAAGTAAAATAGAGTATATATAGATTTACAACAAGTTTTGGAAGCCTTTTCAACTCGAAACGGACTGAAACTGATGTAATTTACAATCTGGACGTCATTCTGCAGTTTCGTTTGCACAGGAGTCTTCAGTACACTGAAATACGCAACTATGATTTTTCCACATATCGCGCGAGCGGGTCGCGCGAGCGCGACAATTGAACCTTCGCGCGCGCGGATCGCGCGAGCGATTCTGGGGTTCTCGCGCGAGCGGATCGCGCGAGCGATTTCTTGTTTTCGCGGGCGCGGGTCGCGCGCGCGACTTGGCTTTTTCAGCTTTTTCAACTATGCTTTTTCACCCTGTTTAGCCTGGTTTAGTTGATTTCTTCCAAAACCTGTCAGAAACTAGAAAACGAAGTAAAAATATACAAAAACAAGATAAAATGGTCTAACAAATGCACATTAAGGCATATAATTAGGATTAGTTCTCTCCCGATCACACCCCCAAACCTACATTTTGCTAGTCCTCGAGCAAAACTAAAATAAAAACTAACTAATAAAAATCTATTCCATTTTCGTATGGATCACGATTGCATTTAGCGTATGCAACAAGCCTTTTAAACCCCTAGGTGTCCCTAGTCGGACGAGTGAAGTCTCGTGAGGGTTCTCATCAACAAGTTACCCACAACCATCTTTATTAACTTAAAATTTTAAAAACTTTTATTAAAACGAAAGAACATAATATTCAATACTCCTTATTATACAACAAAGATTTGAAATAGAATAACGAACAAGAAGAAACAGAATCAAACGTTCACCTATATCATGAGAAACAATCAAGTGCATGCAATGTACGAATCAATAGAGTTCCTTATAAGATTGCACGTGTGTGATGTGGTAGTCAAATGAACACGCGCATGTCATGAACATGGAATATAACTCGGATAACCATCTAACTATGCTTCGACTACGAATCTCACAATGTCAATTACACTCTAAAATGAAACACTCAGAAACAGGTGTAATTTCTCTAGTATACATGAGCAAAGGAATTATGTTTTCAAAACGAATAACGCTCACATACGACATGAAAAAGACGCATGACACGAAAGAACAGTAGTCTCATGGATAGGATGCCAATAATCAAGAGAAATTAATCATTACCATGTTTTAATCCCCCTCCCATCGTTTACATATCAAAACCATGTTTCCTAGGATCAAATAGGACTTTTCAAAGGTTGTAACGTGGCTCAGGTAATGAAAGAGGATAGAAAGGGTTAACTGGGTAGGTTTACGCATGGCATTGTAAAGCATGTTCAATTTCTTTCATTCGTCTCTTCTACCACATTCATCTTTTCATACTTTTTCTCATTCATTTTTCTTCTTTTCTTTCAATTTTTTTTTCAACCTTCCTCTTCTTTATTTTTTTCTTTATTCTTTTCCTCCTCGTTGCTTTTGAAACGAATATTCAATAAATAACAAGGCAACCACCTCAAACATCATCTTATTTTCTTCTTCTTCTCAATCACACATCGCCTTAACACCACTAAAAGGTGATCAATCTTTCAGAGGTGAACTCCAAGTTGGCCAAATTGGAGCAAAAACAAGGATAATGGTAATTTAAGAAAGAAATGGCATTTTAACGGCTCAAAGGGCGAACTAAGGAAATTTATAATTTATCGGTCGGTAATAAACAAAGAGGGCCTAAAATCATTTCCTAGGGTTATATGGTTCTTCAATGTTTACGACGGAAGATTATTTAGCATGGTAACAAATATTTTAACTTGACTATTAACCAAAACAAGAATAATGAGACTAAACAACAAGTAGATGCGCTATTTCAATGAAACTTGACAAACACAATGTATTTATAACCCTCTAAAAAGAAAAGATAGGCTCAAAAGCTCACCGGGTTTAGTCTCCACCATATGTTATCTAGAAATCCGAATCATATTATAGTTCACAACCAACATGTATTCCAATGACTACGTGCAGTGCATATGTTTATGTGCAAATCTATGATATAAAACTACGATTCAAACAATACATAACTTAAAACATTTCAACATGACTTTAGCAAATATTTAACCACATATTCTCATGTTTACCATTCGATAACAATTCAAAGTTACATAACAAGAAGTATCAAATTAAGATTGCAAAAACGTCGGTAATCATCGTTTATTTAAACACACTTATTGAAAAATTTTAAAATTTTGCATAAACTAATGTGTGTATACCCCCAAACCTAAACCTTTCATTGTCCCTAATGAAACAATAAAACGAAAGAAAGGAGAGTACGTAAGAAAGGAACGATAGTACCTCGATCTTGACAAGCATAGAACAGGTGAACACAAAGGAATATGGTTATAAAGTTCAATGTTACCTGTTACTTCTAGATAAACGAAAAGAAACTAACAAAAGAATATGAAAAGTAAATTAAACCAAAATATAACATATAAATCTAAAAACCAAGTTAAACTAAACTAAACTAGCAAAAGGAAAAGAAATAAAACGAAAAAGTATAAATGTAATAAGGAAAACAACGACTAACTTGATCTAAACTGAAACAAATAAACAAAAACAGAAAAGAAACACAAATAAAATAGGCAGGGAGAAAGATATAGAAAACAAAAGAGAAAAACAGGAAAATTGGGGAATCGCGCGAGCGGTCCGCGCAAGCGGCCGTCGCGCGCGCGAATTCCCAATTTTTTTTTTTTTTTATAGAAATCGCGCCAGCGAGGTACCTCGCGCCCGCGAGATCAGGCGCGAGGAGAACCTGAGGCATCATAAAAAGACAACGAAAGGAAAAACACTAAGGGGCAAACTCGCGCTAGCGGGCCGCGCGAGCGACGTCTCGCGCGAGCGGGCCGCGCGCGGGAGTGGGCCGCGCGCGCGAGTTTGGTTATTTCCAGTTTTTGACTAAAGTTATGTATATAATATTAAAATAAATTAATCCTAACCCCCAAACCTGTCCAGAATATCCAAAACAGACTCGAACAGACTCAAAAACATCCAAAAATAAGAAAAACGAATGAAATAAAGCTTGGGTTGCCTCCCAAGAAGCGCTAACTTTTACGTCTTCAGCTAGACCGTTCTAGCTCAAGACTTACGGCGGTTGTAAATCAGACTTCGTACCCCTAAGAATGTCAGGCAGAGCTCGATGGTAAGCAGAAATTACGTCGCTTTGAATTAATTCAATCGACGGTTTATCAGTATTTTCAAATCGATTTCTTACCTTTCGAGTAGATTCAACACTAGGGTCCGAAGTATTAGGATTCATCCACTCATCATCCTCTACATTATTTCCCGCACTTATATTTATTACGTTCTTAGGCTCAATATTCCGTGTAACCTCACTACCCTCCACACCTAGATAATCATCGTCTTTGGGAGGTTGATCAACAGCATTAAAAACATTTAATTTGAATTTTATATTCCCGAACGACACTTTCATCACCCCTGTTCTACAGTTAACACGTGCGTTAGCCGTGGCTAAGAATGGACGACCAAGAATGACAGGAGTGTGTTTCCTAGCATCTAGCACCGGTTCGGTGTCAAGGACCATAAAATCAACGGGATAGAAACATTGATCAACTTTTACTAGTACGTCTTCGACGATTCCTCTAGGTATTTTAACAGAACGATCCGCTAATTGAATAGTAGCGGCCGTGGGCTTAAGTTCACCTAGACCTAGTTGTTTATAGACATGATAGGGTAAAAGGTTAACACTCGCTCCTAAGTCAAGGAGAGCCCGATGAATGATAGTGTCACCTATGACACATGAAATCGTAGGCGTACCTGGATCTTTATATTTTGGAGGAGCGTGTTGGAATATAGAGCTTACTTTTTCCGTGAGAAAGACCTTTTTAGGAGTATGACTCCGTATTTTGCGCTTTTGAGTACAAAGGTCTTTTAGACATTTAGCATAAGCGGGAATTTGTTTTATAGCATTGAGGAAAGGAATATTTATTTTGACTTGTTTAAACACCTCGAGTATATCCTCAACCTTAGACTTTTTATTTGTAAGATTAGACGGCTCCTCAACATTAGGTGGATATGGCATTCTCGGAATATAATTCGTTGGGACCGATTCGTTTTCTTTTTTATTTTTATCCATGTCCTCACCCATCTTATTCGAGTTAGTATTCATATCTTTCACATTCTCATTCGGGATTTCTTTTACCTCTTCCTCTCGTGTAGTCAACCTAGTTGAGACGGCGTTTACTTGTTCATTCGACCCCTTAACCTCATATTGTCCCTTAGGGTTTTGAATTGTTTGACTAGGCAACGTCCCCTCGTTTCTACGACTCACTACAGTAGCTAATTGTCCCATTTGGGATTCAAGCTTCGCAATGGATTGTGTGTGTGAGTGCACTATTTGTGCTTGTGCCTGGACTTGCATTTCAATAGTCTTAAGGGACGCCAACACCTTTTCCTCAAAAGCATTACCCTTTGAAGGATTCGAATTAGGAGGCGAGTGTTGGTATTGATTAGGTTGAAACTGAGGTCGATACGCATTTGGAAAATTAGTCGTCTCATTAGGATTATTATTATTTTTCCACGAGAAGTTAGGATGGTTTCTCCATGGCGCATCCGGATTATTAGTAGTTGCATTATAATTATTTCGTGGGTATTGTTGAATAGAATTAATGTGTTGCTCCACGAATTCCGGAAATTGACTCGCCGATGGACATGCAAGTATCGAATGTGAAGGATCAGAACATAATGCACAAATTTCACGAGCGGGTGGGGCTGTCGTTTGGTTCATTGTTAAAAGTCGGTCAAGTTTGTTAGATAGTTCTTTTATTTCAATTGATTGACTTGACTCGAATTTTACATCCCTCTTAGGTTGATTAAGATATCCTTCCGAACGGACAGACACCGTTTGGTGCATCGAATTCTCGCTTAACGTTTCAAACATTTTCCAGGCCTCGTCGGCGCTTTTGTGTAGGAAGGTTCCCGCACAAACGGCATCGACGGTGTTCCTAACAGAGGGAATAAGCCCCTCATAAAAGACCTGAACAAGTTGCCACTTAGGAACCTGATGATGTGGACACGAGCGTAGTAATTCTTTAAATTTTTCCCACGTGTCGTAAAGTGATTCCCCATCTTGCATTACAAAATTGGTTATTGATTTTCTTATCTGGTTTGTACGCATAATCGGGAAAAACTTTTGTAAAAATGCGGTGTGTAAGTCTTCCCATGTTCTAATTGTGTTTGGCTCCAAAGATTGGAGCCAATATTTAGCTTTGTCCTTTAATGAGAATGGAAAGAGCCGCATTTTTAATTCATCATCAGTAAGATTTTAAATTTTCAAAGTAGAGCATATGTCTTGAAAATCTCCTAAGTGTTTATATGGATCTTCATTTAAACGGCCATGGAAAGATGGAAGCAGCGAGATGGTAGACGACTTAATCTCAAAGTGAGATGTCGTCGCCTCCGGTAATTCAATACATGTTTGTGGTGTGTAAATCGTCGGAATAAAGTAATCTTTAAGTGGAGGAGGTGGTGGTATATTAGGATTATTCATATTAGCTCCGTTGTTATTTTGGTTGTTGTCGTTATTATTTCCAATGTCTGCCATTTTAATTGGTTCTATGTTATTAAAGCGTGGTTTCTTTAGTTTTTGAAGAGTACTACGTATTTCAGATTCAAATAAAGACGTTGGTTTTGGTGTCAAATCGTCGTCTATTACAAACCTAGTTCCAGAAGTTAAGTTTGAAGACTTGTTAAGTCTTAATGTACGTTCAAGTTCAGAGTCTAAAGGTTGTAATTCCGGTTTGTTTGAACGTGTACCTAACATAAACTAAAAGAAAAGAAAAGAAATTAAAAACAAAGACTGACTCAACTAAAAAAAAAACAAATAGCAAGCAATCACGCAACTAAGATAACAAGCACTCAACTACTATGATGCATGAATATTATCCTGTAATGCAATGACCGCGTCAAGCCCAGCGCCCCGGGTTTCCTAGCTAATGCAGTGCAATTAACCTTAAACTAATGCAAATAGTGCGTCACAGCGCCCTGACTTACAGCGGTTTAAAGCGAATTCCACAAGAAGCAATTTATTTTATTTTATTTATATTATTTGCGTAAGCTCCTTTGATGTAATTAGCTGCTCCACTCAGAAACGTTGACTACAAAATAAAAGAAAACAAGTTAGTAACTAAAAACAAAAACAAAAACAGAAAATAAGAAAAATAAAAACTAATCTAATATTTACGAATTAACTAAACTACGATTATAAAACTAAGAGTAGTAATACAATCCCCGGCAACGGCGCCAAAAATTGATCTTGTCAGAATCAAGATGTAAAAAGTATGCTTTTATTTATGCTTTACTTTTCTAAAGATTTGTAGTGTGAAAGCAAAGGTCGAACCCACAGAGATTGATTACTACAGCTTTTAACTTTAAAACCTAAGTCTAATTAATTAGGAAAAAACGGATTTGATTTGGTTTGAATTAAACTAATAACAATAAAAGTAAATCTAAACTATGAAAGCAATTAAAGTTGTTTAAATAATGTTTAAGGGAACCTAGGATTGCAAATCTACCACTAGTTTCATAATAGGAATATCTATGAATTACTTTAGCTTATTACGTTGGATGAATATGGGGAATTGTAGCTACAAGCCCAATTTCTCCGACAAGAAGATAATCATGGTTCAAGCACCAACATAATCCATCTTCGGGTAGCACGAATTATCTCACACTAAACTAGGGTTGTGATCTAATCCGTCTAACCTAGGCATGGACTATTCGGATACTTGATAGCACGAATCAATAAAGCACCATCACATGTAAACAATCTAAGCAAGCACAGCAAGAATAGATCGTTGAGCACATCACAGTCAAAATAGATCTAAGACAAGAATAAATTTTGAAAGCAATGATTTAATCAATAGTAGTACGATTTATTTATAAAAATCCTCTAAACATGTGACTGTCATCCATACATAATAAAAATAGAATAAAAACATAAATAAAACCCTATTACTCATCTAGGGCTTCATTGAAACCCTAGATCAATGATCTAGCCGTCCATAGAAGTAGTAGATAGCAAGTAGTTGATGGAGGAGGCCATGGAAACCCTTGGTCTTCTTCTTCTTCTCCTTGCTTCCCTCACTTCAATGGCTGGAAGAATGGTTGTATAATAATTACCAACCCCCTAATTGAAGTAAAATAGAGTATATATAGATTTACAACAAGTTTTGGAAGCCTTTTCAACTCGAAACGGACTGAAACTGATGTAATTTACAATCTGGACGTCATTCTGCAGTTTCGTTTGCACAGGAGTCTTCAGTACACTGAAATACGCAACTATGATTTTTCCACATATCGCGCGAGCGCGACAATTGAACCTTCGCGCGCGCGGATCGCGCGAGCGATTCTGGGGTTCTCGCGCGAGCGGATCGCGCGAGCGATTTCTTGTTTTCGCGGGCGCGGGTCGCGCGCGCGACTTGGCTTTTTCAGCTTTTTCAACTATGCTTTTTCACCCTGTTTAGCCTGGTTTAGTTGATTTCTTCCAAAACCTGTCAGAAACTAGAAAACGAAGTAAAAATATACAAAAACAAGATAAAATGGTCTAACAAATGCACATTAAGGCATATAATTAGGATTAGTTCTCTCCCGATCACTCAATAAAAATAAAAGAAACAAATAGAACTTATAAAAACAAAGACAGACGAACCTAAACAGGGCTAAAAGAACAAACAGAAAGTATAAAAAAAACACTGACCAGGTATGGAGAGAGGAGGGAAGAGAACAAAGGAGAAAAACCAGAAAACCCTACCTCGCGCGAGCGGGCAACGCGAGCGAGCCTTGCGCGCGCGAATCCTTCCGATAGTTTAAGCAGAAGCTTGTTTTACGTTTTATAAAAGAAAATTTTCTAAGTCCTCAGATCGCGCGAGCGGACCGCTCGAGCGAACCCTCTCGCGCGCGCGAATTGTGGCGCGAGGTGATATTGAGGCTACATATATAAAAAAAACTTGAAATATTTTGTCTATGGGGGAATCTCGCGCAAGCGGACCGCGCGAGCGACCTGTCGCGAGAGCGGGTCGCGCGCGCGACTGTGGTCTTTTCCTCTTTTTTAGTATAAAAATGTATATAAGTTCAAAATAAATTATCCCCGACCCCTAAACCTGTTAAAAAAACTCAAAAACTGACCAAAACGACCCAAAAACATGCAAAAATCAAAGAAACGAACGAATTAAAGCTTGGGTTGCCTCCTAAGAAGCACTACCTTTTACGTCTTTAGCTAGACCGTTCTAGCTCAAGATTTATGGAGGCCGTAAATCGGACTGTGTACCCCTAAGGATATCAGGAAGAGCTCGGTGGTAAGCAGAAACCATATCGCTATGTATCAATTCATTCAACGGTTCATCCTTTTCGGTTTCAAATCGATTCTTCACCTTTTGAGTAAATTCGTCATTAGGGTCCAGGTTATTCAAATCCATCCGCTTATTACTAACCATAATATTTTCCTCACACGTATTTATTTCTCTTTTAAGCTCAATATTCCGTCTTACCTCACATTTCGCCTCACATAGGTAATCGTCGTCTTTAGGAGGTTGATCCATAGCATTAAATACGTTTAATTTTAAGTTCATGTTCCCAAATGACACCTTCATTACCCCCGTCCGATACTTAACACGAGCGTTAGCGGTTGCTAAGAATTGATGACCTAGAATGACCGGAGTGTGTTTCCTAGCATCTAGCACCGGTTCAGTGTCAAGGACCATGAAGTCGACAGGATAATAACATTTATCAACTTTAACCAAGACGTCCTCGACGATTCCTCTAGGGATTTTAATAGAACGATCCGCTAATTGTATTGTAGCGGCCGTAGGCTTTAGTTCACCTAGTCCTAATTGTTTGTAGACGTGGTAAGGTAGGAGATTAACACTAGCTCCTAAGTCAAGGAGAGCCCTATGGATAACAGTGTCACCTATGACACATGAAATCGTAGGCGTACCTGGATCTTTATATTTTGGAGTAGCGTGTTGAAAAATTGAGCTTACTTTTTCCGTGAGGAAGACCTTTTTCGGAATATGACTGCGCAGCTTACGTTTTTGAGTACAAAGGTCTTTAAGACATTTAGCGTAAGCGGGAATTTGTTTTATAGCATCGAGGAATGGAATATTAATTTTTACTTGTTTAAATACCTCGAGTATATCTTCTGTTTTTGACCCTTTCTTAGATAAATGTGACGGTCCCTCAACATTAGGTGGAAAAGGTAGTTTTGGAATAATATTAGTTGGGACCGGTTCTTTTTCTTTTCTACTTTGATTCACGTCCTCACCCCTCTCTTTATTCAAATTAACGTTTTCATCCCTCATAACCTTCCTCGGAATCTCAACAACTTCTTCCTCTCGAATAGTCGTCCTAGTTGACACAGCGTTCACTTGCTCACTCGTACCACCCACCTCGTATTGTCCCTTAGGGTTCGGAATAGGTTGACTTGGCAACTTACTCTCGGTTAAACGATTTAGCGTGTTAACTATTTGTCCCACTTGGGACTCCAGTTTTGCAATGGACTGAGTGTGGGAATGTACTAACTGGATCACCGGACCAAAACTTTCAAGTGAGGCCAACACCTTCTCCTCAAATGCATTATTATGTGGAGGTGGAGGAGGAGGTTGTTGGTATTGACATTGTTGAGGTTTATAAGCGTTAGGAAAATTACTCATCTCATTATTATTATTATTATTATTATTATTTTTCCATGAAAAATTAAGATTGTTTCTCCATGGCGCGTCCGGATTATTAGTAGTCGAATTATTATTATTTCGTGGGTATTGTTGCATAGAATTAATGTGTTGCTCCACGAATTCCGGAAATTGACTCGCCGATGGACATGCTAGGATAGAATGTGACGGATCAGAACATAATGCACAAATTTCGTGAGCGAGTGGAGCTGCCGTTTGGTTCATTGTTAAAAGTCGGTCAAGTTTTTTAGATAGTTCTTTTATTTCAATTGAATGACTTGACTCGAACTTTACCTCTTTCTTCGGTTGTGAATGATATCCCTCGGAATGTACTGACACAGCCTGATGCATCGAATTCTCGCTTAATGTTTCAAAGATTTTCCAGGCCTCGTCGGCACTTTTGTGTAGGAAGGTACCCGTACAAACAGCGTCGACGGTATTACGGACTGAGGGAATAAGTCCCTCATAAAAGACCTGTACCAACTGCCACTTAGGAACTTGATGATGTGGACACGAGCGTAATAATTCTTTAAACTTCTCCCAAGTATCATAAAGCGTTTCCCCATCTTGCATCACAAAATTTGTTATAGATTTCCTTATCTGATTCGTACGCATAATAGGGAAAAACTTTTGTAAAAATACGGTGTGTAAGGCTTCCCATGTTCTAATTGTATTTGGCTCCAAAGATTGGAGCCAGTATTTAGCTTTATCTTTTAAAGAGAATGGAAAGAGCCGCAATTTCAATTCATCATCAGTTAATGATCGGGAGAGAACTAATCCTAATTATATGCCTTAATGTGCATTTGTTAGACCATTTTATCTTGTTTTTGTATATTTTTACTTTGTTTTCTAGTTTCTGACAGGTTTTGGAAGAAATCAACTAAACTAGGACAAACAGGGTGAAAAAGAACAAAGAAAGAAGCTGAAAAAGCCAAGTCGCGCGCGTGACCCGCGCCCGCGAAGAACCAGAAATCGCTCGCGCGATCCGCTCGCGCGAGAATCCCAAAACCGCTCGCGCGATCCGCGCGCGCGAAGGCCAAAATGTCGCGCTCGCGCGATATGGGTAAAAACCAATGTTGCGTATTTCAGTATACTGAAGACTCCTGTGCAAACGAAACTGCTGAATGACGTCCAGATTGTAAATTACATTAGTTTCAGTCCGTTTCGAGTTGGAAAGGCTTCCAAAACTTGTTATAACTCTATATATACTTAGTTTTTATAATTTTGAGAGGTTGGAAATTATTATATACACATTAGACAACCATACTTCCAGCCATTGAAGGGAAGGAAGCAAGGAGAAGAAGAAGAAGACCAAGGGTTTCCATGGCCTCCTCTATCAACTACTTGCCATCTATCACTTCCATGGACGGCTAGATCATAGATCTAGGGTTTCAATGAAGCCCTAGACGAGTAATAGGGAGTTGTTTATGTTTTTATTTTAGTTCTATTATGTATGGATGACAGTCACATGTTTAGAGGATTTTTATAAATAAATCGTACTTCTAGTGATTAAATCATTGCTTTCAGAATTTATTCTTGTCTTAGATCTATTTTGACTGTGATGTGCTCAACGATCTATTCTTGCTGTGCTTGTTTAGATTGTTTACATGTGATGGTGCTTTATTGATTCGTGCTATCAAGTATCCGAATAGTCCATGCCTAGGTTAGACGGATTAGATCACAACCCTAGTTTAGTGTGAGATACTTCGTGCTACCCGAAGATGGATTATGTTGGTGCTTGAACCATGATTATCTTCTTATCGGAGGAATTGGGCTTGTAGCTACAATTCCCCATATTCATCCAATGTAATAAACTAAAGTAATTCATAAATATTCCTATTATGAAGCTAGTGGTGGATTTGCAATCCTAGGTTCCCTTAAACATTATTTAAAACAACTTTAATTGCTTTCCTAGTTTAGATTTACTTTTATTGTTCTTAGTTTAATTAAATCCAAATCAAATCCGTTTTTCATAGTTAATTAGACTTAGGTTTTAAAATTAAGAGCTGTAGTAATCAATCTCTGTGGGTTCGACCTTTGCTTTCACAATACAAATCTTTTGAAAAGTAAAGAACACTTTTTATATCTTGATATTGACAACATCAGTTAAGTTTTGAATTTTTAAAGTAGAGCATATATCCTGAAAATCTCCTAAGTGTTGATATGGATCTTCATTTAGACGGCCATGGAAAGATGGAAGTAGCGAGATGGTAGACGACTTTATCTCAAAGTGAGATGCCGTCGCCTCTGGTAAATCAATACACGTTTGTGGCGTATAAGTCGTAGGAATAAAGTAATCTTTAAGCGGAGGTGGTGGCGGTATATTAAGATTATTCATATTATTTACGTTGTTTCCAATGTCGGCCATTGGAATAGGTTCTATTTTAAAAGTTCGAGTTCTCCTTAACCGTTTAAGGGTACTTTGAATTTCGGCCTCAAACAACGACGATGGTTTTGGAGTCGAATCGTCGTCTATTTCCAACTGAGCTCTCAGAGCTTGGGTTGAAGACTTACTAATTCTAAGGGTACGTTCAAGTTCAAGATCGAAAGATTTTAATTCAGGTTTATTTGAACGTGTACCAAACATAAACTAAAAAGAAAATAAACTAAAAACAAACACTGACTCAAATAAATAATAAAAAAAAAACAAATAGCAATCACGCAACTAAGATAACAAGCACTCAATTACAGTGATGCATGAATATTATCCTGTAATGCAATGACCGCGTCAAGCCCAGCGCCCCGGGTTTCCTAGCTAATGCAGTGCAATTAACTTTAAACTAATGCAAATAGTGCGTCACAGCGCCCTGACTTACAGTGGTTTAAAGCGAATTTCAAAAGAAGCAATTTATTTAATTTTTTATATTTATTTTTTCGCGTAAGCTCCTTTGATGCGCTAAGCTATTCCTCCCGAAAACGTTAGAATTTTGACGACTCGAGAAAGTACAAAATAAAAAGAAAAGTTAGTACTCAAAATAAAACAAAAAATAAGAAAAGAAAACCTAATCTAATATTTACGAATTAACTAAACTAAGATTCTAAAACTAAAGGTAGTAATTTGCAATCCCCGGCAACGGCGCCAAAAATTGATGTTGTCAATATCAAGATATAAAAGTATGCTTATTTTTCTAAGGATTTGTAGTAGTGAAAGCAAAGGTCGAACCCACAGAGATTGAATTACTACGACTCTTAATTTTAAAACCTGAATCTAATTAATTTTAAAAACGAGATTTTGATTTTGAATTTAATTGAACTAAGAACAATAAAATAAATCTAAATTATGAAAGCGATTTAAAAGTGTTTTTGTAAATATGTTTAAAGGAACCTAGGATTGCAAATCCACCACTAGCTTCATAATAGGAATATTTATGCATTACTTTAGCTTATTACGTTGGATGATAATGGAGAATTGTAGCTACAAGCTCAATTCCTCCGTCAAGAAAATAACTATGGTTCAAGCACCAACATAATCCATCTTCAGTTAGCACGAATTATCCCACACTAAACTAGGGTTGTGGTATAATCCGTCTAATCTAGGCATGGAATATTCGGATACTTGATAGCATAATTCAATTTAAGCACCATTACATGTAAACAATCTATACAAGCACAGCAAATATAGATCATTGAGCACATCACAGTCAAAATAGATCTAAGACAAGAATAAACTTTGAAAGTAATGATTTAATCAATAGAAGTACGATTTATTTATAAAAATCCTCTAAACATGTAACTGCCATCCATACATAATAAAACTAAAATAAAAACATAAATAAAACCCTATTACTTGGCTAGGGTTTCATTGAAACCCTAGATCTAGGTTTAAGCGGCAATAGAATTGAAGATTGACAAGAGGTTGATGGAGGAGGCCATGGGAATCCTTGATCTTCTTCTTCTTCTCCTTGCTTTCCTCTCTTCAATGGCTGGAGTTTTTTTGTGTATATGGCTGTGTATAATGTTGTGTAATGATGTGTAATCATAAATTTGATTTAGAATATGATTTATATAGAGTTTGGAAGGATTTAGGAAGCTTTCCTAAGCCAAATCGCACTAAAACAACTATATTTACGTTTCTGGACGTCATATGCACAAACCACCTTCGCTGGACACTTTAATTTAATAAAATACGCGTTTTTGGTTTTTTCAAAGGTCGCTCGCGCGAGGTCCTTTTCGCTGCACTGCGCGACTTTCGTAGAATTGCGATAACTTTTTGATCCGAACTTGGATTGACTCGCCGTTTGAAGCCACGCGTCCGTAACTCGAAGATCTACATTTGATATCTCTGGAGAAATTTCTCAAATCCAAAGTATTCTTTATCAAAAATGTAATTTTCCAAGACTGCTACTGCATTCAGCTTTCACCGGAATCACCGTTTGAGCCCAGAATGACTTCCAAAGCCACTAATCATTGGATTTTTGTGCATTATCAAGTTAAAGCTCCAAATCCTACAAAATTTAGAATACTTATTAAAAAATAACTAATAACTACATGAAATGGGCTAACAAAGCGTATTTTTAGAACTATAAACGGCAACTATTCGTCGCCGATCAGATCCTCTTGGTTGGGAGTGTAACGTATTTACATTCTCGATTTTTGCAACAAATTTGCGTCAACCCTTATTTTGAGAATATAATAAATTTATATTCTCGGTCTTCGTAACAAATTTACGTCGATCCTCTTGGTTGGGAGTGTAACATATTTACATTCTCGGTTTTCGCAACAAATTTGCGTCAACCCTCGTTTTGAGAATATAACAAATTTATATTCTCGGTCTTCATAACAAATTTACGTCGATCCTCTTGGTTGGGAGTGTAACATATTTACATTCTCGGTTTTTGCAACAAATTTGCGTCAACCCTCGTTCTGGAAATATAATAGATTTGTATTCTCGGTTCTCGCAACGGATTGTTTTGAGAATATAACAAATTTATATTCTCGGTTCTCGCAACGGATTTGCGTTAACCCTTGTTTTGGGAATATAATAGATTTATATTCTCGGTTCTCGCAACAGATTTGTGTTTATCCACAAAATCAAATCAAAAACATCATGACCCCTGTAACAGATCTTCGCATCAGTCACGGAATTGGGTAATCTTCCCTGACTAACGTGTCACGTAAAGTGCGTTGTATGTAGGGAGGACATGATAAGCGTGGCACATGTGACCAGATCAATTCAGAAGATTTCATTGCATAGCACTTTCATCACGACAAGATAAGTGCATTCATCCGTATGGTTACTTGTGTTTGTGTATGTTTGGCTCCTGTCCGAACTACGTCTTGGTCTGATTCCTGATGGGATACGTAGGCAGCTCACCGTTGAGCATGACCAACATGAACCGTTTATGAAGCCGTTTTTGCAACGCGTTTTGTTTTACCTAAATTCGACAGTCTGGTCAATGGCTTGTCTTCACACAGGCTTTGACATTCACTTATGGAACGCGTTGCCCCACAAGCTCCGTCAAAGAGGGGCAAACTGTAGACACCCCAATTTTGACCAGACGTCAAATTTAGGTGAGTGTCACCTCCAAGTCCAATGATGATAAGGACAAAAGATTCGAAGTATTCCAAGCTCTTCAGAAAGTTCTCCAAACGCAATAAAATTTTACAGAAAGAAGAAAATACCAGGTATTTAGGAGAATTCAGGTAAAAACACAATTTTTGGAAAAGATCTTCAAAAATCAATTGCTTTGAAAAAAATAAAACCTAAAAAGGGAAGCTTAACAAAAAAACGGCACACGGCAAACTTTCGCGGCACTCAGTGAGTGCCGCACGGCACTCAGAGACTGCCGCGCGGCATTCAGTGAGTGCCGCCAACATTTTCTGACTGCCGTTTGCTTTTAAAGTCCGTACTTTGCAGAACAATGCGTATGTGTATGCAGATAAAAACAAAAAACTGATAAAGTAAGACTGATAAAAATGCGGCAAACAATAAAAACCCGCGGCATTTGGTGAGAGCCGTGCGGCACTCACGAAGTGCCGCCGCGGTAGTCGCAGAGTGCCGCTGCGGCATTCACGGAGTGCCACGAGGGGTTTTTTGACTGCCGCCCTGTGCAGCAGTCTGTCTATTTTCAGGAAGTACATATTGTACCACCAAATGAGATGTTTACACCTGTCTTTTACTCCGAATTCACTGAAAATACTTGGTATTTTTTGTCTATATAAGGAGAGGTATCTCCATTGAAAAAGGGGGACCAAGAAGGGAGAGAAAAAAAATATTGGGAGATCAAGAAACAAAAGAAATTTTGGGGTAAAGAGAGTTTTTTTGAGAACTTGAAAGAAGAGCTTGGAAGATCTTCAAAATATAGAAGTTTGAGGATACTTGGAGGTGATACTCTACTCTTGTTAATTTTCTTTTATGGATTTAGAGCACTTACTCTCTTAGTTTTCTTTACTTTCATTTCTTCTTTTTGTTTATACTTTTCTCTTGAGATTCTTGGAGATCTTCAATATCTCTCTTGAAAGCTCTTGAGTTTGATCTTTTGAATCTCATGTAAGCTTATGCTTCACATGGGAGTCAAAGTTTGATCAGCACTTCACTTTGTAAACAAATAGGTGAATCCAAGTCCATACTCATGACTTGGATTCTCTAACTTGGAATTTCATGGGGTCTTCTCTATATCCTCTTGAAGTTCATGAGCTAGTTCTTTGATTCTTCTTCTCTTTTTCTTGTTTATGTTCTTCTTTTGAGACTCTTGGGGATCTTCCATATCTCACTTGAATCTCATGAGTTTGATCTTTTAGTCTCATGTAAGCTTATGATTCACATGAGATTTAAAATTGATCATCATTTTAGTAAGAACAAGTAGATGAATCCAAACCCCTACCATGGTTTGGGTCCTCTAAGCTTGAGTTTTCATGGAGTCTTCTTACATTCCTTGAAAACTCATGAGTTTTAGTCATGTCTTGATCTCCAATGACCATCAAATGGTAGGAGAAGTGGTTTGGTTTAAACCCAACTTCATGGTTTAATAGTTGGAGTTACCAAATAAAAGTTGAACTTGACAAATGAAAACAGTGAGTTCACAAACTGTTTTTGATCAAAGATTTTTAATTCGAAATCTAACCGTTGAAATTAAGTGAAACCAACGGAAAAATGTCTATAACTCAAAGTTCTACCACTGTAATTTTTATTTTAAGGAAATTTCATGTTTAAAATGGTTTGATCATGGGTTTTGTGAGTTAATCATAATCTGTCCAGAGTTTCATGATAGTTTCAGAACAGTAAAACGTTTTTGAAATTAGTAAATCAGAACTCTAATAAAGTATTTGTGACCCAAAATAATTTTTTATATGAGGTTTAATGTGTTAGGAAGATACCCTAAATAGAATGAAGCATTTCGGATTATTTTACTATTTCTAAAAAATCAAACAAAATCTCTGGACAGAGAGTTGTACATCTCTGAGTGATGTCTGGTGTTTGTCCTTTTCCTAGAGATCTAACCGTTGAAACTTTGATTTTCTTTTTGATTTGGAAACTAGACTCACAGAGGCATCTTGTGTCCAAAAAGCATCAAGATCGAACCACGAGAAACATGCTTTTTATTTTCTTAAAGTTCTGGTCTGCTCTCTGCAATTTTCAAAATTCTTATGACACATTTGACTAACTTTGTAAATAATGGTCCAAATGATTCTCCTATGACTTAGGGCTTAAACCATGTTTCAATAATGATTAGTTGAGCTTGAATTCAAAGTTTAAGAGTATTTCATAGTTTATTCTTGTCCATGTACATATTCATCCATATGGTTTGGCACTTGTAATTAGGACTTATTTGCTTTAGATTTAATTATATTTGATAGATTTAAGCTAGAAATTTAGGATTGTTATTTCTAACTTCATATCTTGTATATCATGTGAACTAACCCTTTGTTTTATAGCGCTACCAAGGTATGACTTCTTGAATTCCTTTGGAGTTTATTATAATTTCTTGATTTTTTTTAACCTCAAGCGCGACACATTAGAATTAGGATCTTGCCTTATGTGTATATGTGATTAGAGACCCTTCTTTAGGATTTCTTTGTCTGCATTGCACGTTTAATATCGCTGCCGGATCTCGGGTAATTTCTCTAGTTCCCAATTTGCATATCATATTGCTTGCTACTTGAATTATGTGGCTTTTGAATGATATTTTATCACTTGCAATCTTACACCCTTTAGACATGCTTTTGTAATGTATATTTTATACATATGTATTATTTGAGGGCACATTTAAATTAATAATTCGATTAGAAGGATGTTGAGTAGAGGCCTATCGAAAGATAGGGTGAGAGAGGGTGTTTTAGTCCGATGGGCTCCTTCCTCTCTCATTCCATAATCCCCGGACCTAGTTAATCTCTGGTTTCTAAAAAGATCAGTTTGCTTTAAAAATGGTTTCTTAATTTTTCCTTTTAAAAATTAAGTGGTGACTCATTTGTTTTGAATTTGGAATTTCGAAAAGAAAAGCTGTGGGTAAGAAAAATTGCGATATCCACAAGTATATCTTTGAAAACATTTAAAATGAATTGTCTCTTATTCTATAAACTAAGGCACTAATTCAAAGCACATTTCAACGAAAGCAAAGGATTGATTGAGATCCATATGGAGTATTTTTCAAGGCATTACTTTATCAACTGAGTATTATCACACTAAGATGAGAAGTGCACATGAAAAGCAAAGAGATATGTCAAACATGACGAAAGCACATTAAATCATGGAAAATTGAGTTGTCTCCTCCAAACTTCTATTTCAATGTCAAGAGTGTTATCTTCCTGTGTCAACGTCTGTCATGGTCAAGTCTGTCATCGTCCAGTCTATCGTGATCTCGAGTGTGTGGGTCCAGAGTGATCTACAATAACTTTTCAAAAACTTTAAGGGCATCTAAAGGTGGATACGAGCAGAAGTTCCAAATATCGTTATTATCCTAGTCAAGCTGAAGCAAGTGGTTGATGGAAAAATGCTAATCAAAAGACCGGCCTTGGATTTTGAGTTGAGCCATTGTTGAAACATATCAGAATGCCTTGCATGAATATCTGCTAGAATTGGATTTATGAACCACGTCAAAGTCATTAGGTCTTTTGAGTATCTATCAATCATGGATTAGATTTGTGATATCAGGAACTTTATTTTTGACCACGGATTGGTCCGATCTTGATGTATAAGCCTTAAGAGTGCTTGAAACTTGTTGAAATTGGTCTAAAGGATCCTTAGAGATATGAATCTTGATTGAAAACCATTCAAAATTGAAGAATCTCCCCAGCAGAGAACTTTCAGATGTCATCAGAATTACCTCTAAAGGAAGGGTATATCTCAAGAATCCATGAATCAGAATGGGTATCCGCTAATCAGTTGTTTCGCCAGAAATTGGCACTTGTCAACCTTCAAAGATGGATCGTAATCTGTGAACACTTTTGAATTAGCATCTATTTTACCTTTATTCAGAAGGAATGTTTGATCGATTGAGCTAGCAGAAGCATCTACTGAAATGTCGTCATAAGGAGATGCCCTTTACATCAGAAAGTCATTATATGGAGATGCCCTTTACTTCAGAAAGCCATCGTATGAAGATGCCCTTTACTTTAGAAAGTCATCGTATGGAGATGCCCTTTACTTCAGAAAGTTATCGTAAGGAGATGACCTTTACTTCATAATGTCATCGTAAGGAGATGCCCTCTACTTCAGAATGTCATCGTATAGAGATGCCCTTTACTTCAGAAAGTTGTCGTATAGAGATGCCCTTTACTTTTGAAAGCCATCGTATAGAGATGCTCTCTACCTCGAGAAGTCGTCATATACAGATGCCCTTTACTTTTGAAAGCCATCATATGGAGATGCCCTCTACCTCAGAAAGTCGTCGTATGGAGATGCTCTTTACTTTTTGAAAGCCATCGTAAGGAGATGAACTCTACATAAGAAAGTTATTGGAAGGAGACACCCTAAACAAAGTCATCGTAAGGAGATGCTCTCTACATCAACAATTTATCCCCAGCAGAAGGATTCTACATCAGCAATCGTCCCTAGCAGAAGGACTCTACATCAACAATCTCCCTAGTAGAGGACTTTCATCAATCATCTAAGTGGTTAGGACTCTCAGGAATCTTGTTTAATATTTGATCGAGTTTAAGATCATGTCAAGTTTTAGATTGAGTTTAAGATTGTGTCAAGTTTTAGATCAAGTTTAAGAGTAGGTCAAGTTTAAGACAAAATCGAGTTTAAGAGTAGATCGAGCTTAAGATCATGTCAAGTTTTAGATCGAGTTTAGGATCAGGTCGAGTTTAAGATCAGGTCAAGTTTAAGATTAGATCGAGTTTAAGATCATGTCAAGTTTTAGATTAAGTTTAAGAGTAGATCGAGTTTAAGATCATGTCGAGTTTAGATCGAGTTTAAGATCATGTCGAGATTTAGATCGAGTTTAAGATCATGTCGAGGTTAAAATTTTGCCAAATTTAAGATTGCATCGAGTTTAAAGATTTTACCAAGTTTAAGATCATGTCAAAGTAAAAGATTAACGTTAGTTTGAGGATAGGTTGAGTTTAAGATCATATCATGTCTAGGATTAAGTTAAGACCTGTTGAGAGTAAGACTTGTCTAGAACCCTCTTCATTAAGAAACCTGAATCAATAGGAGAGATTGTGTCAAAATTTTTGACTGTGAGAGTAAGACGTTGCATCCCTTGTATTAGATTTTTCATCTAGGGAACCCTTGAGAATGATTCCTCCAGCACTTGCACATTCATGTTTTCATACTGCATCAACATCCTAGAATAGGAGCTTTTTATCAGTATTATTATTTGTGTGTTGTTTTCTATCCTCCGTGTGCTTGAACTACGCCCTGGTCTGATTCCTGGAAAGGATACATAGGCAGCTCCAGCGGAGCACGACCAGCAGCGACTTAGATTTAGCAGCCTTTACCCAGCATTGCATTGTATTCTTACATTCATGATTTCTTGATTTTCTCTGATTTTGAATTTCTTGATTTTTGTGGATTTTTGTTTTTCCTAAAACCTCTCAGTATGGTTATTGGGTGCCTTCAAAGCTTTGGAACTTACTTGCAGTTCACGTTGTTCACAACAATCTCTGCCAAAGAGGGGCAAACTGTAGACACCAAATTTTGACCACACTAATAGGATTTAGGGTGAACAATGTCTTGGAGGATTTGATGATGAAAATTACCCCGTGGAAGCTACTAGATTCCACACAACTGAAAGATCGAACTTCAGAAAGTGACTTCAAGCTCAGAAAAGCCCTTTTCCATGGATAAATCCCGATTTTGTAAAAATCGTCTCCCAAAATTAACATTCACTTAGGGTTATATGAAGATTAAGTGTTCTAAACGCAGTATTCTAGGTATCTAGAGATTCAATTTTAAAGCAAAGTTTGAAATCGATGCACATTTGAAAACAATTTTGAAAAAGACGTCGTTTAATTTCAGAAAGACAACGAAAGTTCTGGAGGACTTCCGGGCTTCAATTGGACTTCAATTCTCATTTCAAAACCTATGGGAATATTTTTATACTAAAATTCAACCTACCAACTTTCCAACGGAATGTAAACGAACGATTTCGGACACCAAAAATCATTTTTACGAAAATCTGGAAAAGCAGTGCGCATAATATTTGAAACAGGGCTTATGGGCAACCTGGGGTGCCCAAAATGGAGATGGCGGGTCCCACAAGTGGGGTGGCAGTTCCCCCCTTAACCGTCACCTATGAGGAGTGTTCTCTATTACATTTTCTAGTTCCAGATCCTTCTAGAATGCTCCCACTGTGAGGAAATTGCCTGGAAATTGCGTTTAGACACCGAAATTTCCATTTTAACCATTTTCTGCTCTCTAAAAACCCTGGTTTAACCGTGTAACTTAAGAGTTAAGTCTTCAAAACTCTATATAAGATCTCATGCATCTTATATGAGATCATCTTAACTAATGATTAAAAAGATCTAGAACCATACTTAGTGTATCTTAAGAGAAGCTTTGAATATACAAGAGAGATACAAGTACACTTTGAATATACATTCAATTAAAAGAGTTTTCTAGAGAGAGAGAATTATGAATTAGAATTTCCAAACTAATCTCAAAATAATTAGATTAGATGAATTAAACATCAATTGCCTCCCTCAACTTCCAAGGATGAGTGCTTGAAGAACACTTGAAGAAGAAGATCTTCAGTTCAACTTTGGTTATATAATTGATAATCCTCCGAGAGGTAAATACTAATTCATCTCTAATTCCTATTTTATATATATATATATATCTCTATAAGATTTGGATCTAGCTTAGTTTTATTTTATTTGTAGAACACTCATCTTCTTCATCTCTTGTTCTTCACACACTCACATAACTAGATCCAAATCTCTTTTGATTTTCATTAATAATTCATAATTAGAGATTATTTTTCACTTTGATTTTCAAATTTTGATTTCATCCTTCAATTCTAGTTTTAGATTCATGCATACATAATTATATATATGTAACTATTTTAAATTCTATGATGGTTTAGAAGTATGATCTATGAGAGGGATGATTCCTATGTTCATACCCATCTCTTGATTATCTCTATTACCTAAAATTCATATTGAATTTCATCTCCAATATTATATTTGTAAGTCCCTTTGATCCATGATCTAAAGTTCTTTATAAAACTTGAGGGCTAAATTGATTGGAAATCATGATAGTCAAGTAGATCTATGAATTTGATCTCTCTAATAAGCTTCAATCAACACCTAAGATATTTTCCTCACACTTTAAAATGAACTAGATAAAAATTCAGCAAAACATATTGGTTTTGTCCATAAGATTTGGTCCATCAAAACCCATAGTTTGATGGATATCAAATTTTTTGGGTAAACTTTGATGAATTAGCTTTCATCTGGTCCGTTTTGACAGCTTCTAGTATCCATATGCTATTTTTAGAAATTGTTGAAAAATCGGTTGATAGATTTGAACATAATCTCTTTGTGCTTGAATTTTAGAAAATCTATAATAGTTATCGATGTTATGCTTTTTGGGGATGATTCCTAACTCATGTATCTATATTTCGGTGCAAAATCGTGAGCATATGATCGAGTTAAGATCGTTTTCTAAGCATTTGAAGTTGATAGTACTATTCTGGAATTTTCTAAGTTTAACTACGATTATGATTATGTATACAAAATGGTCATACCTTGATCACTCAACAACCATTGATGAATAAACTTGGTTTAGAAATCATCTAGGATAATTGGATGAGAGATCAAAAGCTTAGATCTATTTGATTAATTTGATTCATGAATTTCTATTATGCTTCTATTTTGTTTTGCATTCTTTTGTCAAATGATACCAAACTTCCAGAATAACATAGTCTGTTTAAAACACTTTTTCAGAAACCTTATGATCATGACATGTCCATGGTATTATTTTTGTCATAAACTACAATGAAATAGCTTTCTTTTGACACCAACTAGAACTTCACATGATTTTTGTAGAATTAATTATGATTTTTACAAGAACAGTGGACATTCCTGATCCACTGTTCCCAAAATACTTATTTCTCAAATCCAAAAAATGGTAAAGAGGTTCTAATTTTTGAAGAAGTTCCCTAAGACTTGTATCTAACTTTCTGTAAAAGGGTTTTAACCCAGCTCATGTTTAAGACCACTTTTGATAGGATTCATTAGAGGTTGCTAAATCTAGAAATTTGATTGATGACATTTTCTACTTGCTTTTCATGCATATCATTTGTTTGCTTGTGTTTTTGCAATGCTTGGGTATTTCTCGGTGTCTTAGTGCAGAGAATTGAATGTCGTCGATCAAGACTTCGATTTGTGATCTTGCCTCGTCTACATGTGGCTTAGTGCCCATGTATTGTGTACCTTCTCTATCTTTTCTCTTAGAATTTTTCTAGGTTTATAACTTTGTTTTCAACGACACAAATCCTTTAGGATAGTCTCCATTTATATGATTATTTACTAGAGACATCTTATCTAGGATTGTTGCATGATTGCATTACACGTTTCTATTTCTTTTTGCTTTTGCAACTCCGCTTGAGTCAACCCAATGTAAGTCTTCTTGTTCCCTTTTGCATATCATGACATGTTTCCTTTATTTGCATCGGTCCCAGGCGGGACTAGCCAATGTAAGTATACCTCTCTCTTGTATTGCATGTGCATCCAACTTCTACTTGATTTAATCTCTTGAAATGATTTTCATTAGATGTTCTATTTTGACATGTATATATTATCTAGTATGTTTGAGGAAACAACACCAATTATGAATTAAGAACAAGGATATTTAAATCAAGGCCTACCATTCGGTAGGGCGAGGAGGTGGTGCTTAGTCCTATTTGGGCTCCTTCCCCTCTCGTATCAAGACCCCCGTACCTAGTTTCTGGTAATGAAGGGCGAGTAACCTTATTCAATTTTGGGCGAGTCAAAACTTGGGTTTCCTAATTCCCGATAAAAATTAGGTGGTGACTCTTTGTCTCTAGGACCACGTGAGGAAGTTCTAGTTTTCCTTGAAGTGTGCTCCTTGGGATCCATTCCGGGACACTATCGAGGGAAGATGCTAGGACCACTTCATCCGAGCGCATGTGTCCAGAACTCCTGACATCTTCAGCGGCAACGTAAGTCGATAAGCAACTCTTCTAACACGCTCTAAAATCTCGAATAGTCTGATGAATCACAGTGATAGATTGCCTCTCTTCTGACCAAATTTGACAATGCGTTGAATAGGTGAAACATTAAGCAACACGTGATCTCTAACTGCGAACTCTAAGTCTTTGCATCGCCAGCATAACTCGTGTGTCGGGTCTATGTTGTCTTCACTTCTTATGTAAAACTTGAATCTTCTCCCTGGTGTCTCGTACCAATTATACCCTAAGAAGTTGATTGTCTCTGACTTCAATCCAACATAGCAGCAATCGGTAAGGTCTTTTGTATAAAGCTTCAAACGACGCCATCCCTATGCTCGTATGGTAGCTATTGTTATAAGAAAACTTGATCAGCGACTGGTGTGTCTCCCACGAACTCTCAAAATCAATGATGCAAGCTCATAGCATGTCCTCCATCACTTGATTGACTCATTCCGACTGCCCATCGATCTGCGGATAAAAAGCTAAACATAAGTTTAGTGTTGTTCCCATCACTGTTTAGAGACTTTTCCAAAACTTTACAATAAAGTGCGAATCTCGATCTAACACGATTAAGATAGGTACATCGCTTAGTCGCCTAACTTATTATAGATACATCCAGCTCAAGCGTTCAACTGGGTACGCCATGCTGTAGGCGATAAAATGTGCAGTCTTTGTAAGTCGGTCCATTATCACCAAAATAGCGTCGTGGTTTTGCTGAGATTTTGGTAAACCTACCACAAAATCCATGGTTATATGTTCCCATTTCCATTGGGGAATTGGTAGAAATTGTAGTAGTCCAGGTTGTTTTTGATGTTCCTTCTTTACTTTCTTACAAGTAAGACACTGAGCTACATACTTAGCTACTTCTCTCTTCATTCCTTCTCACCAGAAATTCCTCTTTAAATCTTTATACATCTTTGTACCTCTAGGATGAACAGTCATTCGTGACTTATGTACTTCATCTAATATTTTTTTCCAGAGATTTTCTTCATCAAGTACATAGAGCCTACCTTTACATCGTAAGGCTCTGTCTGTACCAATACTCCATACCTCTGGTTCCTTTGCTGCAATCTTAGTGAACCATAGCTTCAAATCCTCCATTGTATGTTGAGCCTCTATGATGCGGCTAATCAGAGTCGATTGGACCATCAGACATCTAATAAATTGTCCTTTTGTCAACTCTACTGGCTATAGGTAGAACTCAAGTAACACTATTAATGCTTTCCATTCTCGAATTAATAATGCAACAATTACTAGTTGAGGTCGACGACTTAAAGTATCGGCTGTGACCTTTGCTTTTCTTGGATGGTATTACAATGAAAAGTCGTAGTCCTTGAGTAACTCCATCCACCTTCATTGTCGCATGTTCAGCTCCTTCTAAGAGAACAAATACTTCAAGCTCTTATGATCCGAAAACAGATCAAACTTCTCTCCATAGAGATAGTGTCTCCATATCTTCAATGCAAACACTATTGCTGCTAACTCTAGATCATGCGTAGGATAGTTCTTCTAATGTACTTTCAACTGTCTAGATCCATACACAATCATACTCCTATCTTGTATAAGCACACATCCAAGTCCTTTGTGCGATGCATCATTGTAGATCCTTGATCCTTATAACTGGTTGAATAGATCATCTATCCTAGGAAGTGGATATCTGTTCTTGATCGTAACCTTGTTCAACTCTCTATAGTCTATACAGAGTCAAAGTGTTCCATCCTTCGTCTTTACAAATAGAACTGGTGCTACCCAATGTGACGCACTAGGGTAAACAAAGCCTAAATCTTCAAGTTCCTAAACTTGCTTCTTAAATTCCAACATCTCTGTTGGCGCCATCCAATATGGAGTGTTAGATATTGGTAAGGTTCCAGGTACAAGTTCTACACAAAAATTTATCTCCATTTTCGGTGGAAGTCCTTTAATATCCTGGAATACATCTTTGAAATCTTGTAAAGTAGGAATCTAATCAATCGTTGGTTCCGTACTCGTACTCCCAATCATAGCCAAATAACTTGTGAGAAACATGTTGCTCATCTGTTGACACTGAAATCTGATTGTTGGTTATCCTGGTATCAGAACTACAGTCATCTTAGTAGGGCAGTGCAAGTTGGCACCGTACTTGGTAAGCCAATCTATTCCTAGGATAATGTCAAAATTAGACATTGACAAAACTACCAAGTTCGTTGGAAGTTTCTTCTCTTCCAAGGTTAATGGGCTTACACACCTTCCCCAACTTAACAGTCATTCCCAATGGTGACACAACATTAAGTGCTTGTTCAAGTGCTTGGGGTTCTAAACCCAACTGACGCACGATCTTAATAGAAATAAATGAACGTACAACACCTGTAATACCTGTAATTTCTCTACGTGCAATAATACGAGTTTTATGAATTTCTATATCTGGTCTATTATTATATTATTATTTTATTTGTGTGACTGTATCAGTGTAATGTAATTACTAATTAGACAGTAATCACTGCACCGGCTCAACCGTAATTAGTATTAACTTAGTCCCGTAACCGGATCCGGACGTTAAAAACATCACCCGTTTGCACGTAAATTGAGACTGACACGCATATCAAGAATATTTGCACGCACACATGGTCGACCACATGGCAGCCCATGCACCACATGGCACCACCTCCCTTGCCACTTGTCCACCTCTAGGACACTTGTCCATGCATGTACACTCTAGCACATGCATGGTGACACATATCCCACCACCATCTCTATATAAAAATGCCTATATTCATGCATTACACTCTTGGCCATTTACAATCTGCATATAGAGTTAGAGAGAGCTAGGAGATGAACTCCATGGAGAAATAAGAGATACATGGAGATGGAGAAGAAGAACTAGGAAGAAGTCTCCACCATTGAGGTTGTGTTCAAGCTTCCTAAGCTCAAATCCAAAGCCTAAGCTCAATTTCAAGTTTAAGTGAGTATTCTAACTCACTTTAGAACCTATGTAGTATGTAGTAATGTTTATTATGTGCTTGCTGTTGATAGTTTGAGAGATCCATGCCATGCAAGATAAATTTTCAAATCTGGGAAGCAGAAACTTCCAGCAGAATGTTGTTTAGTAAAACAAACATTTCAAGCAGTTAAAAAATGGTAACGAGGCTAGTTTTTTTTGTGGTGAAATCTAACTCATTTATATACAAATAACTCTTCTATAGCTCAGTCTGAAAATCACTTCTTCATAGGTGAAATGTACATGCAACGAAGTACTTTAAATCTGAGAAACAGAAACCTCCAGCAGAATATAGTTTAGTAAAATGAGTGTTTCAAGCAGCTCCAAAATCTGAATTAAGCTAGGTTTTTTTGTGGAGAAAGCTAACTCATTTATCTACAAATAACTCTTCTATAGCCTGGTCTAAAAATGAATCCTTAATAGGTGAAATGCACATGCAACGCAGTACTATAAATCTGGGATATAGCTGTCCGAAAATATAGAAATGTCTAAGTAAAATAAATATTTTGAGCAGCTCAAAATGTAATTGAAGCTAGATGTTTTTTTGTACATGAAGCTAATCCAATTATCTACAATGTTCTAGTTTTGAGTTTGATCTACAAATCAATTTATTATGCCCAAATAAATCATATCAATTCAGTCGACATAGTAAAATTAATTTCTGGCAGATTGTATAACTACTTGTATGATGTGTTTATTGATGATGCTTGCTTTCCGGTACCTGTGTGTTTATGGATATCTTGTGCTATGATAGTGCTATCGAGTAGATAGGTATTTTAAGGGTTTCATCTATATATTATTGATATTAAATCCACGAGCTACACGCTAGGTTTCTGTTGTTATGAATATAGTGTGATGACCATAGAGAGTTCATACCCAAGCTATAAGTATGTTGTGCGGCACGATTATTGCGTTGATAGTGATTGGATATGTTTCCATTGTAAGTATATTACGACATAAAACAGAATGACGGATGTATAAACGTAACTTTGAAAGTATATTCGGAAGTCCTTTAATGTACTAAATTCCAAAATGAGTGACGAATGCGCGTTCGGAAAAACGTAAGGGTCGGTTATGCTATGTTAGAAGCTGATTATGCTAAGGATAATTGCCGGATAGGTAATCTGGGCAGCGAAGGTCAGGATAGTGAGAAAAGGGTATGGTTGATGAATGTGAAAATTGTGTATCATTTCGGTTCTTTGTGATGGAGAAGTGGTGGTTCTTAGAGTGAAGACTCCTTTCGGTTCTTCGTGATGGAATGGATGTTCTTGCACTCCATAAACACTTGGTTCATTGTGATGGAGAAGTGGTGGTTCTTAGAGTGAAGACTCCTTTCGGTTCTTCGTGATGGAATGGATGTTCTTGCACTCCGTAAACACTTTGTTTCTTTGTGATGGAGAAGTGGTGGTTCTTAGAGTGAAGACTCCTTTCGGTTCTTCGTGATGGAATGGATGTTCTTGCACTCCGTAAACACTTCGGTTCTTTGTGATGGAGAAGTAGTGGTTCTTAGAGTGAAGACTCCTTTCGGTTCTTCGTGATGGAATGGATGTTCTTGCACTCCGTAAACACTTCGGTTCTTTGTGATGGAGAAGTAGTGGTTCTTAGAGTGAAGACTCCTTTCGATTCTTCGTGATGGAATGGATGTTCTTGCACTCCGTAAACACTTCGGTTCTTTGTGATGGAGAAGTGGTGGTTCTTAGAGTGAAGACTCCTTTCGGTTCTTCGTGATGGAATGGATATTCTTGCACTCCGTAAACACTTCGGTTCTTTGTGATGGAGAAGTGGTGGTTCTTCGTAATACCCTGTATTTTGGTATATTAATAAGACCTGGTATTTCATTTCTATACTCGTATAAACTTTCTCTTTCCTTTAGTGAAATTTGGTTACCAATCGATCGCCAAGTTTCCCAATCGATTGCCACTTTTCGGATACCAATCGATTGACATCAATCCAATCGATTGCCATCAGACCGACCTGAATTCATGACGTGTCAAACATCCCAATCGATTGCCATTCACCCCAATCGATTGCCATTGTTTCCAATCGATTGACTACAAATATCTGTCTCCAATCGATTGACATAAGTACCAATCGATTGGCATGACCTGAGACAAGTTTTCTTCTTTCCCTTAGCTTTGGATGTGTGGCACTCCCTTATCTCTATATATATGTCTCATTTATTAGCCTTGGGGCTGTTTCCAGACCATTGAGAGAGAGAGAGTCATACCTGTTGAGAGATATACATATATCTATATATATCTATATCTATACATACACACACACACACACTTCCTTGGCAGCTGGAAGAAGACGAAGGGGAGGACAAGAAGAAGAAAGGAAGAAGAAGGAGAGACAGAGAGAGAGAGCTGGGCAGAAAGAGAAGAGCAAGAAGGAGAGAAAGAAGCTTTTGGAAGTTTTAAAGCCCACACCCATCCAAACGCACCCTAGGTGAGTTCTAACTCACTTGGTCCCTCTATATGAAGTTTATCTAAGTTATTATGAAGTTTAGATGGGTTAAATTCATGTAGTGTACGTTTATATAAGCTATTTTTACAATCTGCTGGTGAGGACGAAGTGCCAATCGATTGACATAAATCTCAATCGATTGCCATCAGTCTGGATCCAATCGATTGGATAGAGATCCAATCGATTGACATCCCAATCGATTGAAAATGTTAGCAATTGATTACCACTATTTAAGACCCAATCGATTGCCTGTTTTCTCAATCGATTGATATGATTTTATACCAATCGATTGGACTTAGTCTCAATCGATTGGAATGATCAGAACATGATTTTCTTTGCCTATTTATTTTATAAGAGGTTTTGTTGTTCGATTTCCAATACGGACTTCCTTTTTACGATTTGGGGGTTATCAGGGATAATGTGACAACACAGACAAGTATGATTAATAACATATGTATAAACCTGACAACGTTAGATACTATAAATTCTTGTATGAGTTCGATGTCCGTTTTCTTTCATTCAGAGTAATCAGGCCACATTGGGAATTGTCATGTGTCGATGTTAGAATGGAACGTAAGTAGGTTTGATAAGTTTTGGGAATAGTACGGGGATGGACGTTCGGTCATGATATGCTCTTAAAAGCGGTGAGCTGTGAATGTGCTCTTAAAAGCGGTGAGCTGGGATCACTAGTAGATGACGTTAAGTCGTGGCAATAGAATGATATGCCTTATTGGAAACGTTGTGCCCCTAATAAGCGGTGAGCTGTGCATATGCTCTTAAAAGCTGGGGGACGGACTGACGTGGAGTCCATGACATGCGGTGAGCTGTGCATATGCTCTTAAAAGCGGTGGACGAAATGGAGGTGTATCCCTAGAGTTAAACGATTGAGTCAGTTCATGAAATCAGAGTTTGTTAAATGTCGTGATTTGAGTAACAAGACGATAAGGGTCGGTTTACAAGGATAGATAAAGGAACAAGATAAAGTTATCTTTATAATAAGATGTTAACCCGCGTTTCCATAAGCTCGTGTTTACTTCAGATAACTGGTACCTCGTTAGTTTATGCTCACTCAGCTCTCAGTAAGCTGACGACCTTTTATTGCCTGGACTTTTCCCGTCCAGAATATCCTGCCCCTTATTCTGCAGGTAATGACCAGTACACTGATGAGTGTTATCCAGAGGAAGGCCCCACCGATGATGGTTACGCCAGGGAGGATTATCCTTATGCCAGTTGAAGACTGAAGATGTTATAGTTAGATTACATTTCGGATTGTTCTGTTGAACCTTTTGTTAGCGGGTACTTGGGCATTTGTTGTCTTTAGACCTGTTGTGATCCTGTGGACCATACTTTGATATTTTGTAATAGTTAGCACTGTGTGTTATTCTCAGTTGTTTACTGTTGCTTTTATTTTGGACTAGTACTGCGTGGTGTGGATTATTAGTGACTTTCACCTGTCATTCCTTATGGACCCATAAAGGAAATTTATTTTTCTCTATTTATGCTGCTCCGGGGCGTGACAGGGTTTTTGGTATCAGAGTTTAGGTTCGGTACTCTAGGTTGTGATACTTTTGTTCACTAAGTATTTCCACACCATCTGGTCCTAGTATGATAGAATTTCTTTGAGATGAGATATGAGAATAAGATAAGTTCGTCTTCCTGACGATAGATAGTTTCCTTTGCAGGATAGCATGGATCTGGAGTTTCACCAGTTTGTGACTGATGCTTATGGAGGACATATTATCCATGGAGATACCGTGGAGCCAGCTGACCCAGAGTTTTATCGTGAGCGTGTGTGCCAGATAGCTAGTCGACATTTAGAGGAAGACATGTGGAGAGCGCTTTATGTGACCAGGAGTACTCACCCGACACAGATGCGCATGGATGCTTACCATACTACGAGGGTCGGTAGAGACATTTGCCAGGAAATGTTACGACTAGTTTTGAGTAAGCCAGAGATGGATGAGATTGAGTTGAGAGCCATTGTAGCCGGTCCACCAGAGCCTATAACTGTACCAGCAGCAGCAGCCCCACCATCACCAGTGCCCGACGTACCCGTCCCAGAGCCAGAGCCAGAGCCGATTGAGGATGAGGAGGATCTAGAGACTGAGGATGAGCATCCCGATGAGGACATGGATGGAGATGGAGAGGAGGAGCCGATAGATGACGAGGACCCAGTAGAGGATGAGCATGCAGACGATGCAGATGATGAACCTGAGGATGACCCCGAGGAGCCAGAGTTTGAGCCAGAGGATCCAGTACCAGACCCAGAGGCTATTGAGGCAGACGTAGTAGTAGATGAGGAGGTACCCGACGAGGGATAGTTGTGCCAGAGGTACCCGTTGTGCTTCAGATACCAGCTGGACCCATTATGCATATGGCAGCCATGGCCGATATGGCAGTAGGATGGATAGCTCAGATGGTAGCACAGCCAGTAGATTTTGTTATGGGAGAGGTGGCTATAGCAGGAGCTCTTGACATAGCTGACGGTTTTGCTGCAGTAGCTGTTGATGTTGCTAACCAGGCGATAGCAGACGTGATGGAGGACGATGATGCAGAGATGATAGAGGATTGGGATATAGGGGTAGTAGTCGGGGATCTTGTCGCACCAGTTGAGGATGATCCACTCGAGGAGATGGATATAGACCCCGAGGACGAGGCACCACTAGCAGGATCAGATGCTGACGACTTTTGAGTCAGGATCTGCAGGGTATAGATTTGGTTAGTTTATATTAGGACATGTTGTCCACCAGATTTTTGGGAGCTTGAGAGATAGCTATTGAGCATAGCTTTGTATAGTATTAGCTGACTTTAGTTGTTGTAACTCTTGTCCCATATGGTACACAGTTTGACTAGTGTGTACTATACGGTACATCTTTTGATATATATATATACGAGCGGTACTTTTGTTATTGTTTGGTTGTTGCGTTGTGCTGTGTTGTTTAGTAGAATGGTTAGTTTTGCTGTTTATTGTTCTATCTTGAGTTCGTTTCTATGAGAAGACTTTCAGCTGATCAATATGTCTCTTGTAGGCGATACTCGTTAGCATCATGGTAGGACCCTTGAGAAATCATCAAGCACGTAATGGAGCACCTATTCCGGAAGGGATGGATCCGACGGGAATTTTCGAAGCATTTATGCAGAGGATGGAGCATGTGGGGGATACATATAATCACTCCACCAACCAGAGACCTCTTGCACCCCCGCCACCAAGACAGACTGGAGATAAGCTGTTAGCAAATTTTCGTGGGTTACGTCCCGAAAAGTTCGATGGACTAACAGAACCATGGAAAGCAGAACAATGGATAAGAGAGATGGAGTTAATATTTGAAGCATTGGAATGCAACGAACAAGAGAAACGTCGCCTTGATACGTTTCAGCTCACTTATGCCGCCACAGATTGGTGGGAAGCTGAGCGAGCCACAATTGGGATCGATGCCGCTAGAGCTATGTCGTGGGAGACATTCAAAGGCAGATTTTTGGATAAGTATTTTCCAGAAGATGAGAGAGATCAACAGGAAAGGAACTTTCTAAATTTGATCCAAGGAGGATGGAATGTATGGGAATACACAACACAGTTCGAGCGTTTATCCAGATTTGCTCAGCATATGATAGACACTCCGCAGAAGAAGGTGAAGAGATTTCACTAAGGACTGAACCCCCACCTCAGACATATGATGGTTGGTCATCTGAACCAGTCGTATGAGGAAATTGTTAGATTTGCTACAAGATTAGAAAAGGATGCTAATCCAGTACAGCAATCACAGACAAATCGACCTCAGTCGTCACGAGGGTTTCAACAGAGAAATTTCCCTAATCGACCACCGAGAAATACCCAAGGATGGAGACCTCAGGAAAACTTTCAAGGAAACAAGAGAATCTGGGAAGGAGCCAGGAAACCTCAGGAAGGTTATAATCGACCCCAGCAAAATCAACAGTGAGAACTACAGCCGTAGGCATTACTAACAGCCCCACCAAGCAATAGTGGAGGATGTTTTAACTTTGGAAAGCCAGGACATATTTCAAGGAACTGCACTGTCTACATATCAAATCGCAGGCCAGATATCGTCTGTCGCAACTGCAACAAACCAGGACACTTGAGCAAGGATTGTCGTGCACCACGAGGAGGATACTACGGGGCACCAGTTCAAGGAATTCAAGGACCTCCAGATCAGGCAAGGATGAATGCTATTATCCCAGAAGAAGCAGGCTTTAATGCTGATGAGCAACAACATTTGGAAGGTACACTTGTACTCTTTCATAGTCCAGTTAAAGCTTTATTTGATACTGGAGCCGCACGTTCTTTTATTGCTATTAAGATTGTGCGTCAGTTGGGTTTAGAACCCCAGACACTTGAGTCAACACTGAATGCTGTGTCACCGTTGGGAGTGATAGTTAAGTTGAGTAAAGTGTGTAGAGATTGCCCATTGACTTTGGGAGATAGGAATCTTCCAGCAGACTTGGTAGTTCTTTCGATGTCAAAATTCGATGTTATCCTAGGGATGGATTGGTTAACTAAATATGGTGCCAATTTGGATTGCCCTACTAGGACGATTGTATTTCCAATACAAGGAAAGCCGACGATCAGATTTCAGTGTCAACCGACAAGCGACCTGTTTCTTACGAGTGGTTTGGCTACGATCATTAGTACGAGTACGGAGCTTACGATGGATCAAATTCCTATTGCACGAGACTTTCTAGATGTATTTCAGGATATTAAAGGACTTCTACCGAAAAGAGAAATAGACTTCTGCGTGGAATTAGTACCTGGTACATTGCCTATTTCTAAGACTCCATATAGGATGGCACCAACCGAGATGTTGGAACTGAAGAAGCAAGTTCGAGAGCTTGAAGATCTAGGATTTGTTCATCCAAGTACGTCACCTTGGGGAGCACCAGTTATATTTGTAAAGAAGAAGGAAGGAACTCTTCGACTCTGTATAGACTACAGGGAGTTGAACAAGGTTACGATTAAGAATAGATATCCATTACCTCGGATAGATGATCTATTCAACCAGTTACAAGGATCTAGGATCTTTTCCAAGATCGATTTACGTTCAGGATACCACCAATTGTTAGTTCGACCAGAGGATGTATCGAAGACTGCATTCAGGACAAGATACGGGCATTACGAGTTTCTAGTTATGCCTTTTGGATTGACAAATGCGCCAGCAGTATTTATGGACTTGATGAATAGAGTATTCAGACTATATCTGGATAAATTCATTATTGTGTTCATTGATGATATACTGATCTACTCAAAGACAAAAGAGAATCACAAGGAGCATTTACAAGTTGCCTTGCAGACACTTCGAGATAACAAGTTGTATGCAAAGTTCAGCAAGTGTGAGTTTTGGCTACAGGAAGTCAAATTCTTGGGACATGTTATATCTCACGAAGGTATTTCGGTAGACTCATCTAGGATTGATGCAATCTTAAGCTGGAACAGACCGACGAATGCGACCGAAGTCAAAAGTTTCCTCGGTTTAGCAGGATATTACAGAAGATTCGTCGAAGGATTTTCCAAGATAGCAGGACCCTTGACAAACTTAACCAGGAAAGAGACGAAGTATGAATGGACAGACAAGCATGAGGGTGCATTTCAGGAGTTAAAAGAAAGATTGACTTCTGCACCAGTACTCGCATTACCTAAGAGTGGAGAAAAGTATGTGATCTACAGTGATGCATCGTACCAAGGACTCGGGTGTGTGCTTATGCAAGATGGAAATGTTATCGCATATGCATCAAGACAATTGAAGGTACATGAGAAAAATTATCCTATGCATGATCTGGAATTAGCAGCAATAGTGTTTGCATTGAAAATTTGGAGACACTATCTCTATGGAGAAAAGTTTGACTTGTTTTCCGATCATAAGAGCTTGAAGTATTTGTTCTCTCAAAAGGAGTTGAATATGCGACAACGAAGGTGGATGGGATTACTCAAAGACTATGACTTTTCTTTGCAATACCATCCCGGTAAAGCAAACGTAGTAGCAGACGCTTTGAGCCGTAAACCTCGGCTAGTGATCGCTGCATTTCTAATTAGAGAATGGAGAGCATTAGAAGAAATTGCTGAATTTGATCTTCAGCCAGTGGAGCCAATGAAAGGACAACATTTTGGATGTCTTATGGTACAACCGACTTTGATCAGTCGTATCATAGAGGCTCAACAGACAGCAAAGGATTTGAAGTTATGGTTCGCCAAGATGACAGCCAAGAAACCAGAAGTCTGGAATATTAGTACCGATGGAGCTTTACGGTGTAAAGATAAACTCTGTGTACCTAATAAAGAAAGTCTCCGAAAAGACATATTGGATGAAGCTTATAAGTCACGGATGACGATTCATCCCGGAAGTACGAAGATGTACAAGGACTTGAAGAGAAATTTCTGGTGGGAAGGAATGAAGCGAGAAGTGGCTGAGTATGTAGCTCAGTGTCTTACTTGTAAACAAGTAAAGGCAGAACATCAGAAACCACCTGGACTTCTACAGCCGTTACCTATTCCTTAATGGAAATGGGAACACATAACCATAGATTTTGTGGTAGGATTGCCAAAGTCACAGCAGAATCACGATGCTATATGGGTAATCGTGGATCGACTTACTAAGACGACACATTTTATTGCCTATAGCATGACGTATTCAGTAGAACGTTTGAGCCGAATGTATCTACAACACGTTGTACGATTACATGGAGTGCCTGTATCTATTGTGTCAGACCGAGATTCGCTTTTTACTGCAGAATTTTGGAAGAGTCTCCAGACAGCGATGGGAACGACATTGAACTTGAGTTCAGCTTTTCATCCGCAGACCGATGAACAGACTGAAAGAATTAATCAGGTGATGGAAGATATGTTACGTGCTTGTGTCATTGATTTTGAGAGTTCTTGGGAGATACACTTACCTCTGATTGGTTCGCCTATAATAATAGTTATCATTCAAGCATAGATATGGCGCCATTCGAAGCTTTGTACGGAAGACCTTGCCGATCGCCGCTATGTTGGACCGAAGTCAGAGATAGTCAACTTCTTGGGCCAGAGATGGTACGAGAAACCAGTGAGAAGATTCAAGTCGTACGTGAGAAGATGAAGACAGCCCAGACCAGATACAAGAGTTATGCTGACAAGCGACGCAAAGACTTGGAGTTTGCCGTTGGAGATCACGTATTACTCAAGGTTTCACCTGTTCGAGGAATCGTCAGATTTGGTCAGAAAAGGGGCAAATTATCGCCACGTTTCATCAGACCATTTGAGATTCTAGAGTGTGTTGGGAAGGTCGCTTATCGCCTTGCATTGCCGCCAAAGATGTCACGAGTGCACAATGTTTTCCACATCAGTATGCTGAGGAAGTGTGTTCACAACCCAGCGCATGAGATCAGCTTTGAAGACATTGAAGTCCACAATAACGCTACATTCAATGAAGGACCTGTTCGTATTCTGGATCGAGGGATCAAGAAACTCAGGAACAAAGAGATTCCGTTAGTCAAAATTCAGTGGAAGCATCACGATGAAGGAGAAGCTTCGTGGGAACTAGAGTCAGAGATGCGCGAGAAGTTTTCGTTTTTATTTTAGATCTTGTTGCTTTTGATTTCGAGGACGAAATCTTTTGTTGAGTGGTGGATGATGTAATACCCTGTATTTTGGTATATTAATAAGACCTGGTATTTCATTTCTATACTCGTATAAACTTTCTCTTTCCTTTAGTGAAATTTGGTTACCAATCGATTGCCAATTTCCCAATCGATTGCCACTTTTCGGATACCAATCGATTGACATCAATCTAATCGATTGCCATCAGACCGACCTGAATTCATGACGTGTCAAACATCCCAATCGATTGCCATTCATCCCAATTGATTGCCATTGTTTCCAATCGATTGACTACAAATATCTGTCTCTAATCGATTGACATAAGTACCAATCGAGTGGCATAACCTGAGACAAGTTTTCTCCTTTCCCTTAGCTTTGGACGTGTGGCACTCCCTTATCTCTATGTATATGTCTCATTTATTGGCCTTGGGGCTGTTTTCAGACCATTGAGAGAGAGAGAGACATACCTCTTGAGAGATATACATATATCTATCTATATATCTATATCTATACACACACACACGTACTGCCTTGGCAGCTGGAAGAAGACGAAGGGGAGGACAAGAAGAAGAAAGGAAGAAGAAGGAGAGACAGAGAGAGAGCTGGGCAGAAAGAGAAGAGCAAGAAGGAGAGAAAGAAGCTTTTGGAAGTTTTAAAGCCCACACCCATCCAAACGCACCCTAGGTGAGTTCTAACTCACTTGGTCCCTCTATATGAAGTTTATCTAAGTTATTATGAAGTTTAGATGGGTTAAATGCATGTAGTGTACATTTATATAAGCTGTTTTTACAATCTGCTGGTGAGGACGAAGTGCCAATCGATTGACATAAATCTCAATCGATTGCCATCAGTCTGGATCCAATCGATTGGATAGAGATCCAATCGATTGACATCCCAATCGATTGAAAATGTTAGCAATTGATTGCCACTATTTAAGACCCAATCGATTACCTGTTTTCTCAATCGATTGATATGATTTTATACCAATCGATTGGACTTAGTCCCAATCGATTGGAATGATCAGAACATGATTTTCTTTGCCTAATTATTTTATAAGAGGTTTTGTTGTTCGATTTCCAATACGGACTTCCTTTTTACGATTTGGGGGTTATCAGGGATAATGTGACAACACAGATAAGTATGATTAATAACATATGTATAAATCTGACAACGTTAGATACTATAAATTCTTGTATGAGTTCGATGTCCGTTTTCTTTCATTCAGAGTAATCAGGCCACATTGGGAATTATCATGTGTCGATGTTAGAATGGAACGTAAGTAGGTTTGATAAGTTCTGGGAATAGTACGGGGATGGACGTTCGGTCATGATATGCTCTTAAAAGCGGTGAGCTGTGCATATGCTCTTAAAAGCGGTGAGCTGGACCAAATAAGTCCTAAGATAGACTGGATGATCTATGATATGCTCTTAAAAGCGGTGAGCTGTGAATATGCTCTTAAAAGCGGTGAGCTGGGATCACTAGTAGATGACGTTAAGTCGTGGCAATAGAATGATATGCCTTATTGGAAACGTTGTGCCCCTAATAAGCGGTGAGCTGTGCATATGCTCTTAAAAGCTAGGGGACGGACTGACGTGGAGTCCATGACATGCGGTGAGCTGTGCATATGCTCTTAAAAGCGGTGGACGAAATGGAGGTGTATCCCTAGAGTTAAACGATTGAGTCAGTTCATGAAATCAGAGTTTGTTAAATGTCGTGATTTGAGTAACAAGACGATAAGGGTCGGTTTACAAGGATAGATAAAGGAATAAGATAATGTTATCTTTATAATAAGATGTTAACCCGCGTTTTCATAAGCTCGTGTTTACTTCAGATAACTGGTACCTCGTTAGTTTATGCTCACTCAGCTCTCAGTAAGCTGACGGCCTTTTATTGCCTGGACTTTCCCCGTCCAGAATATCCTTCCCCTTATTCTGCAGGTAATGACCAGTACACTGATGAGTGTTATCCAGAGGAAGGCCCCACCGATGATGGTTACGCCAGGGAGGATTATCCTTATGCCAGTTGAAGACTGAAGTTGTTATAGTTAGATTACATTTCGGATTGTTCTGTTGAACCTTTTGTTAGCGGGTACTTGGGCATTTGTTGTCTTTAGACCTGTTGTGATCCTGTGGACCATACTTTGATATTTTGTAATAGTTAGCACTGTGTGTTATTCTCAGTTGTTTACTGTTGCTTTTATTTTGGACTAGTACTGCGTGGTGTGGATTATTAGTGACTTTCACCTGTCATTCCTTATGGACCCATAAAGGAAATTTATTTTTCTCTATTTATGCTGCTCCGGGGCGTGACATTCTTAGAGTGAAGACTCCTTTCGGTTTTTTGTGATGGAATGGATGTTCTTGCACTCCGTAAACACTTCGGTTCTTTGTGATGGAGAAGTGGTGGTTCTTAGAGTGAAGACTCCTTTCGGTTCTTAGTGATGGATTGGATGTACTTGCACTCCGTAAACACTTCGGTTCTTCGTGATGGAGAAGTGGTGGTTCTTAGAGTGAAGACTCTTTTCGGTTCTTAGTGATGGAATGGATGTTCTTGCACTCCGAAAATGCTTCGGTTCTTCGTGATGGCGAAGTGGTGGTCCTTCGTGACAAGGCGGTTGGTGAAAGATGTTTTGGTTGATGAGAGATGGATTGGTTAGTACAAGATGGTTCCGTGAAGGTTGTGGGAACACTCTGGTTCTTCGTGACAAAGTGAAGGTTAGGAGTGTTTTGGTTAATGAAAGATGGTTTAGTCAGTGTGAGATGGTTTGGTTAATAAAAGATGGATTTGATCAGTGCAAGATGGTTTGGTTAACGAAAGAGGGATTGGTTACAATTGGCAAGTACAAAGTGACTTAATTGTGCAATAGTGATAGCCTTTTTTGGTGATGTTTATTGGAGTTAGGACTCCGAAATAGACTTCGGCAATGGACTGTGACAATGTTCTGAGATGTTGAAGCTAGTTGTATCGATTGTTTATTTTCTCTTCGAATGACTGTATGGGCACGTAAGTGGTTATAGTCCGACAGTGAGAACGTGAGAGAACTTTAATAGACGTAATAAAAGTAGTAAATATATTTCTTGTTGTGTGTGACTATATAAGTTCCATTTGATTTAGTTTTCCCACTCAGCTTTCATAAGCTGACGACGTTCATGTCGCTGGACATTCCCATGTCCAGCTTATCCAGGTGATGAGTACACGGGTGATGCTACGCAAGCGAAGAACGTGGTGGAAGAGTACACCGAAGATGGCTATGGATATACTTGTTAGAGAGAAGACTAGTGGCTGTCTTTTGTAAATGTCTTTGGTGGAAAGCTCTATCAGAAGACTTATTATAGCTTTTGTAAGGCCCTAGAGCCATAAGACTCTGATGTATCTACCATGATGTAATAGTTAACTAGTACTGTGGCCTTTCTTTGTAATATATCAATGTGAGCAGATGTTGGTTTTATCCTTTTGGTTACGTTGTTTAATATTGTTATTTGGTCACGGACAAATCGGTACTGCAACCAGTCACGTGCCTCAGGGTCCAAGATGAAAATTTTAAATTTTTCCATATTTTGGCTACGCCGGGGCGTGACAACACCAGTATTGAATAAGGCTTTAACTTGACTATAAAAGAGTACCAGCATACCTTCCAAATGCTATTGCTCTTCGTCATTAAAGCCTGTTCTTTCCATAATGATATCATTTACTCGAGTATGATCTGGCGGTCCTTGTATTCCCTGAACTGGTGCTCCATAATATCCTCTGTGAGGGGCACGACAGTCCTTGCTCACATGGCCCAACTTGTTATAATTTTGACAAATGATATCTGACCTACGATTGACTCTGGGAGCGGTGCAGCTCCTTGCAATATGCCCCAACATTCCATAATTAAAACATCCCTCATTACTTGATTGTGGGACTGTAAACAATGCCTAAGGCTATGGTCCTTGCTAGCAATATTGTTAGGGTTGAGGATATTTCTGCTGAGACTTCTTGGCTCCGTCCCAGGTACGCTTGTTCCCTTGAAAATTACCATAAGGTCTCCATCCTTGGGTATTCCTCAATGGCAGATTTTAGAATTTTCTCTGTTAGAAGTTCCTCGACGGCTGGTATCTACCCATATGCTGTTGTCGTACTAGATATGCATCCTTCTCTAGACTAACAACAAGTCTCACTAATCCTTCAAATGATTGGTTAAGGTGCCCAATAATCATATGGGGCAAGTTAGGGTTTAGTCCCTGGTCAAACCTTTTCACCTTTTTTTGCAGGGTGTCGATCATGTGCTGAGCAAATCTAGACAATCGCTCAAACTGGATCGTATACTCCCTCACTGTCCAGTTCCCTTGAACCAAACTGAGAAAGTTCTTCTCCTGTTGATCTCTTTAATCCTCTAGGAAGTACTTCTCCAAAAATCTTCTTGTAAACATCCCCCAAGGCATCCTCCTTGTAGCATTAACTCCTATAGTGGCTCGTTTAGCATCCCACCAATCCTCGACAGCATACGTAAGCTGAAATGTAGCAAGATAGCGCATATCCTGCTCATTACACTCTAAGGATTTGAATATCAGCTCCATCTCACTTATCCACTGCTCAGCTCTCTATGGCTCGATTAACCCATTGAACTTCCCCGGGTGTAGGTTGTGGAAATGTTCGAGTAGTTTATCTCTGGTCTGTCTCGGCAGAAATGGTGCAACAGGGGGTTGGACCGATCGCTGATTGGTAGCATGGTTTGTAGGTGTCACCTACGTGTTCCATCCTCTGGATAAATGCCTTAAAGACACCTGTTGGATCTATGCCCTCGGGAATATGTGCTCCTAGGTGTGGTAAATTCCTTCTGGGTCCAACCATAGTGCTCTAGTGATGAGTACCTACAAGAGACCTATCGATTAGCTGAAAGTCTTCTTGGAGAAATAAAATCAAGATAGACCGATAAACGGTAAGAACTAATAGTTCTACTAATCAACATATACTAACTCAATCATATCACCAATATATCAAAAGTATTGCTCATATATATATATATATATATGTATCAAAAGATGTAACGCATAGTACGCACTAGCCAAACTGTGTACCAAATGGGACATAAGCTAATACAAGTACCAAAGTCAGCTATTTACAATGCCATTACTACTGATAAACATTTATACAAAGCTATGGTCAAATAGAAATCTCTCAAGCTCCCAAAATTCATGTGGACAACATGTTCTAATAAAAATCTAAATCCCTCAAACATGACTCAAAATTCTTCAACATCTAATCCTTTTGGTGGTGCCTCATCCTCTGATGCAATGTCCATCTCCAAAGGTGGATCATCCTCTACTGGATCAATGAGACCTCCAACAACCACTCCTATAACCCAATCCTCTACCATGATCTCATCAACGTCCATATTCTCAATACCAAATGCTGGCTTAGCGATATCAGCGACTATCTCTGCAAATCCTCCAACTACGGCCATAGTCTCTACTAGCTCAGCCTATCATATAACGAATCCCTCTGGGTGTGCAACTATCCATGTTGCCCACTCTACTACCATATCGGCAATTGCTACCATATGCACTATGGGTCTTGCTTGTAATACAGGTACCATGGGTATCTCAGGTGCAATGATCTCCTCATCAGGAACATCCTTCTCGGCTAGCTTGGGATTCTTCTGATCATCTTCTGGCTCATTCGCTGGTGCATACTCTGGCTCCTCAGGGTCATCCTCTGGCTCCTCATCATCACATACATGCTCCTCCTCACCATCCCTATCCATTTCCTCATTAGAATGCTTATCCTCTAGCACGGGTCCTTTAATGGATCCTCATCATCATGTATCGGCTCAGGCTCTGGGATGGGTACGTCGGGTACCGGTGCTGGGAAGGCTGCTTGTGCTGGTGTAGTTGCAGGCTCTAAAGAAATGGGTCCTGTTAAAATAGCTCGCAACTCGATCACATCAATTTTCATCTTACTCTGGATCAATCGAGCCCTCTCCTGGTATATAGCTACTCGGGTCATCACATAGTGATACGCATTCATGCGCATCTCTGTCAGGTGTGTTATGCCCTTAACGTATAGAGAAATCTATCCTCTCCTCTAAATAACGGCTAGCTGTTTAACGAATATGGCTAAGATATATCTCTAGTATAGCAAGCTCAACCATGTCTCCATAAATCATGTGTTCTCCAAATGAATCATCCACAAACATATGGAAGTCTGGATCCATACTAACCTACAAAGAAAATTATCTATCATCAGAAGGATGAACTTAAAATCATATCTCATCTCTGGGGTCTTAAAATACTAGAACCAGATGGTGTAGAACCATTAGTGAACGAAAGTATCAAACATAAAGCTCAGATACCAAAAATCCTATCAAACCCTAGAACAACAAAAATAGAGAATTTTTTTTTTGGGTTCATAGGGAATGATGGGTGAATGTCTCTAGTTGTTCCACACCACACAGTACTAGTTAACTAATATATAACAAGAATAGTAACAATATCAAATTGAAGATATTACAAAAGTTTTAGCTATTACAACATCATCAGAGTGCGCTACAGGAAGTATAAAATGTTTGTAAGCAACAGATGCCCAAGTACCAATTATTACAAGGTTTAACAAAAATATAAAACTACACATCAGACTAAAAGTCTATCTTCTTCTTCAGCTCGTGTAAACGTAATCGTCCGCGTATTAGTCTCCCCTGGCTTCTCCAACCTCACAAGGTTTGCCCTCAGCATAGCATTCCTCCTAGTAGTAGCCACCGTCATCCAGTTAATTACCTGCAATGGAATATACAGGGTAGGCTGGACCGGGAATGTCTAGGTAATGAAGGCCGCCAGCTTATTGAAAGCTGAGTGAGAATAAACAAACACAGTCTTATAGATATAAAGTAATTACCAGTTTATGAGCGATATATAGTAATGATACTAATAATTTATTTCTCTCTTTCATTCCGAATTCATTACATGAGTCCTATCATCTTTAAACCTTAAGACCGTCTATATTGACCTCAACTAACTACCCAGAACTGATTATATCATCACGACATATGAATGCTCTTGTTCATCGCTTTTAAGAACTCTTACTATTCATCGCTTTTAATAAATCTTCCGAGACCCATACAATGTTCAAATATAGTGACCTATCTATGGACGTACCATTTACTCTTGTTCACCACTTTTAAGAACTCTTACTGTTCACCTCTTTTAAGAACACTTGCGAGTACTATACATACATAGCTCTTATAATCCTATCCTGGTCAGATCCTTGTTATCTACTTATTAGATTTAACATGAGGGAATTATCAGCTCGACACAACCTCTACTATCCTCCTGAACCCGAATACGTTACTCACCATATACTCTCCTAGTCATACCTCATTAACCCTTAATCCATAATATCGCATAATAGAAGTAGGGAACATTAATCAATCTATTAAGCATTATGAATTATAAACTAAGAGGAAGCAATTATGTTTTGTTAATTTTGATCGATTGAAGAGAATAAAGTTTGATCGATCGAGGTGTGCTCAATCAATTGAGGTGAAGGAGACTCTGTGTGTTTGATCGATTGAACCTAGTTCGATAGCTCGAAGATCGTCTTCCCAAATTTTGGCAGTGAACATCCAGAATTCGTTAGGGCGTGTTTGGGTCATTTGTTTGCATCCAAAACATGTAAAACAAAATATCTAAGCTACGAAGTGAGTTTGAGACTCACCGGACATCGTTAAGGGTGTGTTTGGAAACTCCAAGCTAGAACTCTTTCTCTCCAATGGCTTCCCCTCTCTCTCTCTCTCTGCTTCTTCTTCTTCTCTTGATCTTCTCTTCACCTGTCTTTCTCTTACACCGAATATATATAGTGTATATTTGTATATATATATGTGCATGGATGTGTGTGTTTATACATAAACACAAGCTTACTCTCTCTCTAAATTCTCTAGTTCAACAAGCCTAAACACACATAAATATGATCCATATATATAGGAGAAGGAGGGTGCAAGGTGGTAGTCCTGCGTGAACTGAAGATAAGTTTTTCTGCTACATTCAATCGATCGATAGAAGTAAGTTCGATCACTTCAAAGTGATTTGGCTAGGTTTAATCAATTGAAGGCCGATTCGATCGATTAAAGTGGGGACCATGTCATAAATTCCGGTCAGTAGGGTTTCGATCGCTTGAACAAGGTTTGATCACTTGAACATATAAATTCTCGATCACTTGGAAACACTTCGATCAATTAAAGGTAAGATTTCAAGTATAGTCAAGGGAAGTATATAGAATCTCTTTGTATTATTATACACCTAAAAAATATAGGGTATTGTCAAAATTGGGGTATCTATAGTTTGCTCCTCTTTAACAGAGCTTTCATGATGCAACGCGTATCACAAGTGAAATGTCGAAGCCTTTGACCTGGCTAGAAAACCTAGGTAAAAACAAAGTGTATTACAAAAATGGCTACTAACATGGCTAGTGTTGATCGTGCTCAATAGTGAGCTGCCCACGTATCCTTGGAGGAATCAGACCAGAGTGTAGTTCGGGCAAAGGATCATACACAAACACAAATAGTCATACGGATGAATACACCTATCCTATTATGATGCACATGCTCATGTAGTGATGGCTTCCAAAGCAATTCCACGCTCCATGCTTTCATGTGATGCATGTGTGGTGATTCGAAATCATGCCGTTTCTAATTATAAGAATGCATTCTACGCATTAAATTTTCTATTATGATATTGTCCCTTTCTGGGAATCACATATTCAATGAGACGATTGATGCAGATGCGTTTCACGCCTTATACTGTTTATCAATTTGATAGAGTTCGGGGTCGCTCAGACTCAATGTTTCTAAGAATCAAAATTGCTCCAGATTTAATAATTCCAATTTAGCAGGAAAGTCAATACGCTATAGACAATGACCCCAATTAGCAGAAAAGTAAATGGCACTCCAGAGAATGACCCCAATTCAGCAAAAAATCAATGTCGCTCCAGACAATGATCCCAATTTAGCAGAAAAGTCTATGTCGCTCTAGACAATGACCCCAATTTAGTAGAAAAATTCAATGTCACCCAATTTAGCAAAAAAATCAACGTCGCTCCAAATAATGACCCCAATTTAGCAGAAAAATCAGTGTCGTTCCAAACAATGACCGCAATTTTAGCAGAAAAATCAATGTCACTCTTGACAATGATTCCAATTTTTGTAGAGAAGTCAATGTCGCTCCAGCCAATGATTCCAAATTTTTTTTAAGGGAAATCAAAATCACTCTAGATTGAATGATTCCATTTTAACATAAAAATCAAAATCGCTCCAGATTTATGATTCCATTTATTTTTGTAGAGAAATAAAATACGCTCCAGATTTAATGGTTCCAATTTTAGCAGAAAAATCAATGTCGCTCCAGACAATGATTCCAATTTTAAAGTCACTTTAGACTTAACATGTGCACATAAAGGGTCACATGAGTAGCATGTAACAGTGACCTTTACAAAAAGACTTTAATACCCCTAGTCCACGTGTGGAGTCACACTCTCATAGGAACACAGGGGATTCAACATTCCCCAATCCAAGGACACCAAGCCCTTGGCTATCCCAATGCATGGGTTCACCATTCCAAAGTACACCTATTACTCTAACCAATACAAGTACATGGGCTTGTCTCGCACATCGCACACTCCATTTCTCCTTATCCTTACAAGACACCTAAGTGACTTATACTTATGTACACATATTCATGTATACATATATAAATATATATTATAAGCTTGCTTGCTTATCCATCTGCTTGCTTAATGGGCCCAATCATTTCAAGCTTGCTTAATGGGCTGGACCAATTGTAGAGAACCTTGGTTCCCGCCCTTGCTTAACCCTCTGCATGCCTCGACACTCACCTTCGCTTACCTTCTCAGAACCAATAGCCTTCGGCATTGGTATCCCCACTCACTTAAACTTCTACACCAATAGTATTCCTCCCCCCCTTTGACCAACCAATGGAATTAGTTCACCACCAAACGACAACACCTCCCTCTCATATGTCTCTTCCTTTTCAATACACCGATTTTTCCACATCTCACTTATTACCCCCAACTACCTTAAACATAAGCATTTAAGGTCCTCACCTACCTAAAAGAGAAGGACCTCTCCTAGAGCCCTAGGACACTACATCGATAGAGCCTCTAATTGCACCATACACCCTCACAAGTTCGCTATAAATACCAGCCTTGTTCAATATATCCAATAACCCAAATTGACCCCAGGATTGAGCAATTAATCATGTTCTCTTACCCTCATTACCCTCCTTTAAGCAGTTCCTCATAAACTATTCTGGAGCTATTGTTCCACACCTTAGCACCACCTTCCCTCCACTTTCATTTGTACCTTAATATCATTCTCCCTCCACCTTCACTTCTCCCATTCCACCCCTATTGCATATCTCTCTCTCTCTCTCTCTTATTTAGAACTACCTTGACTCTCACTCGAGCCACATTAGCTCTGGGACCCATCTACTGTACTACTACTTTTCTATTATTTTACTATATCTTACATATACTAGCCCGCTTATGTGTTATACCTCTCTTTATATATCATCCATACTAAAAAGAACTTACACATTTTGGCAACCATAGTGGGAGGTATACTCGTAAGCTTGGTTAGCAAACATCAGCAGCAAAAACCACTTAGACCAAAGGGACGGCCTCCCAAAAAATCAAAAGTTTAGCCCATTAAGTCCAATGTTCACCTTAGCAGGGAGGAACCTGCACACTCCTACATCCATGACTCCCAAGGGTCTATAGGTATCATGGAACAAGACATCCTAAGACACCTCGACCAGATGGATGACCACTAAAAGCATGTACAAAAGCTGGAAGAAAAAAACTACGTCATTGTGGAGACTCTCACCACCATGGCACAAATGACACCTCGACCGACCCCCAATATCCCCTCCAGACAAGACAAAGTACTCAGAGCCTTCGTTAATGCACCGGTCACATAGGTCAAAGGGGGGGCTCCACTACCCGCCTAGGAAGTAGAGAAGTATGCACCCAGTGGTTGTGTCACCATGGAAGAAGTCGAAGCTCTCCTGATGGAAAAGCATTTTCACTGCCCACTCCTCCCACAATTGATGTGTGACCACCGTACCCTTTGAAGTTAGCCACCCTCCCCTATCCTGAGGGATACCACTATGCTAACTTTGCTCGTTATGGCAGAAGGCGGGAAAACTCCCAAGAGTATGTGGTGAGGTTCCTACACAACCTCAGTGTACACCACAAAGATGAGACTCTATGCCTCTGAGAGTTCTCCAAATCTTTCACTGACAGGGCATATACTTGGTATTCTAACTTAGAGCTAGGTTCTGTCACCTCATGGGCCCAACTATCTTCCATCTTTCATGCCAAGTTTTTTAGCATCATAGAAAAAGTGACCATGGTCTCCCTCTCCTGTGAAGTACAGGGTAATGTTGAGCCTTTGCTAAAGTACGTGGATCAATTTAGTGATCGTGCCATGGAATACCACGACAACACGACAGAAGAAAGCTTGGTGCAACCATGTGTTCACAGAATGATCCGAGAATACGAGATGCATCTAACAATTAATTCTTTCAAGACATGTATGGACCTATTGTTAGCAATCTGAAACCTAGCAAAGGATGTAAAATCTCCATCAAGGAGATCACAGGACTCTCAAAAGTACGCAATGACTGCTACAGCCGAAGAGAAAAGAGGCAGCTGCCGTAACAAAGAAGATGGAAACAAGCACCACAGAGAGGATGTCGGCATTCTCGTGCATTTTCCTTGTAGCATGAGAAAAGTCCTCATAGTATTCAAGAAATGGGTGAAAGAAGGTGTTGTTGTCCTTCGACCTCCGGCCATACCACCAATCGAAGCAGATAAGTCTAGGCACAACTACTATGTGTATCACCAAATGGTTAAGCACCAGACCAAGGAATGTTAGGCTCTCTGAGAGGCATCTTTCATCAGAAGATAGCCAATGGAGAATTGGAAGTAACAACACACCCTAAAGGTGAAAGCGATAAAGCCCCTGGCTAAAAGCAGTATAGGGCGTCGATAGTTAACATGGTCTCCTCGCGTGAGATGATCCCCTTTCGTGAATGTACAGAAAAGATGGCCTCCCATCCCCAGAAAGTGAAGCCTACTAACAATGAAGCTCATGTCAAGACATCATCATCTATCATCGTAATGATAGAACAAGAGGAGAACATTGAGTTTATTGCCCTAAATGAAGAGAAAGATATGGAGTTCATAGCTTCAAAGGTAAAGAAGTTGATAAAATTCAAACACTTCTTTGATCAGGTGGTATTTTTATGATAACATGTGACTCGAGGCTACAAAAGCCATCCTTTATATTACTGGCAGATACCACGAGGCCAACATCACTTCAAAAGGCTCTTTACACCATAACTCGAGACATGCTAAGACTGCGATAACCTACAGATACAGACATCTAAGTCCCCTACCTTCATAATCGACCCCTCTACGTCCCTGCCATGATACATGGAGTGGAATTTAAGAGTGCGCTCCTTGATGGGGAAGCCTCCTTGAACATCATGCCTATCACCACCTTCAGGGAAGTTGGAATCTCAGTGGAAAAGCTCATTCCTTAAGTAATTCACATAGCAAGTTTTGGCAACGACATGAGACAGAGTGTCAGGTTTATCACCATCTCTCTCAGCTTAGGAATGTTTCATGCCCCTGCCTAATTCCACGTAATTGATGAAGACACTTCATATCACCTTCTAATAGGGTGTGTATGGATGCACAAATTTGGTATCATCCCCTCGACTTACCACCAGTGCATGAAGGGAAAAATCCTCATTAATGGCGGAAGAAAGGTTCTGATAATCAACGGCACCAGAAGGCCATTTAACACCTATACCATATGGCTGATGTAGAGTTCTTTGATGATCTTTCTGAAGACATGTACTAATGCTTATGACAGAGCAAGGAGCCAAGACCCCTGGTTTCACCGCATGGTCCTGGGCTCCCACTACTATGCCAAAGGGTTGAAGGAAAAAAACCAGAAACCACTGAGCCCAAATTAGCACTTGAGATGCTTCAAGATACACTACAAGGAAAAACGCTATTTATGTCACTTTTAATTTTGTATTTATGTCACTTTTATTTCGAGTGACATAATTATTTCTCATGTGTGCTTTTTATGTCACTTTTTAACTATTTATGTCACTTTTTAGTATTTATGTCATTTTTTTTTGTAAAAGTGACATAAATAATATTATTTATGTCACTTTTACAAAAAAATGACATAAATAAAAATGCGGTGGCAATTTTGTAAATAATACAAAGTCTGTTTTTATGTCGGTTTTTGTAAAAGTGACATAAATAAAGTTTTTATGTCACTTTTTAAAAATGCGGTGGCATTTTTGTAAATAAGTTAGATTTTTTTAAAGTTTTTAAAATCAGCCGCTAAGTTTTAGAAACCCTCCCTCTCGCAGACCCCAGACTTCCCTCTCTCTCTGGATTGTGAAACCCTCCTCTCTCTCTCTCAGACCCCCCACTCCCCCACTCACAAACCCACCACTCACAAACCAACTCACATAGCCGCTGCCGCCCCCCTCTCACATAGCCGCTGACTCACATAGCAGCTGCCGCCGCCGCTCCCACTCATCCACTCGCTCCAGGTTTTTCTCTCTCTCTCTCTTTCTCTCTTTCTCTATCTCTCGTTGTGTGCGTATGTGTGTGTGTGTATATATATATATGCTCCGAATAAGTCTCGTTGATTTCACTTTCGATTGATTTAATTTGAAGGATTTTGTTGGATTTAGGAGAGAACTGAGTGTTTGTGTTTTGGAATTTATTATTGGTTTGATTGCTCCACTCCACCTTCCATTGCCATGAATTTTGAGTAAAACCCAAATTTCTATCCCCCTTCATAACCTCCTCTGTTTAGCTTATCTCTCAGGTCACCCTTCCTCTCTCTGTATCTATCATTATATGTATATACATGTTATATATACGTGGATATGTATGTATTTTCTTGTTTTGTTTGAATTAACATTCGTTCATCAACAATTTAGGGTTGAGTCTTTATTGACAAATAACATGCCTGTAGGTATGTTTCGCTATAATTCTTTAGAGTTTGAGATTTGTTTTGAACATGTTTGTTAATAAGCTTGACTGAAGATTGTGTTCGTAAAGTACATTCGTATTTGTTTTTGGATTTTTTTTTTGGATTTTATTAGGGAAATTAATGTATTTTGTGTTGAGGTTGGTGGTTGATGTAAATGAAGGTGACGATGGAATGCTTAAATCTCGATATGATGAGGCAATGGAGGCCCTGTCCTCTTCGATTACTAAACGTAGTAGGGCTGACCGGAGCAACAAGGGTGACCGATATGAATTGTTGTTTGATTATCCCAAGGTAACTCTAATTTTTATAACTGGGAGTTTGCAAATTTGGGCGTGCATTGTTTCAAAGTTTATTGAGTTTCTGAGCTTGTTTTATGTTATTTATGAGTTGTAGACACTGGGCTTGGATGAGGCAATTTCTCGGATGAAGGTTATCCATGTAGCTGGCACCAAAGGAAAGGTAATCATTTTTCACTTACCTTGTGTTGATAGGCTTTGTTTGTTCATGGATTTGGTGAGCAAAAAGGAAAGGAAAACATTTTCCTTTGTTTAGTTACCAAAAATAACAATGAGTAAAATAGGAAAGAAAAGAAAACATAGTCAGAAACAAATTAAAATTTTTGAATTTTGTGAGTCACTTCCTCCCTTTTTTTCCGAACTTACAATAATATTTTGGATTTTAAAAAAAAAATATTTAATGTCATCTAAGGAAACTAGTTTTCCTTTACCTTTTTCTTCAATGAATCTACAAACCAAACAAAGTCGTAATCATATTTTAAATGGATTTTCATAGTAGATTTGCATTACCATGTATAGAGGATTTTTCGAGATATATATGTTGTTTTTTAAGTGAGGCCTTACATGGCAAAATTCTTAGGAGAAAAAAGGAAAATTGGTTTTTGTTGTACATTTCCAAATTATTTTAGTTTCTTTTTTCTTGCTTCTAATTGGTTGTCTCCAAGAATACACCCTTACTACATTGCTACTGGCTCTCTTTTTATTATGGTCAGTATATATCTCGCATTTCATGCTATAAGTGGTTTAAAACCACTTCAGGTTATTTTTTTCATTTGACAATTTAGTGCACAAACTAAACACTATTTGAGTTGGAGAGATTTAGTTTGTCCAAGCAATGCTGAAGGTGAGATTTAGTGGCTCTCATTTTATCATGGTCAATGTATATGCTTTTACCAGTTATTTCATTTTTTTCCATGCCATGGTAAATGATAGAATGTGACACAAATATAGTTTATGGATTTTCTATGCAACTGATAACACAGTGTTATCTGTTGTGTCTCTTATTCAATGTTCTAAAGTTACATTTTAAGTTTCATACCTTAATTTTGGTTACCACCTCTTTTATTGAAAAGAATCCTTCCACAATCATACTTAGCATTTATTATACTGTCGAATCAATTAAAATGATGTGGACTGAAAGAGTTTAACAGTCTGACAATCCGGTTATTCATGTTCAAGATTATGATTGCCATGGAGCACTAGCTTTACTATTTAATGGTTGATTGTGGGCTGAAAGAGTTTAACAGTCTGACAATCCGGTTAAGGAATCGAATGAGTTAATGTCTCTTCTTGTTCCGGCTATGGTGCATAGTGCGTACTAATTGGTTACACCATATCTTGAAACATGGTATTCTTGTAATTGCTAAGCATTGAATACAAGGCCAGCCCTTAGCATAAGCGGCCCAAGCGACTGGTTTACGCCTCCAAAATTTTTTTTGTCCAATTTCTATACCTATTTTCTTCTAATTTCTTCCTAATTTCTATGAAACTTATCATTTTTAGGCCTATTTTCTTCTAATTTCTTCATAATTTCTATAAAACTTAGTATAGAGGCCTCATATTTTAGGCCCCTCTGAAAGTTCGCTTGAGGCCTTGAACAATTTTTGTCATCTCAGGACCAGCCCTGATTTAATAATACTTTGTAACTCTTTGGTGAAGGTGAAAATTTCGGCAATGAAAACTTTTTAGTGCTGATTTAGTGGCATTGCAGAATTTAATTTACTACATAATTGTTAGCATAACTTGTACTGAGCAGGACCATGGTCCTATCTGAGTTGGCTTTGTGGTCCACTTACCTCACAGAGGGGAAAAAAGAAAAAAAAAGAAAAAAGAAAAAAAAACAGAAGGTTTCCTCTGAGCTTATTAAGTGATAACTGGGAATGATGTCTCTTAGCTGAAGGTTCTGACCCCCCTTTGTATGTGGCTGCTAGTTATTATGAAAGTCAACTAATGAAGAATACATCTAAAATTTTTATTGGAATAGGGTTGTTAAACCAACCATAAGTCTTTTCCTTTTTTGTGTGAGAAGCATATACAGTTTATGCAGCATGTTTGAAACCCCTATAACTAAGTAAGGTATCCTTATTGGCGGTTCTATTTTGCAATGTATATTGATCAGTGTTTTAAAAGGGTTTCTGAGGCACGCCTCAAGACTTGAGGCAAGGCCAAAAAGCCTCAAGGTTCTAGAATTTAGGTAGGAGTCTTCAAAGGCCTTCTCTTTGTTCATAAGGCATAAAAAAAAAAGAGCAGAAAATGCGCGCTTTTAAGCTTTATGCATTGAGGCATGCACCTCTTGGGAGTTTTCCCCATACTACTTACCTACCCTTTTTAAGAATGATTGCAGCTTTGTGTTATATGTTTGTTTGGTTCCTTTGTTATTTGATATTTTGGTTGGTTAATTTGAGAGATTTATTTCTTTTTGTTTATGCTGATAAATGTGTTTTCCTTATGTATTTAAGTTGTTTATTCTATAACAGTCATTATGTGTTTTGATTAATTAATTTATTTTATTTATCAAAACATTCAAAAAATCGAAAGACCTATGCCTCATGCCTCAGTGCTATCACCTCGATTTGAGGGTGGTGTAACGGCTTGCCAGACGCTTTCACCTTTTTTAAAACTTTGATCTTGATTCATCACTTCAAAAATGTGTTTGTTAACTGCTCCATTCTGATTGGTTGTTTCAGCATGGACATATGCGAAGAGAAGTTTTTAGTGTACTTCTGGTGGTGTTGGGACAGATTGAAGTCATGACTTCTACATCCATTTTTTTTTGTCAAACTTCTTTAGATCATATAATCATTTACTGTATTAATCCCCAGTTAGAGGAATGAGACACTTCTATTTTTAAGCTGTCTTTTTTGGAGCATGTGTGTACTTGATCTTGCTGCCAGGTTTTTTTGTCAAATTTTTTTCTTTGCAGATAATACTATTAGGCCTAAACACCCATATTTCTTTTCATTTTGATTCCCTATCAATGTCCTAAGGTTCTGTCACCATTATTGTTAACCTTTTTGCTCCTTTTTTTACCTTATCTTCTTCTATTCTAAGTTTGGTTGATTGGGGAACATTTTAGTAGGAACAATTTAGTAGGGGCTACGACGGAACACTAGCTTTTGCATAGAAACTAATAGATAGATTTTGTCTTATTTCTCTCTCTCTCTCTCTCTCTCACTTTTGATTCTCATTGGACTTTGTTTGTAATTCTCATTCTCAAGTTTTTCAGCTCATTTACTTTACCCATTTAGCTACTAACAATTACATACTTAAGCATAATTTAGCTCATTTCTTGCTTTTCATTTTTGAAAACAATAATCTATCTGTCTGATTTAGTTGTTGTTGTTTTCTTTTATTTTCTTATTTTTCCTAAAAGCTATTCTTCTACCTAGCAGAGAACAATGTCATGTTTGAAGGAATACTCCTGAAATTAAGCATGGTAACTCCAGGAGCTGAATGCAAAGAAAGGGCCACCCCTGAAAAGGTTGCTGATTACACCATCAGGCTCCTCCAATAAATATTGCTGATTACACCCCTGAAAAGGTTTGCGTTGGTTTGTGTGTTCTTTTGCCCAATAATTGTTGATTTACTAGCTTATAATTACTAGCCGTTGAAGTTGTTTTTGAGATTGTACCTATCCTTTTATGCAACTGGCTAACTGCTATTATTGCTATGGTGTTCATAAGCTTGACCAACATTAGTTTGCTTGTTATAAGTTATAGGCCATCTTTTTTTTTTTTGAACAACAATAATTGTATTAAGGAGCCTTAAAGGCAAAGGAAGTTACAACACCCAAACAAGGCTCCAGACGGAGCATAATGAAGTCCTGAAAACAAACACTACCCAGCCCCAGAAAAAATTAACATTTACCAGCCCCAAACCATCCCCATAATAAAGTTCTAGCAAGTTTCACATTTTGATGGAAAGTTCTAGCAAGCGAAACCACTTTTTTTTTTGGGCTAATTTTTCCTTAGACAACATTCCAAGTTTGCATTGTCCCCTTGTTAGGAAAAAAAAGGGTGCAATGACAGAGAACATACAATTTGAATCTGTAGTTTAAAATGTGTATATGGTATACACACACATACACATACACACAATATTGTCCTTTCAGTCAACAACATAATCTTTCAATAACTCAAAATCAACACTGCTGAATCATTTCTATGCTATTTGCAGGAACTTTTTCTTCATTAGACAATACTCTCACTTGAAAACAATAGTTCTAAGGTTGTTGGGAATTTTTACGGACTTGTGGTCCTGCTTTGAAACCTTTAGTGTATATATAATGTACAAATGTTTGAGACATGGGATTTGATGAGTCAGGATGGTATAGGAAGCAAAGAGTTGGTGTTTAAATTAGAGTGTAGGAAGCAAAGAGTTGGTATAGGAAGCAAAGAGTTGGGCAACATTTTCTTTTGTTGCAAAACGAGACACACACAATCTCTCACTCTCTCTCTCTCTCTCTCTCTCTCTCTCTCTCTCTCTCTCACTAGCTAAAGAGTAGATTGGCTTCACCACTTCTCTCTCTCTCAATAATTTATTTGTAAGCAACTAGCTTAAGTTGTGCATACCAATGGTAATAACTCTTGTTTGAGTTTGAGTCTCCTTGGGAGTTTTAACCTTCATCATCAGTAACAGTAAATAACTATGAAAATCTTATCCCTCTTTTGATAATATGGTTCTAATTTTTTTTTGCTTTTGAAACTTTACCATGTCTTGAAAGAGCCACTTTCTCCCATTGCAATCCCTTAGCAGAATCTGTTTTCTAGGTTTCTAACATGCTTGTCACTGCAGGAGCTTGAGAAGGTCACTTTCAGCATGGCTCGGTGTATTGGACATCATGAGGAGACTCTGAAAAAGCTATATGATCGGCAGACTGCGATTGAGCAAGAAACGGCTCTGCTGCAAGGTTTTTTTTTTTTTTTTTTTTTTTTCTGAATGTCTTATTAATCCCCTCGTTTCAATGTTTAGAAAGAAACCTTATATCGGTTTCTCCCCTGTGAAGATTATGATACATATATACTTAATACAGTTGCTCAAAGTGAAGTGGTAATCCAATATGAACTCATCTCACAGGTTCTATGGAAACGGATTTGTTTCACAATTCAGGCTACTCTCTTGAGAAAGGGGTAATGATGGAACAGATTGAAAGCAAGGGAAACTCTGCAGTTGCTGTGCTCTGTAGACTCTTCAAAGAACTTCACCAAGTGCAGCAAAATAAGCTTACACGAAATGTACTTGGCTTGGTTGCACCTCTTGGAACTGTTCAAACTAATGAACTTAGCAGGTTGTTTCCTGTTACAATTTTTATTTTGACCAGTATGCACGTAATTTGCACAAATATTACCCGGAACACATTTGATCTGTTAGCAAGGAACACATTTGACCTGTGTGTACGTGTTTAGCACGGATATGGCACGGCATGATGACACAGCAATTCCCAAACATGTAGGACATGAACACGACTAGGACACAACAAACAAAATAATTATATTTTCTAGTATACCAAATACATGGCATGTCCAGTCCCATTTCCTAAATTTTCAACTGCATCCATGCTTATCTTCAATTTTTATTATATTCAGAGGTTTAACTCAAATTTTTATAAACACTTCCAAAGTAACCACCGTGCCATGCCTACTCCCCTATCTGGCTGTATCGAGTGTGTGTCCAATTAAAAAAAAGAAAAAGAAATTTAAGATGCATTTGTTCGCATGTCCGACATTGACAACACCCAAATTGAAGGGCTCTGCTACACAAGTTTGCAATTAGAGGTTCAGAATAAATGAGGATTTGAATTTTCTATAATTGTCTCTGTGCAGGATATTGTCCGAGTATCTTGGTGAGGATCAAATGCTTGCAGTTGTATACACATGCTCTTCATGCAACATCAATTGGACTACGAGTATCCATAAGTGGTCGTTATCTTGTTATTTGTGTTGAGGATATAAGGTACAACAAAGGCTTCTTAGTTGTGTTCTGAAATATTGGTAGTGAATGTTAACTGAATTTACACGCACCTCAAACATGCCTAAATAAACTTGCGGGAACTAATGGAATGCATAACGGATTCACGGTTCACAAATAATGAGAAAAAATGAGTCTTCATCATTCCGAGTCCCCGAACACATTTTGGTCTCTCAAAACCCCGAACATAGTTTTACTCTTTTATTATTTTATATATGCAACTAATTAATGAAAAATTTTTCTTTTTTGTAGGAACAAAGTTTCACATTTTGATGGAGGGCATTCTAACAAGTGAACCACTTTTTTTGTTGGGCTAATTTTTTGTTGATGCTTTCATAGGTTTCTTAATACTTTTTGATGAATATGTAATATGTATATGTTATTAGTTTAGAACTTGACTCGGATCGATTGTATATTTTTTTTGTTCATTCCAATATATTAATTGGTTGATATTTAGATGAATCGATGAAATTTAGTAGTTGAAATAGATCATTAATTGAGTTGGATTTAATTTTGTACATGGTGGTATTGTATATATATATATATATGTGCAGGGTGGTATATATTGTTTTTACAGGATAGTATTTATGTCACTTTTATAAAGTGTTTATGTCACTTTTACAGTATTTATGTCACTTTTAAGACTTTGGTGTAATAATTTTGTTTGGTATTTATGTCACTTTTCTACTTTTATGTCACTTTAGGTTAAAAGTGACATAATTAAAATGGTATTTATGTCACTTTTAAGTATTTATGTCACTTTTAAGACTTTGATGTAATAATTTTGTTTGGTATTTATGTCACTTTTTTACTTTTATGTCACTTTAGGTTAAAAGTGACATAAATAAAATGGTAATTATGTCACTTTTAAGTATTTATGTCACTTTTTATTAACAAATGTGTTGGTTTTATGAAACATTTATGTAACTTTTATAAAACATTTATGTCACTTTTAAAACATTTATGTCACCTCCATTTATGTCACTTTTTTTTTTAAAAAGTGACATAAATACCTATTTATGTCACTTTTTAAGTGACATAAAATGCTTTTTTCCTTGTAGTTTGTAGACCATACACCACGGGACCAGCCGGGCCAGAAGAAGAAAAAGTAAACCTCGCTTGTGTAGGGAAGGCCCCTTGGACCACCTTCATCATAAAATAAATCAAGCCAGAAGAATGAAAGGCACTCATCTCCATACTTCACAAGTACATTAATGAGTTTTCATGGACATATGACCAAATTCAAGGGATACATATCTCCCTGGTCACTCATAAGCTCAATGTCAACCCTACCTAGCCACCCGTGAAGCAGGCCCCTCGAGTGTTCTGACACAAACTAGAGCTCCAAATTGAAAGCAAGATCAAGAAACATCTAGAGGCTGGGTTCATTAGGCCCATCAAGTACCCAATTTGTCTAGAAAACATTGTGCTATTAAAAAAGAAGAATGGCCAAATCAGGGTATATATGAATTTTTGCGATCTCAATAAGGCGTGTCAAAAAGATGAATTTCCTCTACCAAATTTTGATACCCTCATAGATGCCACTTCAGGACACCAGAGCTTCTCGCTCATGGAAGGGTTCAGTGGGTACAACCAAATCAAAATGGACCCTGGTGATGTGGAGAAAACAGCCTTCTAGACCCCTTTTGGCAATTTCTACTATACAGTCATGCCATTCGGATTAAAAAAAATGCAAGTGCCACATACCAAAGGGAAATGACGGCTATCTTTCATGATATGCTCCATCACAATCTTGAAGATTATGTGGATAACATAGTAGTTAAAATCAAGCAAGAACATGCTCCACGAGCAGATAATTGGTTTTCAGACGCTCTGGCCACCCTGGCCTCCAAGGTGGACATGCCGGAAGAGTTAACTCGCATAGAAATCATTAAAAGGACCCTTCCTTCCCTGATACTTGAGTTATTCCCACTAGAAGAAGTCTTCGATTGGGGGGACTAACATCATGGCTCAGTTACACAATCACAAAGGAACCTTGGTAATCTCAAAATTAAAGATATTCACCCTCCTCGAGAGAAATCTCTATTTCACCATACAGTTATCCTGGTAGAATGCATAGGAGCATAAGAGGCAAAGCTCTAACTCCACCAAGTCCACAACACCTGTGGGGTGGGAGATGTTAGCTTATACCACTAGTGTAAAAAAAAAAGAATACTATTGGCCAAAAATGGGGAGAAATGCAATTTCACTAAGCAAATCTCAAACGGGCTTGCCCGAAATGTCAAGAGTCCATAAACAAGGAGGAATGCAATTTCACTGAGCAAATCTCATATTGGCGATAGCTCTATATAGATTATCATAAGGAAAACTCGTTGCCCTTTGATCAGAATGATGCATCTATTATAAAAAAGCGAGCCTCAAAATTCTTCATACAAGGGGACTAGCTTTTTAGGCACAGTTTTGACGAACAACCCCTACAATGTTTAGCCGGAGGAGAAATTAATCATGTCCTAGAGGAGGCACAAAAGCTAGAGCACCAAGGTGGCATGGAACTTTGTTGCCATCTCTTAGATTTGGGATACTATTGGCCAATAATGGAAAAATAATCCAAAATTCAGGTCAAAAAGTGTCATCCTTGCGAAATCCATGCAAACAAGATCCACACGCACCTATCGTCGACCATCGTGCACTTTTAATGCCTTGGCCCTTCCACCCTTGGGCTCTTGATCTAATAGGGCCAATCTCACTGCCACCCAAAGAAAACATTTGGATCCTAGCCGCCACTAAACTCTACACTAAATGGGTAGTGCCCATCCCAATGTGAAGAGTGGTTGGACCTGTAGTGGTAAATTTTATCTGTGAAAATATTATGCACCACTTTGGAATCCCCAAGGTATTTCTGTCAAAAAATGGAATGCCCTTCATCAACAAGCACATTGTGCAGCTCAAGGTTTCCTATGACATCATGCATCATCGATATCCCCCCGACTACCTTAAAGGGAATGGTCAAAAGCCACAAACAAAACCATCGTAGATTTTAAGTCTTTCCTTGTAGGCCTATCGAACCTCCAAACGTTGGCCAATCTAGGCGACTCCCTTTTCCTTGGTCTATGGGGTAGAATCTGTCTTGCCTACTAGGTATGTAAAACCTTCCGTACATATAGCAATGGAAAGTGAAGTCCTGCACAAACCTCGACTGACCATGTTGGAGCAACTGGACTAGCATCGAGACAAGGTGCGAGAGAACCTCCAAAAATATCAAAGCAGATTTGTATGTGTTTAAGATGCCATGATATGGCCCAGAACATTCAAAGTAGGAGACCAAGTCCGGAAGACAGCTACACATATAATGCGCGATATCTCGGCCCTAATTTCACACCACATTGGGAAGGACCCTATGAAGTAAAAGAAGCAAATCCTAGCAGGTATTATAGAATCTACAAGGTTGGTAGTGACTCTTTGTTTGGACCCATCGATACCCAATGGCTTAAAAAATATCATGCTTAGGATAAAGGATGCCCCTTTATGTGCTTTTGACAGTTTCACATGACCTATTTTGTGCTCTTTCTTACCTATGTTATGATTGGACTAGTATATGCGGCGTAATATATTTATGAAGTTTTTTTCTTTCCTTACCCAATTTTGTGCATTTTTCTACGGTTTTCTATTCCTTTTATTTATTAAAACAGGGGGATATATATATAGTTGATGTCCAAAAGTTATGATGGATAGCCGCCACCATTCAGTAAATAGCATCCAAAAGGTATGATGGATAGTCGCCACCACACAGCAACTAGAATAAACATAAAGCATACACTAAATAGAAATAAAAAAGAAAGAGTAATAGCCCAAGGAACGACATCAACATCAGAAGGGCTGCAAACCATCAGGAAATAAGCCATCAATAGAAAGACTACCAGAGGCACCTCCTTGGCACAAAAGATGAGATACACCTATCTCAGCACGGATAACACTAATATCCTGCTATACTCCATCAAACTCCATCAACAAAGATGTAACTTTCTCCTTGACCTTCTCTAGCTCACTTTCAAGAGCAACCTCTTGCACACCAACTCTTCTCCCGAGTATCCATGTTCAATAAACGACGAAGAGAGAGCAATGAAGTCATATATGCCTCTAACCAACCAATATCCATATGTGTACTATGACGGAGATCAAGGATGTTTTCGTCAAAACCATCGAGAATCTCAAAAGTCAAATCATCTACCAGGGTCTTCGTCATGATCCGGAGTAGACCCGCTAAGGTATGATAAAAAGAATGCTCTAAATTTGCCAAAACATTGCGACAAAGGCACAAAGGTCCCCATATAATGCACATAAACTATCTCCAAGAAAACACCATCGGCTCCATCACAGGACAAGCCATGCCAACCAGAACCATCGCCCAAAGTTGCTAGTAGTGACACGAATACCAGAGGCAAGCCATCAGAAGCACTAGCACGCCCAATTAAAAACCCACTAGAGGAAAAAAGTCTAATTGAAGAGGGGATATTGCACTATAGGGGGCCACCTAATGAAGAAGCCAAAATGGGGCGAACCAAGGGTACAATAGAGCCTTCATCTACACCCATCCTTTGATTAGCTCTCCGATATAATTCAACAAATGCATTGCTTGATGTGGAAATACGGGGCAAACCAAATAGGGGAGTTTTGGACTACTCAGAAAAGCCCAAAGTCCTAACTAAAATAGAGGACGAAGAAGAGCTACGAGCAGGAAGGCGACTCTTAGGACCTGAAATGATTACAAAGGTGGTGCCATAAGTATAAGCAGAAGCATAAGTAGGAGTGGAATTGGTACTAGAAGTAGAAGCGGAAGTTGTAGTACAAGAAAAAGTAGAGGCTATACCAGTCCCACAAATAGATGCACCTGCAAAAGTGGTAGCACTCTAAGAGAAATACCCTCAGAATTGACACCAACAGAAGAAGAAACCTCAGAGGCGCCTCCAGAGGTAGCCCCAGTAGACTTACTCCCAAAAGTCACCCCAGTAAAACCCGAAGAACCCTTAAGCCGCGAGCCACTACTAAGCACGGACGAAGAACTGATCAAAATACCGGAAGTGCACTCGATCGAGAGAGCGGAGGTACTCAAAGATATGGACGTGCCACCTCCACCAAAGGCACCCATAAGAGAGTCCTTCTCCCTCTCTCTCCCTCCCTCATTTTCCACATCACCCACTAATATCACCAACCGATCCCTATGTTGAATATCATCAAATAGATCCTCTTCACTACTTAAACTATCATCTGACGCGTTGGACATTCCTAGTCCTGATGCATCATCACCATCACTATCACGAGACCCATCACTACTACTACTAGACTCCTCTATCACCATACGATGCTTGCCCTTTTCCTCTACTTCTCATACAACGAGTTACAAATCAGGTAGAAGCATCGACCTCAATATCCTCTAACCCATGCCATGCGTCTACCTATCCCCTGACCACTACCGCTTACCACCTCCCCCGCTACCACTGATGAATATCCTCCTACACCACTGCCTCCTACTCTCTTTGTTCTTCTACTAGAAGCACTGGTCTTTCTTTTCTTCAAACGTGCCTACACAAACCCCACCCTTTTTTCTTATAAAAAATCTATATACGCATTGATATACATTTGCATATATTATATATAAAAGAGGGTAGACTAATCTTCCACATTCTTTTTTATTTTATTTTATCAAATTTTTTTTCTAAGGGCTCGATTTCTTCTTTTAATTATTTTCATTTACTTCTCCACTCATTAAATAATAATAATAATGAATAAAATTACTCTCTATTCTTACCTCTGGGCTTTTTAACTTCTTCGTCGGGCTTCAAAGCTAAAAGGATATATCCAAAGGCCACTCTCCCATACAGACGATGAAACACAAGAGATAATCACTGGGGAAAAACGTGAACACCCCCAAGTTGCCACGAGTTCATCTTGAGAAGCACTAATGCGATGAAGTGAGATGTCCCAACTACCGATGAGCCTTGCTTCGCCTTGAGGAGGAACACCTAAGCAATACGCCTTTAATCTATTTAGACCAAGCTCCCAAAAGGACTTGTAGGCCATTGAGGTGAGACCCTTGCTCTTTCAAGAAAGGGTGGTAAAGCCAAAGCTGAGATGAGGCATGCAAAGGCCCCAGTTCTGAAAATAACTAGATAGGTCATCCGCACCAGCAATATTGTGATAAATAGGTGGATCCTAGGTTAATCCAAATTGAGGTAAAAATTGGTCTGGACGATAAACCATGCCTCAAAAACTAGCCTCACTGTAGGCAAGAAGACATGACAGGGCCAGAGACACAAGAACTACCAATACATCATGACTTGCATCCTCTTACGCACCTGCAACCAACCGACAACTACTACATGTATAAATAACGTTTGCTCCAAGCTATGTGCTCCAAACCACTTCATAACATAAGGATGACCAATAAAATGGGAGTACTCTTCTATAATAGAAGCCAATGATCAGGGGAGGTAGGGGATGCCAGAGCCCATTGCAAAGACTGCTCTTTTAGCTTTCCCAGCTACAAGCCATTGACCTTTGTGCTCGTATAAGAATGGTTGCAAGAACTGGGTAGGAACAAAAGACACAATACAATACTAGCCAGCCGAGCAATACATATCTTCCCTAATCATATCCAGTCATAGAAAAAGAGTGCCCAAGAATATACGCACAAGCAACACCATTTTCCCTTTGGACAAAATTACTGCAAGACCAAACCAAGGAGGATTTGGGCCATCCTCCAGCGAACCCTCAAACATACAATGGGATAACCAACAAGCAATATAGGCCACAAAATGATACTTAAACCCAGCACTGTGATCAATCTCGTGAGCATAGCTTGGCTTGGTAGTATTCTGACAATCTTCCCAAAAAAGTCACATAAAACCCCCAAATGTAGCTTTCATACCCAAGGACATTGGACCACTCAGATATAGATCCCCATTAGAGCAAAAACCAAAAGTCCTCCGGCAATGTTTGAGGTTCCCATTCAAAACTTCCACCAATTTTCGCTCATCAGCATCCAAAGTATAAGAGGCAAGATCGACCTTTTCCATAATAATAAGACACAAACTGGCTGCGACATCCTTTAGAGTAGGATTAAATTTGCCCCAAGTAGCTACAAAGGTATGCGTAGTAGAAGACCACTAAGATACCAATGTAAGCATATCCTCCTCAATCCGTTGAACTTTTAAAGAGTGGCAAATGAGTACGACATTGTATATTTGGGCCATATTCGGTGGACCCTCAAACTCTGTCATCCTGGCCTCAATTCATTCATCCCATTAGCTCATAGGTGTGGTTTAACTTGAAAACCTCAGCTCCAAATATAGAAATTCTCCATGCTCTAACTAGAATCAAGAAATTGAACCTCCCTCCATCGACTTTACTTCAGGACCAATAGAAGCTGGCACATGAGTATATTTGCCAAAGTCAGTAAATGGGGGCTGCTTCATCTGGTCCATTGTCTCCCAAAACTTGTCTTTATCTCCTAAATAGGGGGCCCTCTGCCAAAGGAGTAATCCAAAACTAAGGGTAATTTTGCTTCCCTTAGCTTCTCAGATAGAGCCCTTTTTATCTTTTTCTTAGGCATTATCCCTACAAAATAACACAAAAAATCTCATTCAAAACAATGCTGTCCAAAGCACTACACCAAAAGCAAAAACCCAATACCAAAATTCTTTCTTTTAGGAAACTTACCCACACTAAAGATGCCGAGCTACAAAAAAATGGGTTAAGAGAAAAGTACACCAACTACCCAGCCTCTCTAGCACAAAATACCTATGCAAGAACCCATAAACACCCATTCATTACTGCTTAACCTTTGAAACTTAAATCACCACACAAGTAATAGAGAAGAAACAGCTTACCCTACAAAGGCAATTCAAAAGTATAAGAAACCCAACAAGAAGAAACAAGAATTGCCAAGAACTACATGTAATATGTTTACAAAATTATCTTCCTCCTTCAATATTTGAATTTAAAGGCATAACTGAACTCAAAATAAGGAAATGACAATTCCAAACATCACTAAATCAAAATTTGGGGTTACCTCTCAATTTGGGCTCCAACTTGGATCATGGTGCAGCGTGAGTTGCCCTTACCATTTACCACAAGGAGTGGGTTGACTCGGTTTGGTGCGGTAGTGGCTCAAACATGTGCTACTATGATGCGAGTGACTTAAATCATGCACTGGTTTTATAACTAACTCAGATCAGAGTGGTAATTGAAGAAGTTAAAACACGATCTAAAGCTCTTTGGTAAAATTGCTATGTGATATGACAGTGGCATCTCGGTGCTATGCATGGTTGCTGCGGCTCATCATAGAGGGGTATGTAATAGTAGTGGCATCGTGGGCTAGGTATGCGGCAGTCTAGCCTTGTTGAGCTTTGGTGCTGATAGTGGTGGCTCGAGTGGTATGATATATGGCAGTTAGATGATGTGGCGTAGTGGGGATAGGATGTCAGTGCGGTACAAGCATGTGGGGAAAATCACAGGTCAAGGTTGATGTTTAGAGTTCAACGCGGTAGGGTGTGTAGTAAAGTTCGTGATGTGGTGTGTGAGGGTGAGTGTCACGGTGGATGAAATACAGTCGAGGTGCGTGTCACGCCCCGAAGTACCAAAAATAGGGAAAAATAATTTCCTTTATGGGTTCGTAGGCACGTGACTGGTTGTGAGTGTCACCTGATTGTCCAAACATGCTTATAGCCATAACATAATATGGGAAAATGACTATGTTCAGCGGAAGTAGGAAACTAAAACATTCAAGTCTTTTATTGGTAGTATATTACAGACCAAAAAGATATCCAAAGGTTACATCTTACAAGACTAGCTAAACTATTACATCACTAACATAATAATAACAGAACTATAACAAAAGAAAAGCTCCAAAGTCTTCAGCTGGCGAAACCGTAGCCTTCCTCGTAGTAATCTTCACCAGCATAGTCTTCAGTAGTAAAGTCAGCATCTTGATAGTAGGCGGTTCCGTCTAGACCTGCAAAGGCTGGACGTGGAAGGTCCAGCGGCATGAAAAGCCATTAGTGGTTAAGTTAAGTGAGGGTCCCCTTAAGGTTACCACCACCTAAGGTAAGTTATTCTTCATATATTCTTATTTCTCGAAACCATATCTCGTTCATCATTTCTTATTCTCGATACTATGTCTTGTTCGTCTTTTCTTATTCTCAAAACCATATCTTATTTAAACCCAATCATTCCCTTTGAAACATAACCCAGAACTGAACTGACCAATGACATTGACTGAAAGAAGACTTAACTCCAAACGCATTTACTGGTCAAGAAAGAACAACACTCAATAATGAATAGTTAACTGTCGCCCAACTGGCACTCAAACTGTCTCCCAAATGGCATTCAAACTATCGCCCAACTGGGATTCAACTGTCGCCCAACTGGCATTCAAACTGTAGCCCAAATGGCATAAGTGTGCGGGACATTAACAATCTCTTGGTCGAACACGTCATGCCGATCCTTAGGTCACCCGTACGTTACCGAACACGTCATGCCGATCCTCAGACCAAGGGTATGAGAAATTAATAATCACTTAGACGAACACGTCATGTCGATCCTCAGGTCACCCGTACATAACCAAACACTTCATGTCGATCCTCATTCCAACGGTGCGGAAAACTAATCAACTACTTGATCGAACACGTCATGACGATCCTCAGGTCTTCCGCACTTGACCGAACACGTCATGCCGATCCTCAGATCAAGGAACAAAACATAACTCACCAATCGACGCCATGGAATAATCGAGAGACCAACTTTGCAAGAATTATCCAAACATGACACGAAAGTTCACGAATCAACTTTGACCAGTGGTCACACGACTAGAAACAAAACCCAACGTCCCTTATTCAAATTAAATCTGTTATTGAAGGTTTTATCAATATCTTACGCGTTCGTACGTTTCGTGGTTTAGTTCACTAATATCATCCATTTATAACCGTTAATATTTTGCTATACATCCGACATTCCGTTTTACCTCTCAATATACTTACGATGGAAACTTTTTCAATCACTTATTAACGGAATAATCGTGCCATACAACATACTTATAGTTTGGGTATGAACTTTCAATGGTCATTAGACTATATTCATAACAATGGAAAACATAGTACGTAGCTCATGGATTTATAACATGAATTTAATACCAATAAACATATAGATGAAACCCTTAACATACTCATCTACACGATAGCACTACCATAGTACAAGATTTTCATAACAACACAGGTACCAGAAAACTAGCATCAACAATCAACACCATGCATAAACAAAACATTATACAAAAAGCTGTACAATCTACCAGGATATATTTTCACTGTGTTGACTGAATTAACATGATTTATTTGGGTATGATAAATTGCTTTGTATATCAAACTCAAAACTAAAACATTATAGATAATAGGAATATCTTCATGTACAAAAAAAATCTAGCTTCAATTACATTTTTGAGCTACTCAAAATATTTATTTTACAAGACATTTCTTATATCTCGGACTGTTTTGTCCAAGATTTGTAGTACTGCATTGTATGTGAATTTCAGCTATGAAGGATGGGTTTTTAGACTGAGCTATAGAAGAGTTATTTGTAGATAAAAGAGTTAGCTTTCTCCACAAAAAAACCAAGCTTAATTCTCATTTTGGAGCTGCTCCAAACGTTGGTTTTACTAAACTACATTCTGTTGAAAGTTTCTGTTTCCCACATTCATAACACTGCGTTGTACAAGCATTTCACCCATGAAGGATTGATTTCTTGACTGAGCTATAGATGAGTTATTTGTAGATAAATGAGTTAGATTTTAGCACAAAAAAACCTAGCTTCATTCAAAGTTTTGAGCTCCTCAAAACATTCATTTTACTAAACTGCATTCTGTTGGAAGTTTCTATTTTCCCAGGTTCATAACACTGCGTTGTACATACATTTCACCCATGAAGGAGTGATTTCTAGACTGATATATAGAAGAGTTATTTGTCGATATATGAGTAAAATTTTACCACAAAAAAACCTAGCTTAATTCGAATTTTTGAACTGCACAAAACATTTATTTTACTAAACTATGTTCTGCTGAAAGTTTCAGTTTCTCAAATTTATGGATTTGTCTTGCAAGTCATGAAAACTTCAACACAACAACATCAAACTTCTACTAAACATTAATACATACTATATATGTTCTAAATTGAGTTAGATTACTCACAATTACTCATAATTTACTCACCAAAGCATGAAATTGAGCTTGGATATTGATTTGAGCTTAATGGAGCTTGAACTCAACTCCAAGGATGAACTTCTTCTTCTTCTAACTTCCTGATTCTTCTTACTGCTGGGAATTTTCTTGAGCTTCTAGGACTTATAAACACAGCTCTTAGGTTCCCATGGTAGTATATGTAGGTTTATGGGTGTGTATATGTGTTTGCATGTGAGGTGTATATAATGGAAGAGGGGTGAATGCTTGGATTTTTCTTCTAATTCAATTCTATCTCTGCATGGAACTCCCAACTCCTAGCTCTCTCTCCAAACATATATGTAGAATTTTATGGACAAGAAGAGTGAAATGCATGGGTGTATGTATGTTTATATAGAGAAAAGTGGATGCTAGGTGTCAAATGGATGCTTGAATGCATGGACAAGTGTCCATTAGATGGACAAGTGGCAAGTATATAGATGACATGTGGAGGTGATGTTGTATGTGCCACCAAGTGGCCGGCAATGTTGGGTCCACCTTGGGTTTCGTGCCACTTTCTTGATTTGTGTGCATAAGTTCCTCGATATACGTGTGAGTCTCGATTTACGTGCAAATGGGCATTGTTTTAATGTCCGGGTCTGGGTACAAGACTGCATTAATTTTTATTACGGCTGAGTCGGTACGGTTACTACCGTCCAAACCGTCACGTAATTAAAATAATAATATAATATTATAGTCGGTCCAATACAGAAATTCAAAAAAACTGATATTATTAATGAAAAGAAAATTACAGGTGTTACATCTTCCACCAACTATAAAAGGATTTCGTCCTCAAAATCAGAGCTTATCTAGGTACAAAATAGAAAAGGATATATCTCTCGCATCTCTGACTCTATTTCCCACGAATCTTCTCTTTCATCATGATGATTCCATTGAACTTTCACCAATGGGATCTCCTTGTTCCTCAGCTTCTTGGTTTCTCGACCCAAAATCTTGATGGGTCTCTCTGTGTAAGACACGTTGTTATTTGCCTCAATGTCCTTGAAGTTGATTACATGTGGCGTCGCGCCCTGATGATACTCCTTCAACATACTGATGTGAAAACATTATGAATACCTGACAACCTTGGTGGCAACATCACTAATTTCTAATATCCAACATGGAATTTTTGGAGAAATTCAGGTGCTACAATTCTACCCACCTTATCAAAGGATTTTGTCCTCGAAATCTAGGGTTTTTTAGGTCTCAGAAAGTACAAGGTACTAATCATATCTTAGATTTTAAGGTTGTGAGGTTCCCATTAGCTAGCTAATCAGACCATCTCACCAATTCTTTCGAACGTCCAAACTTCTTTGCTAAATAACACCATGTGAATTTCAAAGTTCTGACATTGAATATGGCACCTTTGGTCTTTCGTCTTGTTCATTGCTAGGATTAATTTGATGATCTGCGAGCTCTCTTTTGGGACCTTCTTTGTGGTGGAACCATGTTTTGAATTCCTCGTTCTGGACAATCTTTGTGCACACGTCCAGTCTTTCCACAATTGAAGCACTGAGCCTATCAACTTGTGAGCTATTTCAGTGCTTTGCATTCTTTAAAGTGATGTCTAGATATTCCGCAGCTGTCTCAGATATCACGTTGCTTTGGATGTGTCTGAACGGTAGTCTGATTAACTTTCCTTTCATTGTTTCTTTGCCTCTTGTGATAAATCTTGATGTATCTAAAGTTTTCCTCAATGATTGTGGACTATATTCGAGTAGTTGTTCGTGATACTAGTTTGTTTCTTCTGTGTCTTTAATCGGGCAAGATTCTTACCTCTCAGCTTCTTGATGCGATGGTTGAGAAGTCTGGTTGGTCTCATGATTGTCTTCTATAACTTGTAGGGGTCGTGGGGTCCTTTTAAGCGTGTTATTGTGATTGAGTTCCTTTGCGTGTCGACATGAAATCGTCGTGGAGTTTTGGCATCGTAGGTGATGACACAAGTCGTTAAGCAATTTTTCCACGTATTAATTAATACCAAGCATATAAGTTGTTACTGGTAATTGGAGTAGGATTGAATTCACTTGTAAGGAGTTGAATTCATAACAAAATGAATACTCATTATGTACTGTGTTAGAAACGAAGAGGTACATGATCAATCACTTATAGGATCACATTGTATAGAATGAGTATCTGAGAATAACCATTAGATGATTACTATAGGACAATCATAGTAATGCAATGACTATGGGCGCAAGGCCTCCCAGGTAGGACATAAGAATTCCTTGTCTCATAAGCCAATAATTTAGGTGAAGCCTTAATGATAAAAGTCAAGGTTACCAATAAGACGAATTTGTGAAATGAAAGGAAATGGAGACTAATTTACAAAGGGGTGCAATATGCTTGAGTTCCTTAGGTGGACAAATACAAAGAGATCCTTTGCAATAATGTCAAGGGATACGCACTTGAGAAAGTTGGTCAAATGGTTGACAGTCCAAACGATTTACAAAGATTAATTTAACAGATCATTAGTCCAAATTACTTACAATGATTGGTTTATAAATGAATTATTGGAATCAATTTTCATGGTGATAAGTCCAAAGAGGTGACTTATAGCATTAGAAAGCAAATGAATTCACAATTGGATTTATCATTGATAAGAATGATCCAAAATCTTGTTAAGTGAAATCAGAGAGGACAACGAATAACTGTCAATTAATGAAATAATAAAGGACATCCCAAGGTTCATCATAAGGATAACTGATCTAACGCAACCAATGGTAGAAAATAGTGGGTTTACTCAAAAGGAGTTAAATCAGAAAGATGAATATAATTACTCAGCCTTATATGGTTTTAGTTTATGACGCGCGCAGGGTCAGAGATGCATTTCTTTAGCGTGTTGGTGGAACATCGATGTTGTACACCTGAAATGTGTCTTCTCTTGGTAGGCCCTATGCAATCTGATCATTGGCTTGAAGGTGGAATGCAGTACTCATCTTCACTAGTTTTCGCGGTGCGAGTCGTTCGTTGTGATTAAACGTGGTGGATGTCAGCAGTCTATGAGGTTATTCGATCTATTGAAGGTATGTTCTAATCTTGCGTCTTCCATCGCCTCGGGTTAAGTCAATATCTCATGTGCTCCTTGTAGTAGGGTTGACCTTGGTAGTGTAGCAGGTGGTGGCTTGAGTGGTCTCAAAAGCGATTCTGAATGGGCGATATGGAGGTGTCTAAATAACTCATTTCCATAGTCACTTACGCTAGTGCCGTTAGCGGTCTTCCATAAGCTTTGTATTAGTCTTCCAAATACACCGGTGGGATCGATCTCCTTAGGTATTATGTTGCTTAGCCTTCTGGACTGGTCCTCAGTTGTTTGAGATGATTCATCCATTATAGAGATCGAGAAGATTCTTCTGTTCATACGTATGAGTTCGTGTCTATAAGGTTTCTATCATACCTTATGCGAAGCAATCATAGCCTATTACATCTCACATTATAGTTATCATCATAATCCCAGTAACTAGAATACGATGATTGAAATGATTGAATAGATTGATCCAAAATGAAGCCAAAGCTGAATCCGAAAAGCATATGAATTCTCACAGATAGAAGTACAATAGTAGAATGATGTGATCCATTCAAGAATAAGATATAAATCTAACAAGGATTGAATGACTGTTTACTATGGAATTAATCGTAGTATCTCCAGATTTGTAGGAAATGAAAGTAACTGATGGCATAAAGCCTTCAACGAATGAAATAAGAATTAGGTATTTCATAAGTGAAATAGTCTAAATGAAACCCCACTGATAAAGAATAAGGTAGGAACTGAGAGAGACAATAAGAGGTCAAGATGTATAGAGAGTACAACATTTTTGAGTTCATGGCAAGAACAAGGATAGAGAACTCATTTAGAATTATTAAAATGAAATGAACTTGTAAGAATTTCAAGGAATAATAAGTCAAAAAGAATGACTTTGCAGTACTAGTGATCGAACTTGTTCTCAAAAGAATTTGTCAAGAATCGGATGATCAAGGTACATACTTAAGAATTGTTGACTGGGGAATTTCTAAAAATTCAAGGAAATGAATTACTTATCAAGGATTGTATCACAATAATTATTGACGGTAATTGGAGCCACTTTACAAAATATATAGATACCATTTTCAGAAGAAATGGCCATTAGAATAGAAGGTATCGATTTACTCAAAGGGAGTGGAATGAGTAGAAAGGATATGACTGCTTACTATAGTATTCGCCTACCATATCTAAGGTAAATTTTTCCTCTCTTATTATCTATAACGGGTCCTCTAAGAAGTCTTCCTCAGGGTCCTCCTCCTTCTCCTTGATGTCAGCTGGATCTGTTTCGTGGTCCTTCTCAGGCATCGGTATCATCTCGTCCCCGTCAACTGGTGGTGCTGGATGGTCGTGTACATCATCCCCTAGTCTCTGAAGATCGTCCGCTGGGTCAACCTCCTCGATCTGCTCATCATTGCTACTTGTTGGATCATCCTCAATTGTCAGGTCATCGTCGTCATCTGTGTCATCACCATTAGATGGGTCGTCTGCTGAGTGGTCACTGCCTATAGAATCCTCTCCACTCGCTATGTCGTCGTCGCTATCTATATCCATGGGATCTGAATCGGCATCTAGCTCTGGTATGGGCTCGGGTGAGAGTGGTGGTGCTGGTGCAGCCATGATAATCGGGAAGAGTATATCGTCATATAGTGCCTCATCCTGAGTCATGCTGATAAGCTCCTGGTGAATAAGTATGGTAGTCTCTGAAGCATGGATCGACTCGGGTAGAACTCGATCCGGATACTGCAATGTATCGGTAAGCATAGCTCTCCGTATGTCCTCCTCCAAGATATGCCTCGCCCTCTAGCAGATTCGCTGTCGATATAGTACAGGGCTAGCAGGCTGGATACGACCGTAGCGATTATAGTGACCTCCGAAATCATCATGAACGAAGCTCGACTCCATAATCATGCAAGAGGAGCTAACTTAGTGTCAGTACTAATACGAGGTAAATCTTAGGCTCATAACTTAAGGTGTAGGACAATCACTGAGTGCGTCTAAACCTAAAGCTCTGATACCAAAAATTCATGTCACGCCCCGAAGTACCAAAAATAGGGAAAAATAAATTTCCTTTATGGGTTCGTAGACACATGACTGGTTGTGAGTGTCACCTGATTGTCCAAACATGCTTATAACCATAACATAATATGGTAAAATGACTATGTTCAGCAGAAGTAGGAAACTAAAACATTCAAGTCTTACATCAGTAGTATATTACAGACCAAAAAGATATCCAAAAGTTACATATTACAAGACTAGCTAAACTATTACATCACTAACATAATAATAACAGAACTATAACAAAAGAAAAGCTCCATAGTCTTCAGCTGGCGAAATCGTAGCCTTCCTCGTAGTAATCTTCACCAGCATAGTCTTCAGTAGTAAAGTCAGCATCTTGATAGCAGGCGGCTCCTTCTAGACCTGCAAAGGCTGGACGTGGAAGGTCCAGCGGCATGAAAAGCCGTTAGCGGTTAATCTAAGTGAGGGTCCCCTTAAGGTTACCACCACTTAAGGTAAGTTATTCTTCATCTCTTCTTATTTCTCGAAACCATATCTTGTTCATCAGTTCTTATTCTCGATACTATGTCTTGTTCGTCTTTTCTTATTCTCAAAACCATGTCTTATTTAAACCCAATCATTCCCTTTGAAACTTAACCCAGAACTGAACTGACCAATGACATTGACTAAAAAAAGACTTAACTCCAAATGCATTTACTGGTCAAGAAAGAACAACACTCAATAATGAATAGTTAACTGTCGCCCAACTGGCACTCAAACTGTCTCCCAAATGGCATTCAAACTATCGCCCAACTGGCATTCAAACTGTCGCCCAAATGGCATAAGTGTGCGGGACATTAACAATCTCTTGGTCGAACACGTCATGCCGATCCTCAGGTTGCCCGCACATTACCGAACATGTCATGCCGATCCTCAGACCAAGGGTACGGGAAATTAATAATCACTTAGACGAACACGTCATGCCAATCCTCAGGTCACCCGTACATAACCGAACACTTCATGCCGTTCCTCATTCCAAGGGTGTGAAAAACTAATCAACTACTTGATCAAACACATCACGACGATCCTCAGGTCTTCCACACTTGACCGAACACGTCATGCCGATCCTCAGATCAAGGAACAAAACATAACTCACCAATCGACTCCATGGAATAATCGAGAGACCAACTCTGTAAGAATTATCCAAACACGACATGAAAGTTCACGAATCAACTTCGACCGGTAGTTACACGACTAGAAACGAAACCCAACGTCCCTTATTCGCATTAAATCTGTTATTGAAGGTTTTATTAATATCTTAAGCGTTCGTACGTTTCGTAGTTTAGTTCATTAATATCATCCATTTATAACCTTTAATATTTCGCTATACGTCCGACATTCCGTTTTACCTCTCAATATACTTACGATGGAAACTTTTTCGATCACTTATTAACACAATAATCGTGCCATACAACATACTTATAGTTTGGGTATGAACTTTCAACGGTCATTAGACTATATTCATAATAATGGAAAACATAGCACGAGCTCATGGATTTATAACATGAATTTAATACCAATAAACATATAGATGAAACCCTTAACATACTCATCTACACGATAGCACTACCATTGCATAAGATTTTCATAACAACACAGGTACCAGAAAACTAGCATCAACAATCAACATCATGCATAAACAAAACATTATACAAAAAGCTGTACAATCTGCCAAGATATATTTTCACTGTGTTGACTGAATTAACATGATTTATTTGGGTATGATAAATTACTTTGTATATCAAACTCAAAACTAAAACATTGTAGATAATAGGAATATCTTCATGTACAAAAAAAAAATCTAGCTTCAATTACATTTTTGAGCTACTCAAAATATTTATTTTACAAGACATTTCTTATATCTCAGACTGTTTTGTCCCAGATTTATAGTACTGCATTGTACGTGAATTTCACCTATGAAGGATGGGTTTTTAGACTGAGCTATAGAAGAGTTATTTGTAGATAAATGAGTTAGGTTTCTCCGTAAAAACACCAAGCTTAATTCTCATTTTTGAGCTGCTCCAAACGTTGATTTTACTAAACTACATTATGCTGAAAGTTTCTGTTTCCCAGATTCATAACAATGCATTGTAAATGCACTTCACCCATGAAGGATTGATTTCTGGACTGAGCTATAGAAGTTTTATTTGTAGATAAATAAGTTAGATTTTACCACAAAAAAATCTAGCTTCATTTCAATTTTTGAGCTCCTCAAAACATTCATTTTACTAAACTACATTCTGCTGGAAGTTTCTGTTTTCCCAGGTTCATAACACTGCGTTGTACATGCATTTCACCAATGAAGAAATGATTTCTAGACTGAGCTATAGAAGCGTTATTTTTAGATATATGAGTTAGCTTTTAGTACAAAAAAACCTAGCTTAATTTGAATTTTTGAGCTGCACAAAACATTCATTTTACTAAACTATGTTCTGCTGAAAGTTTCAGTTTCTCAAATTTATGGATTTGTCTTGCAAGTCATGAAAACTTCAACACAACAACATCAAACTTCTACTAAACATTAACACATACTATATATGTTCTAAATTGAGTTAGATTACTCACAATTACTCATAATTTACTCACCAAAGCTTGAAATTGAGCTTGGATGTTGATTTGAGCTTAATGGAGCTTGAACTCAACTCCAAGGATGAAATTCTTCTTCTTCTTACTTCTTGATTCTTCTTACTGCTGGGAATTTTCTTGAGCTTCTAGGACTTATAAGCACAGCTCTTAGGTTCCCATGGTAGTGTATGTAGGTGTATGGGTGTGTATATGTGTTTGCATGTGAGGTGTATATAATGGAAGTGGGGTGAATGCTTGGATTTTTCTTCTAATTCAATTCTATCTCTCTATGGAACTCCCAACTCCTACCTCTCTCTCCAAACATATGTGTAGAATTTTATGGACAAGAAGAGTGAAATGCTTGGGTGTATGTATGTTTATATAGAGAAAGGTGGATGCTAGGTGTCATATGGATGCTTGCATGCATTGACAAGTGTCCATTGGGTGGACAAGTGGCAAGTATATAGATGACATGTGGAGGTGATGTTGTATGTGCCACCAAGTGGGGCCCACCTTGGTTTTGTGCCACTTTCTTGATTTGCGTGCATAAGTTCCTCGATATACGTGTCGGTCTCGGTTTACGTGCAAACATGTATTGTTTCTAATGTCCGGGTCTGGGTACAGGATTGCATTAATTTTTTATTACGGCTGAGTGGGTACGATTACTACCGTCCATAGCGTCACATAACTAAAATAATATAATAATACAGTCGGTCCAATACAGAAATTCAAAAAAACTGATATTATTAAAGAAAGGAAAATTACAGCAGTTACAGTGTGGCATGTAGGGTGCAGTTGCAGTATGAAGAGGAGGTGCGATGCAAGGTCCAGTCTGGGTTAAGCCGTCGTGGTGTGGTTTGGTGGGTTTGCTATGTGCGATATAGATACAATAAGAGAGGAAATTGTGACTTGCAATATGAATGAAATTGGGAATTTAGGGCATGAAATATGGCTCTTTGGACATTGTAATTTGTATAAACATAGTAGAGGAGGTGAAAATTAAAGCCTAAGAACTAGTCATCCCCCCAAAACCTCTCTCTCTCTCTCTACATTTGACAAATACCAATCACAAAGACTGAACATTATATGCCCCACCTGCCCATATATATATAGCCACTCCCTACAACAAACCGAATAGCTCTGACCCCCTTATCACACCTCTCACATCCTTGTCATATCCCAAAAGATACGTTCAAGCCAGAATATCTCACACTCTTACTCCTTCAACTTGACCTCTCAAATATCCAACATGATTTCGCCACCATTGCGTACTTACTTCACTAGTAAAAAGTAAGCACAAGCCTTCATATTTTTCCACCTAACCCCTGCTACTGTAGTCTAAAAAATACATAGTACCCCTCACATGTAGGGTTCACACCTCCCAAACACCACTTACACTCATATACACATACACGTATATATATATAACTAAGGAGAAGACCACAAATCTCTCGGCCTCAAAATATAAAATAATAATAAAAAAAAAAGAACCTCATACCAACCCGCCAAATGCTCAGAAGAAAACACAATGCTCTCCTATCTCAGCCCAGTACAGTACAGATGAATATTTTCCAAATGAATATATTATGTCTAAAACTTGCCATTATTACAACTCCGACTTCTATGGAAAAATAAATTCTGCGGAGAAAGACAAATGATGCCTCCATTGAAACTAAACCCCTCCCCAAATTACCAATTGCGCCCAAATCCTACATGGAATTACAGCTCTCCATTTTTTGTAAGTTTCTACCTCCATTTTTTGGCATTTCTTTTCTCAAAAAAAAATTTATTTTAAGCATAGGAAGGGAATTACAACTCCTCATTTTTCATCATCCATTTCGTAAGTCTCTATCTCCTCTACCATAGGGCAATCACAGTTCTTCATTTATTATTATTTTCTCCATCTTATGCACTTAGACTTCTTACAATATTCTATTTTATAGTTCTCCATTTTAAATTATTATGGTTTTCCATCTCCATGCTAACAAACACCCCATTTAAAACTCCAACACACATGTCTCCACCAGGTGGCATGGCCATCTTCTCCGCTTAAGGTGGCCATGAGCATCGTGCTCTCCACCACAAGGCGGCACGAGCATCACGCTCTTCCCCCTGCCCCCATTTTATGTAGATGGGTCATACCCTCTCTTCATTTAGGAAATTTCACTACGGTCTAAATCACGAGCAACACAGTCTCCCCCTTTTTCGAGAAAAGTCGCGCGAGCATCACGCTCCTCACCTCAGGGCGGTACGAGTATTGCACTCCCCCATGTTCTACATAAATAACATAGGCACCACCTCCAAATTCACCATTGAGCTCTCCATTTCCAAGCCCACAAAAATATTGAAAGAAAGGAAACACTATGCCGAAACTATGAAGAAGCAACCAGTTAAAGAGAAAAGTTCAAATTTTATCACAAACAACAAAAGAGTAAATTGAGATCACAATAGAAAATGCCAGAAACTATCTTACAAACATAGAAAAAATACAATAAACCCTAAACCCGACACATCAACTCTCTTATAATGGCTATGTTAAGCCCAGAGTAAATTAAAAACTTACGCAGTGACTCAGAGCAAAATGTGTACAAAGAAAAAACTGCCACAGCAAGAAGCCTAACTTTTTGTGTCACGGTAAAGATAATAGCTTTTCTCTTTCCTCGATAAAAATAATGAATCCACAATTCAAAGACAATTCATAGATGTTGGAGGTACAATCGTCACCATGGGAAGCTTCAAAACACCTTTTAGTACAAATGTAGCAATTACCAATACCAAACTCTAGGGTATATGTGCCAAATAGCTCCCAAGGCGATTGGCCATTAATATGAAACTCTGGGCGATCTGGCATAAGGATTAGACTTGAAGAGCCTCCTTTTACTACGAAAGTAAAAAAGTGTGAAAATTAAGGGTCCAAATGCAAATAGTTAGTACTATAGGGAGCTGCTCCACACACCAAACGTCCTGTAGGCCACTCCAAATCTTAACATAGACCCTTCCTTTTCGACAATTTATGCCCTACTGCAATGTGCCCGGCATGCGATCAAGGGGCTATTGTAGGTAATTGGTAATAGCCAATTATGTGGCATGTGTCCATGTCACACCCAACACAACGTGTTCATGAAAAGACTAAATGATTCATCCCCATGTGGACAACACCTCAACATCTGCACGTAAAGGGTCACATGAGTAGTATGTGATAATGACCTTTACAAAAAGACTTTAATACCCCCAGCCCACGTGTGGAGTCACACTCTCACAGGCACCAAGGGGATTTAGACACTCCCCACTCCAAGGTCACCAGGCCCTTTGCTATCCCACTACATGGGTTCAGCACTCCAAAGTACACTTATTACTCTAACTAATACAAGTACACGGGTTTGCCTCGTGTAGCACACACTCTATTTTTCCTTATCCTCACATATTCATATATATATATAGAAATATTTATTGTAATATTATTATAATATATATGCCTGACGAATAAGCACCCACAATTAGATCAACCACCCTCGGTTAAGGAACAATGTACTTGAGGGTGGCCTCATCTGTTTAGGATCTCGAGAGCTCGTGGTTAGGTGGCTAGAGTCAAGTGTGTCTCCCTAACTCATCCGCTTAGGTAAAATTAGGGTTAAGTAAAATTAGGGTTAGTTCCAGCCAACCTCACAACCAATGAGCAAGGCCCATCAGCGCAAAATTTGCCAATACCCCTGTCAAACAGTGCCCAGTCAGTTCAAGATTGCTTAACAAGTTGCACCAATAGTAGAGAACCGTGGTTCCTGCCATCGCATAACCCTCTGCATCCCTCGACACTCACCCTCACTTACCTTCTCAGAACCTATAGCCTTCAGCGTTGGTAACCCCACTCGCTTAAACTTCTGCACCAATAGTATTCCTCCCTCCCTTTGACCAACCAATGGAATTTGTTCACCACCAAATGACAACAGCTCCCTCTCATATGTCTCTTCCTTTTCAATACACCACTTTGTCCACATCTCATTTAATGCCCACAACTACCTTAAAGATAAGCATTTAATGCCCTCACCTACCTTAAAGAGAAGGACCTCTCCTAGATTGCCGAAACACCACATCGATAGAGCCTCCAATTGTACGATGCACCCTCACAACTCTACTATAAATACAACCTCATTTAATACATCCAACAACCTGAATTGACCTCAGGCTTGAGCAATTAATCATGTTTTCACACCCTCATTACCCTCCTCCAAGTAGTTCCTCATAGACTTTTCCTGAGACATTGTTCCACACCTTAGCACCACCTTTCCTCCACTTTTTTCCTACCTTAATATCATTATCCCTCCACCTCACTCCTCCCATACCATATATACTACTTCTCTCTCTCTCTTATTTGGAACTACCTAGACTGTCACTTAAGCTATACCACTCTTCACATATCAACCACACTAAAAAAGAATTCACACACTTTCATTCATTTTTTTTCTTATTTTTCTTTCCCTCATTTTTGATTTTATTTTTTGTTTATTATTTTTCATTTCTTTTTCTCTTTCCTCATTTGGTACATACTAACATCAAAATTTGCATATGGGAGATCGTGTGAAGTCATGTTTATGTCATTACCTGGGGACCCTTGTGGTGGAGTTGGAGATGAGCACTCTGGGAGAGTTGTCGAAAAGCTAGCTGCTGAAAGGAAAGGGTGCCAATATGGAATGGCTGGATAGACACATAGAAGAGATCAGGTAGAAGTGGCTCTTTCTTCTATCCAAGGTAGAATTGGAGCGATTGGAGGCAAAGGCGCATACGCTGGAGGACCAGTTGGAGAAGGACCTGGAAGAATGGAAGGCAGCTATTTTGGCTCACCATAGGGCTGCTGGGATTGTTCCCTCAAACCCGGTCTTTATGTGTGTGATATTTGACATTTTATATGGATACCATTTATAAATTTAGTTGTGTATGTTTCATGAGCTGACTTTTTGTAATCCTTAAATATTATAGTAAGTAATTCGTGCATATATGAGATACATGCGCATGAGATACGAATTACTAGCCTCTGATATTTAGAATTGTCATAGTGGATGATGAGACTGGACATCTCATCAGGTATACACTGTAGCATGATTAACTACCATTGGATAGAGTGATGAATCTCAATCACTAGAGTATGACTCTTGGTTAATATGCTAGTGCTTATAGTGCATTGATAGACCATGAGATTCCTATTGACATATAATAATGTCAATAGTCGATAGGAACTCATAACTTGTATAAGTACATGCACTTAATCTAGAGACGATTATGCACACAGGCTATGGACATGACTACTTTGACTTACCAATCAGTGATGTCTTCAAGATCAACACCTGGTGTGGATATCGCATGCTAACCACGTTTTAACTTTTTCAAATTCAAATACGAGTCGTTAGTTAATTTTTAAAGGAAAATTAAGAAAATACTTTTAAAGCAAATTGATCTTTTGGAAACCAGAGATTACTAGGTATGGGGATTATGGAATGAGAGGGGAAGGAGCCTAGCAGACTAAAACACCCCCTCTCATCCTGTCTCGTGATAGGCCTCTACTCAACATCCTTTTTAATCGAATTATTAATCTAAGCATGTCCTAAACTAATACATAGATATAGATATTGTAGACACCCCATTTTGTCAGCTATCAGATTTAGGAGACCCATAGCCTGGTGGTTCACAATGATCTAAAAAGACTCAAAAATGACTCCTGAAAGTTAGTTCTATCTCTCAAAATGCTCAGAATGACCAAAATGCCCTTGAAAGCCCAAAAACTCCCAAATTTGGACCGAAAGTTCTGGAAACATACAACGTCATAAGAAAAGTAATAAAATAAGTTTCAAAGTAAAATTGGGTAAAATCATCAGCTCCCAGAGACCACTGGAAGTGCCGAAAGTTCCCGGAAAGTCCCCGTTGACCCAAGTTTGACCAAGTTTGACCAGCGTTTGACTGAAACCATTCAAATTCTCTAGAAAGTTCTGAGATCATACTAGATCATGTGAAAATTATTAAAATGAGTTTTAAAAGAAAATCGGACGAAAACGTCAACTCTTGGTTGATACATGATTAGACGATTTTTGCTAGGTTTGTTTGTGTGATCTTTTACCTTTGCATTCTGTGATACTTGTCTTAGATCTTATGAATGATATCTTATCTTTTGATCTTCCATTTCAAGATTCTTATGTGATGTAATATATTATCATATTATTAATTGTCGAACCAAAAATAGTATAATATGATTATTTGGATGCTAATTGAGGCCCGTCGAGAGACGGGGCGAGTGGAGGGTGTTTATTCGTGGTAAAGGCTCATTCCTCTCTCGTACCAAAACCCCGAGCCAAGTTCTTTGGTTATGAAGGGCCGGTGCCATTTATCCATTTAGGTGAGTCAAAATTAGGTTTCTTGGTTCCTTAAACAACAAGTGGCGACTCTGTATCTATTTTCAATGACCTTCCTTTTCTTCAAATCAATTTTCATTTCAAAACTAAAGGAAAATCAATTCTGAAACCCCGGAAATAAGAAACGTGGGTGGGCTCACAGAGGCCGCGTGTCCTCAATCTGGTGACTTTGCTGGGGATTTTTATTTTCAAAACAAAATAATATAGAAGTTTGACTCATAAGAAGCATCCTTAAAATCATCTTTTTACTGTGTTTGATTCACCGCATTGCACTTCTGCATTTCCCCTCCGACTGTGTCTGAAAAGTGGTGCTGACATTGTTCAGGTCTTGCTGTGCCAGGGCACAAGTCACCGTTGATACTGTACCTTCCAAGGAGTAACAACTTTCGTACTATCTCCCTGATGGTTTATTGGAACTCTCGTCAACGGACCCTTTTTTTACTAAACCCAGCCTTTGCATATAGATTCCTGTAGAACCTTTCATAGGACTGTTTGTTTATCTTTTCAAGATAGGACAATGTGGTGTAACTGCCGTATCCCCTAACGGGATTACCTGTGCGGTGTAGATTCTTATGTGGCATAGAACAAAACATCCTTTTTGTGATCCCCAAGGCAATCACTCACATGTGATTACATTGAGTTGACCTGCCTAAGCACTATGATAAGGATATCTGCTCCAGGATCACAAAGATACACACCGCAAATCTTATTTGTTGGTCCTAAGACATAGGAGCATGAAAACTTGCTAGATAATATGATCACCATCATCACATGCTCTTGTCATATACACATGTTTTTCCTAGAAACTCTGCCCAACTCATCCGGATATCCCAGTTTCTCCCACGAACTTTGTCTAAATTTCCTAGATTGACCAATTTCTCCCAGAATCTATCCAGATATCCCAGAAATACCCAAACATGACCAGAGTTCCCACATGCACCAATTTCTCCCTAGACATAACCAGTTGCACCAGAAACTCTATCCAAATCCCCCGAATTACCCATATATGACCAGTTTCTCCCAAAAACTCTGTCCAAATCCCCTGAATTACCCAGATATGACCAGTTGCACCAGAAACTCTGTCTAAATCTCTCAAATTTCCCAAATATGCCTGTTTCCCCAGAAACTCTGTCCAAATTCTCAGAAATTCTAGAAAATCCCTAGAATCTCCCAAATATCCTGGAAATTCTTCTTTTTCCCATAGTGATCATACTCGAAAGTAAAGTTAGCACACTCTATATGGCTAAGACCTTACTTGCTTAATTATTATCCATTAGAAGTAGGAGCATCATATAGATTACGGCATGCATCCGCATGCTTGTCTCATTTGCATGCACCATTCCTATCAGTCTGCATGCACTGTCTCAGTCAGTCTGTACACAAGTTAGTCCAAACTTGATAACATCACTGTCATTGTCTATCTGAAGTTGTCACTGTTAGAATCTGATACAATTCTCTCAAATCTATATGTTACTATAGATTCCCAAAGTCAATAGCTAAGATCCTCGTCTTGGGTCAGAAATTTAGACAAACTTTTGGTCAGGATCAGCCCGCCAAGTTATTTTAGCATGAATCATAAATAGTTAGAAAACAAGGTCACTGAGTTGGGAGCAACCACAAATTAGTAGTTCGACAGCCTAGCCCAAGTCTTGAAATTCATGGAACACCTAAAATAGCAACAGCCACAGTATCCACCTGGGTTCCCACCACCACCGCCAAGGTTCATGCCACCACCTCTGCTGGGGTTTATACCACCTCCCATCACTACACATGAGAATGACGGAGAAGAAGAATGGTTTTAAGGGATCCCGCCGCCTGCGTATGAGAAGAAATTCCAAGAAAAAATGGACAAATTTGACAAGCTAGAAAGCATACTTAGGAAAAGCAAAGGGATCGATGACTACATGCTAGATCTAGAAGGCCTTTTTGAGCCTGTTAAGGTAAAACTACCGGAGAACTTCAAGATGCCCAAAATTGATCATTTTGATGGAACTGGGAATCTAAAGAGCCACGTAAAGTTTTGCATGAGTGTTTTCCAATCAATGGGATGCACCCATAAGCACATCGCAATGTTGTTCCCTCAAACCCTCGCCAACGATACTATATCCTGGTTTCTGACCTTGGAGGTTTCTAAGACATAGACTTGGAAAGATATAGTCCAGGTCTTCGTTGATCATTACTCCTACAACCAAGAGCTCGATGTCACCATTCAGGATCTGGAGACTACTCGGTAGAACTTCAATGAGTCCTTCACTATGTTCTTGAGTAGATGGAGGAACAAAGTGGCCCAAATGATCCACCGACCAGTCGAAAAGGAACAAGTCTGGATGTTGATCAAGAATCTATAGCCGCTGTACCATGAAAAATTATTCTACCAGTCCATCTCAATATTTGAAGAACTGTTTGAAATTGGGACTAGAATTGAGGATGCAATTAGGGAAGGGAAAATCAAGAATGAAGAATCACAAATCCAGTCCAAGAGGCCCGACTACTCCCAAAACCCTTCAGATGTCAACGCCCTTAGTAATCAACCCATGGCCTATTCTCCCCAACCATACCAGCTCACAAACCAAACCAGCTCGCCTAGCTGACCTTACCAAAATACGGTTCCTCGTGAATTTTCCCAGCTAGATATCTCCCCCTCCGTAGCCTTAGGTCGCCTGCTAAAAAAGGGACACCTCCAACTCCTTCAGCCTCGTGCCGATCTCCCGCCACCTAACTTTGACATGTCTGAATGATGTGCCTACCACCAAGGCCCAGGCCATGACACCGATCGATGCATACGTCTCTGCCATGATATCCAAGACCTCATTGACCGAAGAATCATCGAGCCACCACCCATTCAACCCCATATCACCTAAGCCCCTGGCCTGTCCTTTCAAATGACCCATTTCACTGACACCCATGAATGTTGAATCCTTGCAGTGGAGCGATAGTGTTTGGAACTTCTGCTGAAAAAAACAATAATAATAAAGGGGTCACAAAGACACTCTATTTGAGACCAAGTCGAGTCTGTTATATGTTTTGAATCTATTTCAAGTTTGGTCTTGTAGTTGAGTCTGTCTGTCATTGAGTTGTTATGGGTCTGTGTCGAGTACTGTAATCCCTCTCTTTCGTTAATGGATTGAAATCATTTTTTCTTAATCTGATGTGTCTAGTCATAAATGCATGAATCATTGAAGTGAAATGTCACTTTTCAAATTACCATGGATATTACTCTGTTAATGAATTTTTGCATCAAATAAAAAGAAAAAAAAAATCTTGAAAGGTCAAAGTCGATTTCGCGCTGACACTGATGAAGAGTCGAGAATTGAATAGTCTTACTTTAAGAATTTAAAGATGCTTTTACTCAAATCTCAAAAAGACATACTTAACTGACTTAGGGCTTGCCCAACACCCCTTTTTTCGTCATTTCAAAGCCTTGGGCCTAACCCAATTGATAGCCATGCAAATCTATGCGGACTTGGTCCTTGATGGTAGGCAAACATTTTAGTGAGTTTTATCTCCACTTCCAACAAAAAAGAAAAAAAAAGAAAAAAAAGTGAAAAAGAAAAGCTCGCTAGGTTGAAAACCCAAAAGGGCACTTAGGCACTTCCAACAAAAAAGAAAAAAAAGTGAGTTTTATCTCCACTTCCAACAAAAAAGAAAAAAAAAGAAAAAAAAGTGAAAAAGAAAAGCTCGCTAGGTTGAAAACCCAAAAGGGCACTTAGGCTAAAGTTAGAGCTGAAAGGGTGTTGATTTCCAAAATCTGACCCTAAGCCAGTCAAAATGATGGAGAAAATGAAAGAAAGAAAATTTTGGTGATACAGAGAAATGTACACTTCAAAGTAAATTATGAGAATGTCTCTAGATCATATTTCAAAAAGCTCTGAATGACCACAAATAAATTCTGAGAGCTGACATGAACATTATGAAATTTTGAGATTGTGATAAGAAGATCTCACACGAATCTACTCCATGAAAAGAAAATTTGATTGGCTAGGCGAAAGTGAAAAGGATCAATCCTCAAAATAAAAAAAGAAAAAAAAAATTAAAGAAAGGGAGATCGAAACTGAATCCTCTTATTGAAGGCTACCACAAGTGATCCAAAGTTGAACTTGTATGACGATTGGTTTGAAAAACCACCTTTTTCTTGCAAGACCTTGCCTTGAACTACGCTCGATCTTATTCCTACTCGATGATATGTAGGAAATCGTATCAGTTCGATCGACACCATCATAATCAATCCAATTTCTTTCAAGCCTTGCCTTGAACTATGATCAACCTGATTCCTACTCGAGGATACGTAGGCAACTACATCGGTTTGGTCGACACCATCATAATCAATCCAATTTCTTTCAAGCCTTGCCTTGAACTACGCTCGACCTGATTCCCACTTGGGGATACGTAGGCAACCGCATCAGTTTGTTCGACACCAATATTAACCCCTCTTCTTTCAAGGTCCTGGCCCAAACTACGTTGGACTTGATCCCCGCTCGGATGTACTTGATTGACTTTCAAAAAGAAAAGAAGGATGGCTCGCTAGGTCAAAAATTTGAAAGGACGCCTAGGCAAAAATTAGAGCTAAATCCAAAGTAAGCAATAACAAAAGAGAGAAAAGAGCTTGCTAGGTGACCTCACTGGTGCATAGGCAAGAGTTATGAGCATTTAAGAGATTAAAGTCACGGTCCTTGCCAAAAAATACCTTGCACACTAGGGGCAATCTTCAGCTACCCGCCTCGTTTGCCTGAATTTTGCTATCTAACCTTCATACAAGTGGCAAACTTTGGTCACCTACCTCGTTTGCCCAAAAACCTCTAATAAACCATTGTCCAAACTAGGGGCAAACTTTGGTCACCTATCTCGTTTGCCTATGAATTCTTCTTCCTACACCTTAAACTAGGGGCAACTTCTGTTTTCCTAACACGATCCCTTCACACCAAGGGCGAGTTTTAAAGTCACCAAGTTGTTTTCAAAATTTTAAATTAGAGCATCTTTTATTCTAAAGGTAAGGCACTAATTCAAAGCACTTCTAGGGAGAAGTAGAGAAATGATTAGATTGATCAGGAGGAATTTTTAAAAACCAGATTTATCAACAAAGTGCTATTATATTAAGATATGGAATGAACATAAAAGATGAGCGGTACATCATTCATGACGAAGGCACATTGGATCATGGCAATTTGAGAATTTTATGTCCAAGTCAATCCTTCTTTGTTTGAGTCAGTAGTAATCTAATCAAAGATGTGTCAGAGATTTAGGTTTCATACAAACTAACCTAACTTTCCTTGTCACCGTCATTCCTGTTAAGTCCATTCGTCCTGATGGTCTCAAATGTGTAGGTTTAAGGTGATTCCCAATTATAAAAACTTTGGATACAAGCAAAAGTACTAAACATCATTAGTTCACCAGTCAAGGTCGCAATATGAGAAATGTCCCAAGTGGTTGCAAACTATAAACCAATAGTTGCTTCTCAAGGCGGCTGATCGAAGGAAGTATCGCCAACACCAAGAAACTATTGCTGATCCAATCAGAGTCTAGATGTGTTGATGAGGTGTGTCAATGAGATGTATTGTTGAGGTGTTTTAGGGCCAAAAGTCTAGATGTGTTGATGGGAAGTGTTGATAAGATGTGTTTTTGAGGTGTTTTAGGGCTCAGAGTCTAGATGTATTGATAAGATGTGTTATTGAGGTGTTTTCGGGCTCAGAGTCCAAGTTTGCTGATGATATGTTTTGTGAGGATGTTTTAGGGCCCATAGATAAGAGGACCATCGAGTAACATCAGAAGAGTTGAGAAGCATTGTTGGAGCATCGAGTAACATCAGAAGAATTGAGATGCATTGTTGGAGCATCGAGGAACATCAGAAGAGTTGAGAAGCATTGTTGGAGCATCAAGGAACATCAGAACAGTTGAGAAGTATCATTGAAGAGTTGAGGAACATCAGATGTGTTGAGGAGCATCGTTGAAGAGTTGAGGAACATTAGATGTGTTGAGGAGTATCAGATTTGTTGAGGAGCATCGTTGAAGAGTTGAGGAACATCAGATGTGTTGAGGAGCATCAGATTTGTTGAGCAGCATCATTAAAAAGTCAAGGAACATCATTAAAGATTTGAGGATCATCGTTAAGATTTTAAGAACACCGTTGAAAATCAAGAAGTATTGAGAAGCACCGTCAAAGATTTGAGGAATAACATAAGCGCCGTTGAGAATTGAGGATCATCATTGAAATTTGAGAAGAACTATTGAGAATCTGAGAGTCACCGAGTCCATAGTATCATGATTAAGGGAAGCAAGAGTCGAGTCAAGAGGGTCACTTCACCCTACACAACAAATCGGGCATAACATGACACATAGCCCATCGGTTATGACACACCATAACAAATACACTATAAGCGTTCTTTTAAGCACCATAGTATCACATTGAGCACCACACACTTCCTTGGATAAGACGTCTGGGTTGAGATCTCTCATAATTCTATTAGTCTAAGTAAAGCATAGATCACCAAGCCCACTGAGAGTGGCAAATACACAGAACACATGTAATAGGACCACAATCAATTTAGGACACAACACAGGCATGACACAAGCTCACTCGAATTGGCACACAACACTAGCTCATGCTAGGATCAGAACACTAGACATGATAGGACTCAAGACACAATTCATATCACATCTATGCATTGCATATCATCCTCATAGCATGGCATCTGCCTATCTTGTTTTGCATGTGTTTGTTTCTTTGTGCCCCGAACTACATCTTGGTCTGATTCCCCTTGGGATACGTAGGCAGCTCACAAAGATCACGACCAGTACTAGCCTCAACATCATCCTTGTATCTTTTGCAATGCTTTAATCCTTAATCTATAGCCTCCAAAAAGACTTGTCTCTTCAAAGCTTTGACACTCGCTTGCGACATGCGTTGCCTCGCAAGTTCATGTCAAAGAGGGGCAAACTGTAGACACCCCATTTTGTCAGCTATCAGATTTAGGAGACCCGTAGCTTGGTGGTTCATAATGGTGTAAAACGACTCAAAAAGGACTCCTGGAAGTTAGTTCTATCTCTCAAAATGCTCAAAATGACCAAAATGCCCTTGAAAGTCCAAAAACTCCTAAATTTTGACCGAAAGTTCTAAAAACATACTACATCATAAGAAAAGTAATAAAATAAGTTTTAAAGAAAAATTGGGTAAAATCATCAGCTCCCAGAGACCCCTGGAAGTCTCGAAAGTTCCCGAAAAGTCCTTGTTGACCGGTTTGACCCAAGTTTGACCAGCATTTGACCGAAATCATCCAAATTCTCCATAAAATTTTGAGATCATACTAAATCATGTGAAAAGTATTAAAATGAGTTTTAAAAGAAAATCGGACAAAAACATCAGCTCTTGGTTGATACATGATTATACAAATTTTCCTAGGTTTTTTTGTGTGATTTTTCAACTTTGCATTGTGTGATACTTGTCTTAGATCTTATGAATGATATTTATCTTTTGATCTTCCATTTCAAGATTCTTATGTGATGTAATATATTATCATAGTATTAATTGTCAAACCAAACATAGTATAAGATGATTATTTAGATGCTAATTGAGGCCCATCGAGAGACGGGGCGAGTTGAGGGTGTTTTAGTCGTGGCAAAGGCTCATTGCTCTCTCGTACCAAAACCCCGAGCCAAGTTCTTTGGTTATGAAGGGCCGGTGCCCATTATTGATTTGGGTGAGTCAAAATTAGGTTTCTTTATTCCTTAAAGACCATGTGGCGACTCTGTATCTGTTTTCAACGACCTTCCTTTTCTTCAAATCAACTTTGATTTCAAAACTAAAGGAAAATCAATTCCAAAACCCCGTAAACAAGAAATGAGGGTGGGCTCGCGGAGGCCGTGTGTCCACAAATATACACTTCAAAAGCATGTTGAAAATGTGTAAGATTGCTAACTATAAAAGGCTTACAAAAACCACATAGTTCAACTAGCAAGCAATATGATATGCAATAGGGAACAAAAAAACTTACCTGGGATCCAGTTGTGAATGGGAAATGGGTGAAAAATAGAAAGCATAAGAAAAGGTCTCTAACACCTATATACACATAAGGCAAGACATAATCTAAGGTGTCACGCATGAAGTCCAAAATCAATAAAATCAAAAAAAAAAAAAAAAAAAAAACAAAGGGTGATTCAAGGAGCCATACCTTAAAAGCGCTACAAAACAAAGGGTTAGTCCACATGCCTTGAACAAAACATAATATCAAATCCTAAATATTATACCAAACTCCTAGCTTAAATCTAACAAACATAGAGAAAGTTGACAAAAGTCATGAATTCTTTCTAATTTGTTGAAATCACAACACTTCTATAGATATACAAGTCTCAACTAGGAGCCCATATAATGTCCATATAGAGATGGTACAATCTCAACATGATTAAAAGGAATCCATGACTAAGTTTAACCAATCATAACTTATTTCAATGATTTACAAGTTAAAGTCCTAAGATACAAGTATCATAATCTAAACATGATGATCATGAACAAGACGTAAAATATTCATTGATTTAGATCTTTTTAGCCTCTGGATTTAAGCTTAATTAACCTTGTTCAAAACATAGTTTACGTTTTAAGTCATAGAAAAGTCATCTAGATCACCATTTACAAAGTCTATCATATCAATAACAGAATCCCAGGAATTATAGAGAGCAGACCAAACTTTCAAAAATAGGAAAAACATAGTTCCCATAGTTTGATCTTAAGAAAATCAAAGATCGAACGGTCCAATCTTTGGGAATTGGACCAAAACCTGACATCACTTTGTGGACCGTCGCGAATGGAGGAGGAGGTCCTGACGCTCTCCCTCGATAGTGTCCCGGGACGGATCCCAAGGAGCACACTTCAGGGAAAACTAGGACTTCCTCACGCGATCCTAGAGACAAAGAGTCGCCACCTAATTTTTATCGGGAATTAGGAAACCCAAGTTTGACTCGCCCAAAATTGAATAAGGTTACTCGCCCTTCATTACCAGAAACAAGGTTCGGGGGTCTTGGTACGAGAGGGGAAGGAGCCCAAGCAGGACTAAAGCACCCCCTCCTCGCCCTACCGAATGGTAGGCCTTGATTCAAATATCCTTGTTATTAATTCATAATAGATGTTGTTTCCTCAAACATACTAGATAGGTATATACATGGCAAAAAGAAACATCTAATGAAAATCATTTCAAGAGACTAAATCAAGTAGAAAGCGGATGCTCATGCAATACAAGGGAGAAGTATACTCACAGTGGCTAGTCCCGCCCGGGACCGATGCAAATAAAGTAAACATGTCATGATATGCAAAGGGAACGAGAAGACTTACATTGGTTGACTCAAGCGGAGTCGCGAAAGCAAAAAGAATGTAAACGTGCAATGCAATCATGCAACAATCCTAGATAAGATGTCTCTAACAAATAATCATATAAACGGAGACTTATCCTAAAGGAAATGTGTCGTTGAAATCAAAGTTGTAAACCTAGAAAAATTCTAAGAGAAAGGATAGAGATAGTACATGATGCATGGGCACTAAGCCACATGTAGACGAGGCAAACCACAAATCGAAGTCCGGGTCCGAGGCACTTAATTCTCTGCACTAAGACACCAAAGAATACCCAAAGCATTGCAAAAATACAAGCAAACAAATGATATGCATGATAAACAAAGAAAACATGTCATCAATCAAATTTCCAGATTCAGCAACCTCTAATGAATCCTATCAAAAGTGGTCTTAAACATGAGCTGGATAAAAACCCTTTTACAGAAAGTTAGATACATGTCTTAGGGAACTTCTCCAAAAAGTGGGACCTCAATATCAATTTTATTGTTTGAGAAATAAATGTTTTGGGAACAGTGGATCAGGACTGTCCACTGTTCTTGAAAACATCATAATTAAATCTACAAAAATCATATGAAGCTCTATTTGGTGTCAAAAGAAAGCTATTTCATTGTAGTATATGATAAAAATAAACCCATGGACATTCTGTAATCACAAGGTTTCTGAAAAAGTGTTTTAAACAGACTCTGTTATTCTGGAAATTTGGTATCATTTGACAAATGAATGCAAAACATAATAGAAGTATAATAGAAGTTCATGAATCATGTTAACCAAGTTGATTTAAGCTTTTGATCTCTCATCCATTTATCCTAGGTGATTTCTAAACCAAGTTTTATTCATCAATTGTTGTTGAGTGATCAAGGTATGACCATTTTGTATACATAATCATATTTGTAATTAAACTTAGAAAATTCCAGAATAGTTGTATCAACTTTAAACGCTTAGAAAACGATCCTAACTCGATCGTATGCTCACGATTTTACATCGGCATATAGATATATGAGTTAGGAATCATCCCCAAAAAGCGGAACGTCGATAACTATTATAGATTTTCTGAAATTCAAGCACAAAGAGACGATGTTCAAATCTGTCAACCGATTTCTCAACAATTTCTAAAAATAGTATATGAATCCTAAAAGCTCTCAAAACGGACCGGATGAAAGCTAATTCATCAAAGTTTACCCAGAAAATTTGAAATCCATCAAACTATGGGTTTTGATGGACCAAATCTAATGGACAAAACCAATCTGCTTTGCTGAATTTTTATCTAGTTCACTTTAAAGTGTGAGGAAAACATTTTAGTGATAGTTGAAGCTTATTAGAGAGATCAAACTCATAGATCAACTTAATTATCATGATTCCCAATCAATTTAGCCCTCAAGTTCTATGAAGAACTTTTAGATCAAGGATCAAAGGGACTTATAAATATCATGTTGGAGATGAAATTCAATAGGAATTCTAGGTAATAGGAATAATCAAGAGATAGGTATGAACATAGAAATCATCCTTCTCATAGATCATATTTCCAAACCATCATGGAATTCAAAATAGACATATGTATATATATATATATAATCATGTATGCATGAATCTAAACTAAAATTGAAGAATGAAACCAAAATTGAAAATCAAAGTGAAAAACAATCTCTAATTGTAAATTATCAATAAAAATCAAAGAGATTTGGATCTAACTATGTGAGTGTGTGAAGAACATGAGAGGAAGAAGATGAGTGTTCTAATAAGTAGAAATAGAACTAAGTTAGATCCAAATCTTATAGATCTATATATACAAAGTAGGAATTAGAGATGAACTATAGTGTTTACCTCTTGGAGGATTCTCAATTACAAGACCAAAATTGATTTGAAGATCTTCTTCTTCAAGTGTTATTCAAGTGTTCTTCAAGCACTCATCCATGGAAGTTGAGGGAGGCAATTGATGTTCAAATTGTGGTCTAATTAGCCTAAGTTAATCTAAATTCAATTCATAATTTTCTCTCTCTAGAATTCACCTAAATTGAAAGTATATTCAAAGTATACTTATCTCTCTTGTATGTGCTTCTATGTGTGTTTGTATCTCCAAGTATATTCAAGTGTATCTCTTCCAAGTGTCTAGTGTGTTAAGATGTGATCTCATATGAGATGTATGAGATCTTATATAGAGTTTTGAAGACTTAGCTCTTAAGTTTCAGGGTTAAAACAGGATTTTTAGAGCTTAAAAGAGGGTTAAAATGGCCATTTCGGAGCCAAAACGCAATTTCCAGGCAATTTCCTCGCAGTGGGAAGCTTCTAGAAGGGTCTGGAACTCAAAAAGCTCCGTGGAGGACACAAATGGAAGTGGCGGTTATGGTGGGACCCGCCACCCCCATACCCAAAACCGCCACTTACTATTCTTGCTCCTCTGGTCACCCACAAACCCTGTTTCAAATTTCATGCGCACTGCTTTTCCAGATTTCTGTAAAAATGCTTTTTGGTGTCCGAAATCGTCCGTTTACGTACCGTTGGAAAGCTGTCAGGTTGAATTTCAGTATAAAAATATTTCCAGAGGTTTTATAATGAGAATTGAAGTCCAATTGAAGTCCGGAAGTCCTCCGGAACTTTCGTCGTCTTTTTGAAATCAAATGACGTCTTTTCCAAAATTGCTTTCAAATGTGCGTCGATTTCGAACTTTTCTTTAAAATTGAATCTCTGGATACCTAGAATACTGCGTTTAGAACACTTAATGTTCATATAACCCTGAGAGAATATGAATTCTGAGAGATGATTTTGACAAAACCGGGATTTATCCATGGAAAAGGGCTTTTCTGAGCTTGAAGTCACTTTCCAAAGTCCGATCTTCTGATTGTGTGGAATCCAGTACCTTCCACGGGGTACTTTTCATCATCGAATCCTCCAAGACGTTGTCCACCCTAAATCCTATCAGTGTGGTCAAAATTGGGTGTCTACAGTTTGCCCCTCTTTGGCAGAGCTTGTTGTGAACAACGTGAACTGCAAGTGAGTGCCAAAGCCTTGAAGGCACCCAAATAACCATACTGAGAGGTTTTAGGAAAAACAAAAAATTCGCAAAATCAAGAAATTCAAAATCTGAAAAAAAATCAAGAAATTACAAATGCAAGAATGCAATGCAATGCTGGGTAGAGGCGGCTAAGTTGAAGCTGATGCTGGTCGTGCTCCGCTGGAGCTGCCTACGTATCCTTTCCAGGAATCAGACCAGGGCGTAGTTCAAGCGCGCGAGAAGACGGAAAACAAACAAACAACAACAATGCGGATGAAATGCTCCTATCCTAGGATGCTGGTGCAATATGAAAACATGAAATGTGAAAGTGCTGGAGGAATCATCCTCAAGGGTTCCCTAGATGCAAAATCTAATGCAAAGGATGCAACGACCCTCTCTCACAGTTGAATATGCTAAAGGTATCTTGGATGATTCTCGAGGTTTTTGTCAAAGTTATTCTTCTGATCTTAAGGCTCGTAGGCGTCATCTGTATCCTGGACGACTCTTGAAATAGCGAAGTATCTTGGATGAATTCTGAGTCATGTCAAACAACTAGACGATTGCTGGTGTAGAGTCCTTCTGCTGGGGACGATTACTGATGTAGAGTCCTTCTGCTGGGGACGATTGTTGATGTAGAGTCCTTCTGCTGGGGACGATTGCTGAAATAAGTCCTTCTTCTGTGGACGATTGCTGATGTAGAGTCCTTCTGCTGGGGACGATTGCTGATGTAGAGTCCTTTTGCTGGGGACGATTGCTGGTGTAGAGTCCTTCTGCTGGGGACGATTGCTGATGTAGAGTCCTTCTGCTGGGGACGATTGCTGATGTAGAGTCCTTCTGCTGGGGACGATTGCTGAAACAGGTCCTTCTTCTGGGGACGATTGCTGATGTAGAGTCCTTCTGCTGGGGACGATTGCTGATGTAGAGTCCTTTTGCTGGGGACGATTGCTGATGTAGAGTCCTTTTGCTGGGGACAAATCTTCTGAAACAGGTCTCTCTGCCGGAGACAAATCTTCTGCTCTTCTGAAACAGGTCCTTCTTCTAGACAAATCTTCTGTAACAGGTCTGGAAACAAGTCTTCTGAAACAGGTCTCTCTGCCGGAGACAAATCTTCTGTTCTTCTGAAACAGGCCCTTTTTCCGAGGACAAATCTTCTGTGGCAGGTCTAGAAACAAATCTTCTGAAACAGGTCTCTCTGCCGGAGACAAATCCTCTGTTCTTCTGAAACAGGCCCTTCTTCTGAGGACAAATCTTCTGTTCTGATGCACGGATTCTGAGAGATACACAAATTCTGAGAGATGACCCTTCTTCTGAGAGCAACCCACGGATACACAATTCTGATTTTGAGAGAAACCCTACATTCTGGAGGCAACCCTGATATGCGATGCTGAGAAATACATGATTCTGAGAGAAACCCTACATTCTGGAGGCAACCCTGGATACACGATTCTGATTCTGAGAGAAACCCTACATTCTGGAGGCAACCCACGATTCTGAGAGAAACCCTACATTCTGAGAGCAACCCACGGATACACGATTCTTGGCATAAACCTTGTATTCTGGAGGCGACCCACGATTCTGATTCTGAGAGAAACCCTACATTCTGGAGGCAACCCACGATTCTGAGAGAAACCCTACATTCTGGAGGCAACCCACGATTCTGAGAGAAACCCTACATTCTGGAGGCAACCCTGGATACATGATGCTTGGCATAAACCTTGTATTCTGGAGGCGATTTTGATGCTCAAATTCTGAGAGATACCCTTTATCTGGAGGCAACCCGTGGATACATGATGCTTGCGAGAAACTTAATTCTGAAAGTTCTCTACTGGGGAGATCCTATGATTCTGAGAGATGCACGAATTCTGTATACCTTGACAATATCTGGAAATTCTCTGCTTGAGGAGATATCTGAGGTTTCTGGGACGCGAGCACATATTCTGGAGGCCCTGCTGATTCTTTCTGAGACTCATATTGGTGCTTCGACCAACGCAATCATTCTTGCAACACGTCAGGCTTACTCTAACCCTTTCTGAACATCTCGCATTCTGACCCATCTTCTGAAAGTCCTTTCTGGATGTAATTCTCAAGCGACAGTAGACTCAAATGTCCATTTTCTAAGACAACTCATAATCAATCCCAAAACGACGGGAGTTTGCCGTTTCTCGGCCACTTTCAGGCTGTGGTGCCTTTGATTCTTCTCATCTGGGGGACTTTTTTCAATTCTTGAATGGATTTTTACCAAGATTCAAATCTCCAGAGGTCCTCTAGACCAATTCCAACAAGTTTTAAGCACTCTCAAGACTTATATATCAAAAACGGACCAATCCGGGATCAAATCAAGAGTTCCGGGGGTCAAAACGCGAATATAGAGCAAAATCATATCTCTAGGAGGGCCTTTCGTCAAGAGGTAACCCATTCTTTAATTACTCCTTTGTTTCACATCTTCATACGTGTCTCTTTATTCTTGCGATTCCTTAGAAATCATCCTTTTTCTTTTTAGAATGTGGTTGGTCATCTTAGAGGTCATGGTAGCCATGGAAAATGCCTTGAATGGTTTAATGAATTGTCGGAGTCGCGTCCCCAAGTAGTAGCCAATATCAAGCAAGCGGGCTTTGGGTCGTTTGTAACCTTATTGGAGAGATCGACTAATGATTTGGCCATGATTCAAGCTCTTGCTGAAAGGTGGTGGGATTCCACAAATACTTTTCACATGCCTTTTGGGGAGATAACCATGACCCCTCTTGATTTTGCAATGATAACCGGCATCTCATTTGGCGGGCATCGTCTTGCCTTTGCAAAGAACATCCATAGACATCCTACTATCATTGAGCGTCTCCTAGGCATCATCCCATCCCAGAGAGATCTTCACGGATCGAGCGTAGGCATCACATGGTTCATCAACAACTTCAGGCCTTCTGAAAGAGCGGCTCAATTTACCGATATGCAGCTTACCCGTGCTTTCATCTTGTATTTGCTTGGTTGCTCTCTTCTTTCTACTCGAGCTGAGCGGATTACATTGAATATGCTTGATAGTCTTCGAAATCTTGAGGAGATTGCAGATTTTGATTGGGGCTCTGCTGGTTTAGCCATTCTGTATAGTCATATGGGGGAGCATTCTCGAGGCAAATCCCCTGGATTCGGCGGATTCTGGAGAGCTTGGGAGGTACTGAAAATATTTTCATTTCCAGTTTTTATCATTTGATGTTCTGCTGTTTTGACCACTGCTTTATTTTCTCTTGTAGGTGTGGGCCTTTGAGTATTTCTCCATGACGGCTCCATCATTCCGGGAGGAAGAGATTCATATTTTTCCACGGGCTCTGAAATGGCGTCGCCAAGCCGTAGGTACCAAGAATGATGCTCATAATGTTATTTCTTGCCGGGATTTTCTTACCCGTCTCAGATTCACCCAAGTTAACTGGCATCCTTGGGTGACAAATGGAGATGTGACTGAGATTGGCTTAGCTAGACAGATGACTGGAGAGAGGATTCTTCTTGAGGGTCCCTCTGTTCTTGAGTGGTATCTTGGAGAGAGAGTAGCTCCTCAGACTGATTTGGAGGATCGTCTCTTAGTGCCACAGGATCCGCCTTCTTGTATGAGGTCGGCGCAGAATTTGGAAGATGAAGATCTTATTAATGCTTTTGAACGGAATTCCTTCAGCCTCTTTTACTCTGTTTGAGGAGAACTATGACGTCTTCAGGGTTACTCATCTGATGCCTAATTTCCCGCTCTCGGATGACCCGCAGGTATTTCACGACTTCTTCATTTCTGATCGAATGCTTGCTTTATCTTATTTCTCATCATCATTTGCAGGGGAGTTCTTTTGTGGATGGCCCTGGTCGACCTCTACCTCTCATTCCTCCTTGTGATTGGCGAGCCTCGACCATGCTGCGCGGAGTTATATCTTCTGTAGAGATCCCCCGTGATCTTGTAGAGCCTCAGCTAGTTTCAGAACAACATGAGTCCGTTCCCCGAGCCGTTTTCAATGAAGAGCGAGCTTATGCACAGAATCTGAGGGCTTGGAGCCTTGCTCGTGAGGGACATGTAAGTAATTTCTGAACTCATTACCTCTGATTCTTCTGATCTTTCTGACCATATCTTTCTTCTCTTTGCAGTGGGATGGCATGTGCCAGACTTACATAGACCGTGATGCGGCCCTGGTAAATTTCTTGACCTTTTCTTCTTATCTCATTGCTTTTTCAAACCCCTATACTGATTCTTTTCTTCCACAGGTGGCTCAAGTTAGGCAGCTTCAATCACAGTTGGAGCGGATGAATGCAGGCCCTTCTGGTGGGGCTGGTGGGTCTAGGCGAAGGCGCCAAATTGAAGATGATGATAGCTCTACGGCCTCAGATATGCCTGCTCGGTACCCACGGGCTACTCGTCGTCGCTGATGATGATCATATGCACCCATGACTATCTTTCTGTTTTTCTTGCTTTCTGTGCTGAGACTGATGTTGATGTATTCTGTCTGAGACTTGATGGGCTTGTACTCTTGACTTTGCTTGATGCTGCTTTATGCTATCCTTCTGTTTCGCTTTGCATCCCTTGTCACGAGACTGATTTGATTGACACTTTGCACACTGACACACAGGACTCGATTTTACAGGGAAAGGAAATTTCTGACGATTCCTCTTTCTCGACAATGTCTTTTGACTTGAATATTTGAATTTTCTAAGGATTTGCATGTTTTGAAAATGAGATTTTATCTTGTAGCAAGATATTGTGTTGGCTTTGCATGTAATCTTGAAGCTTTTGAAAATTTTCCACATAATGTTTCAGTCTTGACATTAGATTCACATCTTTAGATTGCTAAAAAACTTTTCAACTTAATATCAAGAATTACCAGATTTTTCACTTAGGTGCTTTAATTCTGATAGCCAAGTGATCCAGAGAGGACAGGTAGCGAGGTATGGGCAAACGACAGTTTGCCCCTAGTTGATAGAGATAAATGGAAGTTTGGGCAAACGCAGTTTGCCCCTAGTGTGGCAGTGATATCTTGAGGCTTTGGGCAAACTTGAAAGTTTGCCCCTAGTTTGCAAGGTTCAGGGATCGAGAGCCAGGAAAGCTCGCCTACTTATCCCCAAGTGGGAATCAGATCCAAAGTAGTTCGGCCAGGTCTTGAAAGAAAGTATGGTTGAGGGTTTCAGGAGCAGTGACCGAACCGAGCAGGTTGCCTACATATCCCCAAGTGGGAATCAGGTCAAGTGTAGTTCCTCGAATGCTGGAGGTTTTGAAAGAACAGGTTTTGAAAGAAAAGGCTTTTAAGCATAGTATCTCTTGAGACGGTCAATGTTGATTGGCTGATTGAACTCAACTCCATCTAGATCCATCAGGTATGCCGCTCCTCCAGAGAGAAGCTTCTTGATGACGTATGGGCCAACCCAATTTGGCTTGAATTTCCCTCTAGGATCGAAAACGGGTGCTTTTAAGGCTTTAAGCACAAGGTCGCCTTCCTCAAGTTTTCTTGGACGGACCTTCTTGTTGAATGCTCGAGCTATTCTTCTCTGATACACATGCACATGATCAATTGCGGCCAACCTTTTCTCATCAAGTAACATTAGCTCCTCATATCTATCTCTTAGCCAATCAAATTTTGGAATCTCGGATTCTGCCACAACTCTCAAAGATGGTAGTTCTATTTCAACTGGGAGTACTGCTTCCATTCCGTAAGCCAATGAATAAGGAGTGGCTCCTGTAGATGTTCGGATAGATGTTCTGTATCCCCACAGTGCATACGGTAACTTCTCATGCCAATCTCGGTATGTATCAGTCATCTTTCTTAGGATCGTCTTCAAATTCTTATTAGCTGCTTCAACTGCCCCATTTGTTTGTGGCCTATACGGCGCTGACATGTGGTGCATGATCTTGTATTCTTCTAGTAGATCCAAAACCTCTTTCTGGAAGTGACTGCCATGATCGGATATCAACTCATGAGGGACCCCGTATCGGCAGATTATATTTCTTCTGATAAATCTGGCCACATCTTTAGCCTTCAATGTCGCATAAGACTCTGCTTCCACCCATTTTGTGAAATAATCAATTGCTACCAGGATGTATTGATGCCCATTAGACGCCTTCGGGGTTACTTCTCCAATAACATCTATTCCCCAAACTGAGAATGGCCAAGGGGTAGTCATGTTGTATAGCAGTGACGGCGGCACATGCTTCATATTGGCATGGATCTGACATTTGTGACATTTTCTGACATATTCATAGCAGTCCTTGTCCATAGTAGTCCAATAATATCCTTGTCGGATGATCTTCTTAGCTAACATGTGTCCACTCATATGAGGACCACACACCCCTTCGTGAATTTGCTCCATCATCTTTCTCGCACTGTTTCCATATAGACATGTCAAGTTGAATCCATTGTAAGATCTCTTCAATAGACTTCCACCACAAATCATGAACTGAGCCGAGAATCTTCTTATGGCTCTCTTGTCTTTCTCGGAGGCGCTTTCCGGATATTCCCCATTTTCAATGAAGTTCCACACGTCGGTGTACCACGGAAGTTCTTCTGCTTCTTCTATTTCCCCAATCATCTCATAAGACGGCTTTTCCCTTTGTTCAATCATCAAAGGAGTTAGCTTTATCCCCACAGGAATCTCAATCATTGACGCTAAAGTAGCCAAAGAGTCTGCTAGCTGATTTTCTTCTCGAGGCAGGTAGAAGAACGTGATATGCAAGAAACGAGTTCGTAAAGAATCAAGATACTCATGATAGGGTTTTAACTTCTCTTCCTTGACTTTCCAATCTCCTCGAACTTGGGATATGATCAAATTGGAATCCCCGAATACATCAAGTTTCCTTACCTCCAAAGTCAATGCGGCTTCTAGCCCCAAGATACAAGCTTCATACTCAGCAGTGTTGTTGGTGGAAGTGTACTTCAGCTTAATAGAGAACGGGGTATGTGCTCCTTCAGGGGATACAAGGATGATTCCTACTCCATATCCTTTTTGGTTTGCAGCTCCATCAAAGTACATTTTCCACACATCTTCTTTTAATTCCATCAATCCTTCGTCAGGGAACATGAACTCTCCTTCGTTTTCCAGATTTATCGGATGTTCTGCTAAATGTTCTGCGACAACCCTTCCTTTAACAGATTTACTCGTAGCATGTATCAAGTCAAACTCGGATAGCATCAATGTCCATCGGGAGATTCTTCCGGTCAATGCTGGTTTTTCAAATAGGTACTTCAAAGGATCCATTCGGGAGATTAAAACAACAGGGAAGGCCAACATATAATGCCTCAGACGACGAGTGGCCCAAACCAAAGCCCAACATGTCTTTTCTAACGGAGAATACTTCAATTCGTATCCAGTCATCCTTTTACTTAAGTAGTAAATGGCTTTCTCTGTACGCCCTTCATCTCCTTCTTGGGCTAACATGCATCCCATAGCATTCTCTGACACGGATAAGTACAACAGCAAAGGCTTCCCTGACTTCGGGGGTGAAAGAACCGGTGGGTTTGATAAATAAGCCTTGATCTTGTCAAAAGCTTCTTGACATTGATTGTCCCATTCGAATTTCTTCCCTTTTCTCAACAAGCTGAAAAGCGGATCGCAAGTAGCAGTGAGCTTAGATATGAAGCGGCTGATGAATTGGATTCTTCCCAGAAATCCTCTTACTTCCTTTTCATTTGTCGGAGGCGGCATATCCATAATAGCCTTGATCTTTGTGGGGTCAACCTCAATTCCTCTCTGTGTGATGAGAAATCCTAGCAGCTTTCCGGTGGTAACTCCAAAAGTACATTTCTGTGGATTCAATCTCATTCTGTATTTCCTTAATCTTTCAAAGAACTTGGCGAGTGCTGTTAAATGCCCACTTCTTTCTTTGGACTTAACAATCATATCATCCACATAAACTTCTACCTCTTTATGGATCATGTCATGTAACAAAGTAGTAGCAGCTCTCTGATAGGTCGCTCCGGCATTCTTTAACCCAAATGGCATTACTCGGTAGCAATACGTCCCCCAGTGAGTTGTGAATGTAGTCTTTTCTCTGTCTTCGGGTGCCATTAAAATCTGATTGTACCCTGAGAAACCATCCATGAATGATAACAACTCATGCCCCGCGGTGCTATCTACCAGAATATCTATGTGTGGAAGCGGAAAATCATCCTTAGGACTAGCCTTGTTTAGATCTCTGAAGTCAACACATACACGGATCCTTCCATCCTTCTTTGGCACAGGAACTATATTGGCTATCCATTCCGGATATTGGGTTACCATCAGGAATCCAGCTTTCAATTGTTTCTCAACTTCTTCTTTGATCTTTAAAGTCCATTCGGGTCTCATGCGTCTCAACTTTTGCTTAACAGGTTTTGAATTTGGAAAGAGAGGGATGTGGTGTTGGACAATCTCTGGATCGATGCCTGGCATATCTTGGTAGGACCAAGCGAAAACATCTTTAAATTCTTTTAATAAGTTGATTAGTTCATTGCTTTCTTGTGAAGTGAGCGTGGTGCCAATATGAACATTTTGTGGATTATCTTCATTATCCAAGTTTATTAGCAAAGTTTCTTCAATAATCTTGCATGCAGATTCATTTTCATTTTCAATTAATCTTTGCAAATCCTCAGAAATTTCAAAATCAAGATCATCAGACACAGAAGAGTAAGCAAAATCCTCGTTCATTTCATTAACATTTTTGGGTACATCAAAAGCAAAAGCAGACTCAACATCATGGCTCATATTGGCCTTTACAGACTTCCGGGGAAATGGGGGAGGGGATTTGTTGACTTCCGATTCTATCACCCAATTGTTCAGAGCTCCCTCTATTGGCTTGATTTCTTTCACATTTCCCAGTGCTTCTTCGGCATCCATCAGCATGTTCAGCTCTTCATCCATTAGCATGTTCAAATCATCACTTGTCATCAGCTCAGCCCAGTCCTTCCTTTCTTTCTTGATAGGCGGAGTATACAAGAACGGATCCTCATAGTCGGAGAACTCATGTTTGAAGAAAATCTCAAATCCAGGCTTAATGTTCTTGGTAGCCGGATCATACCATGGTTCAGGGAACCCACAGAAGGGAAAGTCATCGCCTTCTTTCACGAAGTATCCATTCAAGATTCTTGGCCCAGAAACAACCATCGGCCCTTTTCCTTTTGTCATCTTCTTCTTATCTTCTTCAGTCAATTGATACCCAAGCCCAGATTTATCTTTCTGTTCGTGGAAGTTCGGTGGTTCAGTTATTCCTTGTTGACGACGACCTAGTCCCATTCCAGGAAAATAGTTCATCTTCCGCACCATATGAGCCACTTTAGGATTGGCATACTGGTCAAAGTACAATGGCATGACTTCAGGGATCCAATTCTGTCCCACTTCTTCTTGTAGATCTTTGGCAACCGGGTTTCCCTTCTCGAACATCTTTCTATATTCGCGTCCGGTGATGAACGGCTTCTTTTTCTTGATCGGAGTGATTTCTTCGCCCCAGACAGATGCATCAGGAAGTTTCTTCTCATAGCTGAGTCGATCCCAAACGGATTTCTTTTTCTTAGCTCCTTCATTTATCATTCCCACAAAGTTGAATCCTCCCAATTCATTTTCTTCTTCCGGTGTTTGGACTTCTAGCACAGGACCATGGCTTGTCCCTTCTTCTTTGATCCAGCTATCCCCAAAGATTGTTACCACATCCTCTTTCCAGATGAACTTGACTTTCTGGTGGAGAGTGGAGGCGACTGCATCATTCACATGTAACCACGGACGTCCCAATAGCAAATTAAAGCTAGCCGGAATATCAATCACTTGGAAATCAGCTTCTTTGTTTAATGGCCCGACTTCAATTTTCAACTTAATCATTCCCACAATGGCCCTTTTGGTGTTATCATAGGCCCTCACAGTTTGTGTTGATGGCAAGAGTTCTGAAATAGACAACCCCATTCTGAGAGCTGTTTGGAGAGGACATACATTCAAGGCTGACCCATTATCTACCAAGCAGACCGGTACTCTATTCCCCAGGCAATGTACAGTGATGTAGAGAGCTCTGTTGTGGTGTGCCCCTTCCGGCGGTAAATCTTCATCTGTGAATGTGATTACAGGCTTACAAGGCTTTGAAGAGATCATGTTTACTAGATCTTCGGGAGTAGTATTGACAGAAACATCCAAACGATTGAGAGTATCGAGCATGGCCTGCCTGTGTTTGTGAGAGGTCATAAGTAATCCCCATACTGAGATCCAAGCTTGTGTTTTCTTCAATTGCTTTAGGATTTCATCCTCTTCTTCGCTCACGGCTCCTTTACCAGCCTCTTTTGCTTTGACGACTTCTTTCTCATTCCATGTTTCTTTTCCACGATTTTCTAACTCATGAGGCTTGAAATGACGTCCGGAACGGGTCAAGTGGTTTGCTTCATTGGTGATCCAGATAGACTCAAGTTCTTTGGCTAACTTTTCGGTGCCAACAGTGATTTTCCAAACAGAATCATCGGGGATTATGGTATTATTAACGGAATCATCCTCATCATCATACCACCAATCTTCTTCTTCTTCCATCATTGCAATAAGATCGTCATCTTTGATTTCAAGGTTCTCAACAGGCTTTAGCAATTCTTCTATCAGCTCAGTGCTTTGTTTCTCGGTGACTGCTTCTATGGGCTTTTCTTCCTCATACCAGATCGAGTCGTCGGTGATGGCATTGGGATCCCACCATTCAATTGTAAGATTTCCGTTGGCTATTTCTTCTTCAAAACCCAGTGCTTCTTCGACCCATTCTTCCTCTTCCATATTCCTCAAGATGCAAATTGCAGCATCTTCCGGAAGTTGAACATCCATAGCTGGTTGATTCGAGGATGTGATGTAGATCTTTGGGTTATAAATCTGAGATCCTTCTTCTACAAAGTTAACATTTGGCATGTTCCCCTTATGATTAGGGAGAGGATTCTTCTGAACATTTGGCTGAGAGGGAGGAGGGGAGATGACCCCTTTTTCAATCAAGTCTTCAATTTCATGGCGAAGTCTCCAGCATCTATCTGTGCTATGTCCACGGCCTTGATGAAAGTCACAAAAGAACTCTGTTTTGAAACCCGGTGGAAGTGGATTTGGCTCTGGTTTAGGTTCCAATTTCTGCAAGTACCCTTTTTCTATCATTCTTTCAAGTGCGGTGCTTAGTGGCATCCCCAAGTCGGAAAATTCTCTTTTCTCTCTCGACTGTTTCTGATTTTGACTTCCTCTTGCATTAGCCATACTTCGACGCTCTTTCTGAAAAGGCTGAGGAGATAGTGTGTTGACGTCAGCAGACTGATGATAGACTGGCCTTTCTGTCTTTCTGTATCGATTGCTCGTGCTTTCTTTCTTGATCTTTCCATCTCTAATGGCATCTTCTATCAAAGTTCCCACATCAAACAGCTGTTCGAAACTCACAATGGACTGAAATTCTAGCCTTTCCAAGTATTCGGGCTGTAGATTCTTGATGATCATTCGGACCTGATCTTTTTCCGCTGGCCTGCTAGTCATTTGAGCAGCTTTAGCTCTCCAACGAGTAAGGAAACCTGCAAAGGATTCCCTGTACTCTTGTCGGGTGGTTTCTAGATCTCTTGCAGTTACATCAAACAACTGGTTATACGAATATTGAGCCACGAAAGCTTTGGCCAATGCCTCCCAATCTCTGGTTATGGCTGGTTCCAACGTCAAGTACCATGAAAGTGCTGCTCCACTCAAAACTCTTGGAAACAATAGAGCGAAGAGGTCAGATTCAATGCCCATAGGCTGCAAAGTTCCTACATAAAGCCTCAGATAGCTCTTTGGATTTCCGGTTCCATTGAAAAAATTCAATATGCGGCATCTTAAACTTCTCTGGGAGTTTGGCTTTTGGAGCGTCACACAACCCTTCAACATCGAACAAATACTCATCCACCCCTTTGCTCTTTCTGATCACACTCTCTAGTTTGTCGATCTTGGCCAACTTGTCCTGAATTTCCTGATCTAGCTGAACCTTTGGTTGAACTGTCTCCCCAAAATCTTCTTCTTCATGATGCTCTGGAGGTGGTGGTGGTGGATTAGTTAGCTGCTCAATCATTCTCATCATAGTGGCAAGTTGTTCTCGATTCTGCTCCCTGCTCTGATCCAAGGCAGCTTGCATTGCGGCCAATCTGGCTTCCATATCCGCTTCGTATGTCATATCTTCAACCCTAGTCGACTCGGCTGTTCCTTCTTCTAACCCTGATCTGACCAAACGGCTGTTCGGAGCTCTGACCCAGAAAGGAGTACAACTTTTCGGTCCTATCTTTTCTTATCTGGTTTATTTAGGGATTTTCAAATAATCAGGTATCTTTATTGCAAAAGAATTTTTCAAAGAATGATATAAGAAGGTGGATTTACAAAGATGGAAATCATAAATGGAAAATCATTTCCTTTTTCAAAAACATTTTTCTTAAAATCAAAAGAAATCTTTTCAAGCTTTCAAAATTCTGAGGAAAACAAATCTTTTCTTTTTGAAAGTATATTAGGGGCGTCGCACTCGTGAGTCGTATATGCAATGCTCGTGTAGTGCATGCAATGCAGATGAAATGCAATCTAATCTAAATGCAATGCACCTTAATCTAGCTTAGACCTAGCATATCAACACATAAGCACATAGGATTCCTTGAGTATGCTAATCACCCTACTAATCCAATCATTATCCAAGGATTTTGAGTTTTGAAATTCTTGATGGTTCAGGTTTGAAAATTGAAATTTTTCATGAAAATCTTTGAAAGAGATGGGGAGATTTGTAATTTTCAAAAGAATTTTTGAACCATCAATGCTTGTGGTGAGAAATCATGATTCTTAAAAATTGAGGTGGGAATTTTGAAATTCTAAGATCTGAGAGGAAGATTTTGAAATTGAATCATCATGATTTCTTGAAGACCAAAGTAAAAATTTTTTTTTTTTTGAAATTCTCTAAAATCTAGGAGAATTTGAAATTGAATCATCAAAGTGTGATCATGATTTCTGGAAATAGGAATTTTGAAATTCTCTAAAATCTAAGGAGAATTTTGGAAAGATTTTGTGAAAGTGAATCTCAAAGCAAATTTTCAAAAAGGGATATTCTTGGAATTTTCAAAAGACTTGGGGTTTTTCAAAGAAGTGCTTATAATTTCAAAAATTTTCAAAATTGTCCTCAAATAGTGATTGGATGTTCGGATAAAGACCATACTACCCTAGAGGAATCCACCATACAAGGTTTGATGATGCCTTCGCATACACGTCCTCATCATCCACATAATCCCTTACGGGCAAGCGCAAATAATTCATCACATTGTCCTAATCAAAGATGATAATCAAGATCCTAATTGAAGGGTTCTATAGAAACTATATGCAAAGGCCGGGTTTTAGTCTCATAAAGGGTCCATTAGCAAGCTCAATGGTGTGGTTGACCGCCTCCCCGAGGGCGTGCCGTTCACACATGGGCTCTATATACCGCACGCGGTACAAGGCTAACGGTGACTACATGCTACCAAAACTCTTGACAAATAGAGGAAAGAGGGCCCTGTATCTTCAAGGCAATGATCTCAAGCAGTCGCGGTGAAAGAACAATGCAAGTGCAAATGCAGGCAGAAACAACATGATTATTGAATTAATAACAAGGATATTCATTGGTTCAAGTCAAACCCTCGAAGAACAAGAAACCATCGGTTTCATGTTCAAATCCCCAGCAGAGTCGCCAGATTGTGGACCGTCGCGAATGGAGGAGGAGGTCCTGACGCTCTCCCTCGATAGTGTCCCGGGACGGATCCCAAGGAGCACACTTCAGGGAAAACTAGGACTTCCTCACGCGATCCTAGAGACAAAGAGTCGCCACCTAATTTTTATCGGGAATTAGGAAACCCAAGTTTGACTCGCCCAAAATTGAATAAGGTTACTCGCCCTTCATTACCAGAAACAAGGTTCGGGGGTCTTGGTACGAGAGGGGAAGGAGCCCAAGCAGGACTAAAGCACCCCCTCCTCGCCCTACCGAATGGTAGGCCTTGATTCAAATATCCTTGTTATTAATTCATAATAGATGTTGTTTCCTCAAACATACTAGATAGGTATATACATGGCAAAAAGAAACATCTAATGAAAATCATTTCAAGAGACTAAATCAAGTAGAAAGCGGATGCTCATGCAATACAAGGGAGAAGTATACTCACAGTGGCTAGTCCCGCCCGGGACCGATGCAAATAAAGTAAACATGTCATGATATGCAAAGGGAACGAGAAGACTTACATTGGTTGACTCAAGCGGAGTCGCGAAAGCAAAAAGAATGTAAACGTGCAATGCAATCATGCAACAATCCTAGATAAGATGTCTCTAACAAATAATCATATAAACGGAGACTTATCCTAAAGGAAATGTGTCGTTGAAATCAAAGTTGTAAACCTAGAAAAATTCTAAGAGAAAGGATAGAGATAGTACATGATGCATGGGCACTAAGCCACATGTAGACGAGGCAAACCACAAATCGAAGTCCGGGTCCGAGGCACTTAATTCTCTGCACTAAGACACCAAAGAATACCCAAAGCATTGCAAAAATACAAGCAAACAAATGATATGCATGATAAACAAAGAAAACATGTCATCAATCAAATTTCCAGATTCAGCAACCTCTAATGAATCCTATCAAAAGTGGTCTTAAACATGAGCTGGATAAAAACCCTTTTACAGAAAGTTAGATACATGTCTTAGGGAACTTCTCCAAAAAGTGGGACCTCAATATCAATTTTATTGTTTGAGAAATAAATGTTTTGGGAACAGTGGATCAGGACTGTCCACTGTTCTTGAAAAAATCATAATTAAATCTACAAAAATCATATGAAGCTCTATTTGGTGTCAAAAGAAAGCTATTTCATTGTAGTATATGATAAAAATAAACCCATGGACATTCTGTAATCACAAGGTTTCTGAAAAAGTGTTTTAAACAGACTCTGTTATTCTGGAAATTTGGTATCATTTGACAAATGAATGCAAAACATAATAGAAGTATAATAGAAGTTCATGAATCATGTTAACCAAGTTGATTTAAGCTTTTGATCTCTCATCCATTTATCCTAGGTGATTTCTAAACCAAGTTTTATTCATCAATTGTTGTTGAGTGATCAAGGTATGACCATTTTGTATACATAATCATATTTGTAATTAAACTTAGAAAATTCCAGAATAGTTGTATCAACTTTAAACGCTTAGAAAACGATCCTAACTCGATCGTATGCTCACGATTTTACATCGGCATATAGATATATGAGTTAGGAATCATCCCCAAAAAGCGGAACGTCGATAACTATTATAGATTTTCTGAAATTCAAGCACAAAGAGACGATGTTCAAATCTGTCAACCGATTTCTCAACAATTTCTAAAAATAGTATATGAATCCTAAAAGCTCTCAAAACGGACCGGATGAAAGCTAATTCATCAAAGTTTACCCAGAAAATTTGAAATCCATCAAACTATGGGTTTTGATGGACCAAATCTAATGGACAAAACCAATCTGCTTTGCTGAATTTTTATCTAGTTCACTTTAAAGTGTGAGGAAAACATTTTAGTGATAGTTGAAGCTTATTAGAGAGATCAAACTCATAGATCAACTTAATTATCATGATTCCCAATCAATTTAGCCCTCAAGTTCTATGAAGAACTTTTAGATCAAGGATCAAAGGGACTTATAAATATCATGTTGGAGATGAAATTCAATAGGAATTCTAGGTAATAGGAATAATCAAGAGATAGGTATGAACATAGAAATCATCCTTCTCATAGATCATATTTCCAAACCATCATGGAATTCAAAATAGACATATGTATATATATATAATCATGTATGCATGAATCTAAACTAAAATTGAAGAATGAAACCAAAATTGAAAATCAAAGTGAAAAACAATCTCTAATTGTAAATTATCAATAAAAATCAAAGAGATTTGGATCTAACTATGTGAGTGTGTGAAGAACATGAGAGGAAGAAGATGAGTGTTCTAATAAGTAGAAATAGAACTAAGTTAGATCCAAATCTTATAGATCTATATATACAAAGTAGGAATTAGAGATGAACTATAGTGTTTACCTCTTGGAGGATTCTCAATTACAAGACCAAAATTGATTTGAAGATCTTCTTCTTCAAGTGTTATTCAAGTGTTCTTCAAGCACTCATCCATGGAAGTTGAGGGAGGCAATTGATGTTCAAATTGTGGTCTAATTAGCCTAAGTTAATCTAAATTCAATTCATAATTTTCTCTCTCTAGAATTCACCTAAATTGAAAGTATATTCAAAGTATACTTATCTCTCTTGTATGTGCTTCTATGTGTGTTTGTATCTCCAAGTATATTCAAGTGTATCTCTTCCAAGTGTCTAGTGTGTTAAGATGTGATCTCATATGAGATGTATGAGATCTTATATAGAGTTTTGAAGACTTAGCTCTTAAGTTTCAGGGTTAAAACAGGATTTTTAGAGCTTAAAAGAGGGTTAAAATGGCCATTTCGGAGCCAAAACGCAATTTCCAGGCAATTTCCTCGCAGTGGGAAGCTTCTAGAAGGGTCTGGAACTCAAAAAGCTCCGTGGAGGACACAAATGGAAGTGGCGGTTATGGTGGGACCCGCCACCCCCATACCCAAAACCGCCACTTACTATTCTTGCTCCTCTGGTCACCCACAAACCCTGTTTCAAATTTCATGCGCACTGCTTTTCCAGATTTCTGTAAAAATGCTTTTTGGTGTCCGAAATCGTCCGTTTACGTACCGTTGGAAAGCTGTCAGGTTGAATTTCAGTATAAAAATATTTCCAGAGGTTTTATAATGAGAATTGAAGTCCAATTGAAGTCCGGAAGTCCTCCGGAACTTTCGTCGTCTTTTTGAAATCAAATGACGTCTTTTCCAAAATTGCTTTCAAATGTGCGTCGATTTCGAACTTTTCTTTAAAATTGAATCTCTGGATACCTAGAATACTGCGTTTAGAACACTTAATGTTCATATAACCCTGAGAGAATATGAATTCTGAGAGATGATTTTGACAAAACCGGGATTTATCCATGGAAAAGGGCTTTTCTGAGCTTGAAGTCACTTTCCGAAGTCCGATCTTCTGATTGTGTGGAATCCAGTACCTTCCACGGGGTACTTTTCATCATCGAATCCTCCAAGACGTTGTCCACCCTAAATCCTATCAGTGTGGTCAAAATTGGGTGTCTACACACTTAGAATTTATAAACTCTTTTCCAAGAGATTTTGTATGATTTTCTAGAAAAAGTAAACAAATCTGAATTATTCAATCTTTTTAGAGGATCTTACTCACACATTTAACTTCATGTAAGAAATTATTTGAAGCTTAAAATACTTATTTAAGGCTCTGTTCTAATCAATTTAAAAAGATGCTACTGTTTTGAAATTCTGGATAGAGAACAATTGGGTTGCAAAACCCATGGCCAAGCCATGTTAACCATAGAATCTCATCAAAGTAAAAATTACAGTGGTATATCTATGAATTAATGATAAATTCTAATTGGTCTCATCCAATTTCAACGGATCATGATTTAACTAAAAATAGTTGATCACAGGTTGTTATTGGAATCACTATACCATTGTTGAATTGTCATCTCTTTGTTGAACCCAAATCACCAAGCCATGAAAATTGGCTCTTCTTAAGCCCAATTCCTCTCTCAAGTTGATGATCCTTGAGGAAATAAAACTTAATTTGTTTACCTCTCCTCCCAAATTATTGTTCCTTGGAGACTAAATATACCTAATCCACATGAATCTTAATTGAATATGGAGAGAATTCCATAAAACTTCAAATTCGAGGACCCAAATTATGAACAAAGACTTGGATCCACCAATTATGCATAAATATAACTAAGATCAACTTTGATTCCCGTACAAATCATAAATTTATAGAAAATTAAAGATCTAACGCAAGGAATTCAAATGGAACATTGAAGGTTCCATGGAATCCCAAGAGAAGAGCATGAACAAAAGAGACGAAATCAAAACCCAATTGGTGATCCAAATTGAATTCTACTCTGAAAAACTTGTTTCATCTTAAACTCAAAGCTATTTAGATCCAAATCAAACAAATATAAGAAGGAATTCAATCATGATCCAAGTGGTATGTGATGAAATGAGGTAGGAAGAGACTTTTTGAAAATTGTGTAAAAGATCCTAGAATTCGATGAATTGTGATTGAATTTAGACTAAAACATACTAGAATTTAGAGGATTACGTCCAAAAATCCTTAGATTTTCTTTGTTTGGTGGAGACCTTCAAGTATCTTCAAGCTCCTCTTCAAGATCCTTCTTCAATCTCTTGAATTCTCTTCAAAATTCTCTCCAAAATCCGTTTAAAATTGTCTCCAAAATTGTCTCTCTCCTCCTCCCTTCTAATGGAGATAATCATCTCCTTATATAGACCAACCTTGAGAGGTTAATTCAGTAAATTCAGGGGTAAAACCCATGTACAATGGCATCTATATGAATTCAATACATATATATATTTTAAAAAAATAGACTGTTACAGTGGGCAACACTCGGCGAGTTGTCCGCGGCACTCACTGAGTGCCGGTTTGGCGCTAAGCTAGTGCTCGCGTGGCACTGAGCAAGTGCCGCTGGCTTCGTCGCATGCCGACCCGAGCAGATTTTCCTTATTTATTTATATATATGTATAAATATAGTTTATCTATATATTTGTCTTCTTTTCCTTTTCAAATTTCTTTCTTTTTCAATTTCTTTTATAAAAAATAAAATGCATTTTCATTATTTATTCTAGACTAATTTTTTTGTACATATTCTACACCCAAGAATTCCCTTGTCTCTCTCCCTCTTTCTCTTGAAAATTTTATCAATGCCGAAGAACCTTCTGAAGGGCTTGAATCACTTTAAAGATCTTTGAATTCCATCGAACATTGTCGTCATTGGATTTAGAGGTAATCATCCCCTAAATTCGACAGTCGGTTAAAATCTTGGGTAAGTCATGTTCATAGGGTTGTGAACATATATTCTCGTGATAGAATCTACCCTCTAATAAGAGCAAGCATTCCCTTGAGAATGACAACAAGTTGATTATTGAGAACTGTAGTCTTGTTGATAAGTAGTTATGAACATGTTTGGTAATCATGAGAGATGAATTAAACTTAAAGAATGTAAGATGTAATCATCATTCAAGTTGATAGTATCAGTAATCTGAATATGAATGCTGACGGTAGAGGGACATTAGTACACCATACAAGTCTAGTTATTGCTTTGGATATGTTCTTTTGTGTTAGAGTGCAATTATCGTTATATGGTGAAGTTAACGTTAACTGATCAGTTGGTTATTTCGCTGATCAAAGAGTTTGGTCATAGGGATTAACAACTGGTTTGAGCCAATAATAAAGAACCTAGGAGGTCCTATTCTTAGCTCCTCAAGAATACTTGGAAAGGCAAGAAGAGGAGTTTGATCGATAAAACTCGTTTCGATCGATTGAAGTATGGGTCCTTCAATTGATCGAAGATTCTTTAATCGATTGAAACACTTAGGTTGGTTTGAAAACCTAAAAATAGGAGAGTTGCATCCAGAATATGTTTGAACATCATTTTATTGCCCAAACTCTCCAGAAATTCGTTTAGGGGTTCCAAGCCTCCTATATCCACTCTATTGGATTCCCACAAGCCCTAGCTTCTCTGACAAGTATTAAGGTGTCATAAGGGTATTACCTAGATGTTGTTGTTGTACGCTAAAGGGAGAAGAAAAAAATCAAAATTGGGTTCAAGACCAAAAGGTAATGCTCTTGTACCCTCTTCCCTACGCATCTATAGAATTGATAGGTAGTAGATCCAAGGCAACCAATACAGTTTTTGAAATTTTTTTCTACTATGCATGTTTTGAGTTTTTTGTAAACTAAATCCTACAAGGACAGGGAGAAAGACCCGTGGAGTTCAACAGGAGTTCTAGCAGATGCAACGGAGGACGTCAGCCAATGCTTGAGGGATCAGATCCGTAAGGTGAATAATCGTCAAGAGGTGCTACATGATGGCTAAAGGGTGATCCTTTTCTATATGGATGCTTGGGGTATCTCAGAGTAAGATAGGTTGGTGAATGGTCTCTTTCAGTGGGAATAACATGGTTGCTGGGAGTAGTGGGTTGGGCCCTGCCAAGTTGGGGGGCGTAAAATGTTTATGTTTTTTTTATGGGGCGGGGTCGCCGAAGATGGAATATCTATTGTATGGAGGTGTCTGATGAGACCCTCTCTTGTTTTGTGTTTATATGGGTGGTATGGAGTGGTAGGGATGGGGGATATAGGTCCGACCCCTTCTTTTTTGCATTTGTGAATGTACGGGCTTAGTCCCCAAACTAATGTAAAAATGAACACAGTAATATAAAAAAGTTTGTTGGATATTGTCATTGTGCACTGGAGCTTCCTTTTGGTTTTTTTTTTTAAAAAGATATATTTACATATGCATGGAATTTAAACCTAAGCATGGAGTAACTTCAACCATTGGGTATTGATAGGCCATGAGATGGATGTGGAACCCTCCTTGACAATCCTGTAATAACCATTGGAGTTAGCTTCGACAATTGTGTAAGGTCCCTACAAGTGTTGGCTGAATTTTGGAGTGGATTGCTCTTGCATGATATGTGAGGCTGCTCTAAGCACTAGGTCCCCTTCTTGGAACACTCGGGGCCAAACCATAATTTTATAGGCGCGAGTGATCTACCTGTTGTACTTTTGGAGATTTGTTCTTGCTGTATCACAATGCTGGTTGAGGGCTTCAATGGCAATTGGGCCAGGGTCGTGCATTACCACATTTTTAAGGGCGAGGCGTGTGAACTGTACAACAATCTCAATCGCTAAAGGGATAACGGCCTCGGCCTTATAGACGAACATAAATGGAGTTACTTTGGTAGGGCAGCGTTTGGAGGTTTTGATATGCCCGTAGCACTAAGGGGAGGCGCTCCGACAAAGTTTAGGGCAAGTCATGTAAGGTTTTGCTAAGAATGCATCGAAGAGTCTTGTTGGTAGCCTCGGATTGTCCATTGCTTTTAGGATAGTATGGGTAGACTTGGGGTGCAATACCTCATAGTTGAGTCGGAGTTGCCCCACTTGCTAGTTAACAAACGGGTGCCATTATCGGAGAGGAGGTGATTACATCAAAATTAAGTTCTTTGTTACAACCCTATTAAAAAAGTAATATTGGAAGTAGGGTGTCAAGTCCACCGGGATTAGAGTGCAACAACGATTGTGGGAGCTTAGAGACTAATTACAATGCAAATAAAGATAAAGTAACTATAAAAGAAAATTATGACTTTTTGTCTTATGGTGAGATTTGATTACCACTAATTATACTATAATGACTATTAAAAAGTAGAAAGTAAGCTTTAAACAAAGACAATTTTAATTAAAGTGTGGTTTTGAAAATGGAAAGATAGAGGTTATTGAGCATTCCCCCACATTAGACCAAACAACAAATGGATTGCATGTTTGTAGCATATTCTAGGGTAGAGAATTCTATTGAGACAAACTATCAAACATGTGGTGGTCAAACTACAATGTTAGATATAGGTTTCAATGAAACTCACAAGGTGAGGTTTGAAATCAAAGGATTAAACAACTTATGAAGCTTGACATAATAAGTGAAGTCCTAGAAAATCAAACCTTACACACATGAACCCTAGAAATATTACAAAACATGAAAATCCTACATTAGAGCTCACATGGGTCCAATGGTGGGTTTATGATCCCCAACCTACATAATCTAGCTACTCAGGGAAACAAAGACATGAATATTAAAGAGAGGTGAAGATAAATGATACCAACTCGAAGAAATCTTCATAAATGCAAGGAGATCTTCAATGTAAACTTCAATACAATACCAACAACTTACACTATCTTCAAAGAGTCAAAGCTACAAGACCAATCTTCTCTCTCTCTAAAATTAACTACACTAATTGAGGTAGATGGAAGCAGTAAATGCAAAAGAGGATGAGAAAACCTAAGAGAGAGAAAAGATGAAATAAGAAAAACATCTCCAAAACAAGATGATCTCGTCCAAAAACCCTAAAGCTAACTTATACAGTAAGCCCCATAATGGAAAACTTGTAATAACAAAGAAGAGGAAATAGGGGTAGTTCGATCAGTCGAACAGGCCCCTTCAATCGGTGGAATGTCCCTATGGTTGGACACAGCTTTAACTTCACTCCTATCTTGCATGCCGATTGTAGAATCATAATATCTTGTAGCTTAGACCTCGGATTGATGTGAAATTTGCAGCCACGCAAATCTAAATCAATAAACTACATTAACCTTGATTGAAGTAACTTCTCAATTCATGGTCTTCGGCACTCAAATTAGGATAGAAGCTTTCGCGCTAATCTTTGAAATAGAATCTCCCTTTGCACAATAATTTTTTTATTTACCTATAAAATAACCAACAAACCCACACAAATGATGTAAGAGAGAAAAACAAGGGTTATATGGTAAAAGTATATAAACAATGTGCTTAGAAGCTCGGGGAATGGTATTATGCGCAAGAATAAGTGTATAAAACGGGGCCATGTACACATTTGAACTCTCGTAGAGCTCACTCTGATCTCATCCTACTCATCAAGTTGGAGCTTTTTCTTATCACCATTCTCATCAACCTCAAAGTTGAGCTTCTTGATAGCCTAGTAAGCTTGATGCTCAAGTCTGAAGAGTAAATGACAAGCTTTCCCGTAAACCAAATGATAGGGGGACATTCTTAGGTTTGTCTTGTAGGCCGTCTGATACACCAAAAATGCAACGGATAACCTTGAAGACCAATCTTTCTTAGATGGATCAACCGTCTTTTCTAGAATTCCCTTAATTTCTCAATTAGCTAATTCGGCTTGGCCATTAGTTTGGGGATGGTATGTGGTGGAAACTTTGTGGCTCACACCTTATTGCTCTATCAATTGAGCATAAGGGGAATTGCAAAAATGCACCCCTTGATCACTAATTATGGTTTTGGGAGTGCCAAACCAAGATAAAATATGTTCTTTGAGAAATTTCAAGACCACCTTGTGGTCATTGGTCCTAAAAGGTATTGCCTCGACCCACTTGGAGACATAATCAATTGCCACCAAGATGTACTCATATGGATTAGATTTAAGGAATGGTCCCATGGAATCTATACCCCAACAATCAAAGACTTTAATAACAAGAATGGGGTTTAGAGACATCAGGGTCCTCCGTATGACTTTTCCTAGAAGTTGGCACTAGGCACACACTTTACAATAAGCATGTGTATGCCTAAAAAGAGTTAGCCAATAAAAGCCACTATGGAGCACTTTGAATGCCGTCTTTTGTGAAAAAAATGACCAACACAAGCTTGGTCATGATAAAAAGACAACACAATAGGAATTTCTTTGTTGGGGATACAACGCCTAACGATTTGGTTAACACAAGACTTGAAAACATATGGTTCATCATAGAAAAATGATTGTTCCATGGTTCTCAACCTCTCCAAATCTTGATAAGACCAACTTTGTAGTGTTTGGTCGGTGACAAGGAAATTAACCACACTGGTGTACCACAGGAGGGTTGAGACATTGAACAACTACTCATCCAGAAAACATTCTCTAATGGGCACGGGGTGTATATGATCAACATCAAATGTCAAACATGACAAATCCAATGGATTAGCCGCGCTTTCTGTGTCCATTTTGGGAAAAAAAGATACTTGAGAGCGGCATGATCAATCAAGTATGTGATGGGGGATCCTACCATGTAAGAGCAAAACTTTTCAAGCACAAAAACTATAGCGAATAACTCTTTCTCCATCGTAGAGTAGTTGGATTAGGCATTATCTAATGTATGGCTCACACAGTAAATGACATAGGGCTTTTTATCTTTCCTTTGCCCAAAAATGGCTCCGATGGCGTAATCGCTCGCATCGCACATTAATTCAAAAGGAAGACTCCAATCGGGACTTCTTTTGCTAAGAGTAGGCATATCGGCCTAGAGATTGAGCTAAAGTCCTTAATGAATCGGCAGTAGAAACCCGCATTGCCCAAAAGTGATCTTTTGTCTTTAAGGTTCATTAGAGGGGGAAGGTTGAAAATGACATCAATTTTAGCTTTGTCCTTGGATTCCCTCTCTAGACACAATGTGGCCTACCACAATCCCATGGGGCACCATGAAGTGACACTTATCCCAATTTAGCACGAGATTCTTTTCGGTACATTTCTTAAGAACTTTCTCAATATTTTAAGGCACTCATCGAAAGAATTTCCAAAAATAGTGAAATGATCCATAAAGACATCTAAAACTTCTCCATTATATCACTAAATATCCTAAGCATGAACATTTGAAAGGTCACCGACAGATTGCATAGTCCGAACAACATCCTCCTATAGGCAAATGTGCCAAAGGGACAAGTGAAGGTGGTTTTCTTGGTCCTTGGGGGCTATTTCAATTTGGTTATACCCCGAGTAATTGTCTAAAAAGCAGTGGTGCTTGTGGCCACCTACTCTTTCTAGGACTTGATCAATGAAGGGTAGAGGGAAATGGTCCTTTCGAGTGACCATATTCAACTTCGTATAACCATACAAATACACCACCCTGTAGTGGCTCTGGTAAGAACTATCTTGCCATTCTTGTTCTCAAAAATGGTGATTCCCGACTTCTTGGGAACTACTTAAGTAGGACTTACCCACTTATTATTGAAAATGGGATACATTATCCCCACATCCAATAACTTGATGACCTCCATCACCACCTCTTTCATATTAGAATTAAGCGTTCTTTGCATTTGGTAAGAAGGTTTGGCTTCATCCTCTAAATAGATCTTGTGGGTGCAAATCTTAGGAGAAATTCCCTTTAAGTTGGCAATACATGACCCAGTAGCACTCTTGTGCTCCCTCAAAATTTTCATTAATTTCCCTTCTTGATGAAGGTCAAGTTGAGAAGACACAACCATCGAGAAACTCTAATTTTATACCAAAAAGACATACTTAAGCTCACTCGGTAATGTTTGGAGCTCAAGTTTTGGAATGACAACATTTGACAGAAGAGGGAAATTATTCCTCGAGGGTGATTTATCAAAATTAGAGGTCCACATGGCCTCTTTAAGAATTCTCTCAACATCTACCTCTGCCTCTATCTCCCCCTCAATCAACTCATTCTCCCTTTCAAACTTGTGATCACATTCAATAGTAGCATCATTTATAGCTAAGCATTTTTCAATATGTTAAAAACTAGTCATATTATCATCAAGAAATAAAGTATGATCTAGAGCAGGGATGATGCAAGGTTAATTAGTGCTTGTATCACATGAAAAATCAAAGAAGTCTTGCACCAATGAGTCATCTCCGTCTTCCTCATTAAGGTCCGATTGTTTAAAGAGGGAGAAAATGTTCACATCCAATGTCATATTACCGAAAGTTTAATGCATGAGACCATTACTACAATTAATTTGAGCATTAATGTAGCAAGGAATGGACGGCCTAAAATGATTAGGATTTATGAGTGCTCATTTGTAACGGATTATGTGTCAAGTATGATAAAATCAACTAGAGAGTAAAAATTACCGACCTGAACCATGACATCCTCTATTATGCCTCATGGCATCTTGATGGATCTATCAACCAATTGCAAAGTGACACGAGTCTCTTTAATCTCACCGAGGCTTCATTGGACATACACTGAATATGGCAGAAGGTTCACACTAGCACCCAAATCAAGGAGTTCTCTATCGATGTGGTGTTGTCCAATGACATATGCAATGGTTGGACAACCGGGGTCCTTATAGTTTAGAGGAGCCTCGTAAAGTATAACTAAGCTAGTATGTGTGGCCATATAGGCACTTTTCTTAATATTATGCCTTTGCTTGATGGTGCAAAGGACTTCGAGGATTTTAGCATAGGCCAGAACTTATTTAATCATATCCAAAAGAGGAATATTGATTTACACTTTGTTAAACAACTCAAGGTATTCACTATTTTTGTTGTTCTTGGCCATCTTTGTACGCCTTTATGGAAACGAAGGAGCGGGGTTCCAAAATTCTTGGTCCAAGAAGTCCAGGACTTTAGGCAAGTATTTGTCCATGTCAACAATATTCGAGGACATTATGTCCCGAACATAGAGTTTGACTTCAACTCTAGCCGAATTATTGCTAATTTTTGGTTCAAGAGGAGGCTTTTGGACCTTGTTGTCCATAGTTTTACCACTATGGAGAGTAGTGATTCCTTTCAAGTACTCGACGGGACCATTGGTGTTGGAACCTCCCCCATTCATTTGGCCTTTGGGATTTTGAATAGTTTGTGCAGGAAGCTTTCCCTTATCAAGAAGTTATTGATTTTAAAGCAATTGAGCTAATTGAGCTTGTAATGCTTGCATAGATTGTGCATACAAAGGTTACACCACTTGAATGGATTGCTTAAGTTTGCTCATTCTTTGGGACAAGCCATGGTTGTTATCCTCGAAGGGCTTCCTATGAGGTGGGATATATAAATGAGGTGGCCCATGATTTTGGGCATGTGGTTGTCCTTGAGATGGGGATAGACTATGGCTTTGAGGTGCTTGAGGTTGTCGAGGTGGGAGACACGGATAGTACTGTTGTGGAGGAATGTGGTATGCTAAGATTGTCCCTTTGTCACTATGGTAGTTAAATCCTAGTTGACTCTACCTTCTTGGATGATTATAGGCATCATTGTATGAGCGATTATACCTAGGCCTAACGTTCATCCTAATGGCCTATGTTTGCCCTAATGCATGGCCTTATAGAATGGAAGGAATGGGATGCCTCCTTGGTTGAATGCTCCAGAGCGTAACAAATGCAACACTATGGCTGGACAGATGTGGTGGGCTCGGTGGCCTTATGTGATTCCAAGGCTTCTACTTTCGTCGCAAGTTGAGAGATGTTTTCAGCCTCATTAGACACTTGGTAGAGATTTTGACTCATTGGGGCAACGGTGCCTGGAAGAGTTTGAGGTTACGCAAGATATCTCATAAACATATTCTAAATGAGCTTCTTCTAGCTCGACCTTTAGAGTTAAGAAACTCTCGGAACACATGGTCTTGATCAATTGTTTAGTATTGGGGTTAACCCCCCATAGCATATGGAAATTTGACGAAATTTTTCAAAACCATGGTGTTGAATTTTACCCAACATTGAGCAAAGGTTTCATGTTCTCCTTAGGAGAAATTTTGAATTTGTTTAACCAATGCTTGTGCCTGATGCATGGGAAAGAACTCCTTGTAGAATTATTTTTGGTGTTTCGGCCATGTGCCTATGGAATTCGATAGAAGTGTCACGAGCCAATTATTGGCCCTGTTCTTTAGGAAAAAGTACACAACTTGAGCCTTATGAGCTCGGGTGTGCATCTTTATTGCTCAAAAGTACTACAAATATCATCAAAATCCCTAATGTGCTTATAGGGATCATCATTTTCTTATCTATGGAAAGGGGTCACGAGACCGATCATTCCCTGTTTGAAATGAAATGTTCCCGCATTGTATGGGAACGTAATACATGAAGGGGCAGAAACCATCTTCAGTTGAATGTAATCCCCAATTGTTCTCCTAAAGTTTTGGTCAATATGAGCTGGAGGTGGATAATGATGTGGGAGAGGTGGTAGTGGATGTGGTAGGTAAGTCGGATGAACGAAGGAGAAATGGGGTTATGTTGACCCCATTTCACCCGATGGAATCGATCCAGGGTAGTCATGCCTTCTATGGCAAATCTTTCATGGTCCGAATAAGTGCCAACTCCCAGTTCTTGGTGGCCGAAAGTGTGAGAATTTTGGTAAATGAAAGTGATAGGGTGGGTGGTGTGTGCCAAAATGATCCACTACTACTACTATTGTATCTAGAACTAGCGTTATTCGCAAATGGATTAGTCATACCTGGATTGCCCGGATTTTGAATTGAAGTGGCTAATCAATTTTCACTTGAAGGGGAATCCTTCAAAGATAATCAACAAGATGCAATAAAACAAGATCAAAATCAAAAGCACGATAATTTGAAACTAAGAAACTAAATGTTGCCAATTGCCAATCCCCGACAATTATGCCATTTTGATTACGTCAAAATCAAGTTCTTTTATATAACATTATTAAAAGTGTAATATTGAAAGTAGGGTGTCGAGTCTACAGGGATTGGAATGCAATAACGAATATGTGAGATTAGAGACCAATTACAATGCAAATAAAGAGAAAGAAACTATAAAACAAAACTAGGACTTTTTGTCTTTTGTGAGATTTGATTACCACTAATTATTCTACAATGACTATTAAAAAGTGGAAAGTGAGCTTTAATCAAAGGCAAGTTTAATTAGAGTGTGGTTTTGAAAATGAAAAGATATAGGTTGGGGAGCATTCCCCAACTTTGGACCAATCAACAAATGGATTCCATGTTTGTAGCATATTTTAGGGTATAGAATTCCATTGAGATAAACTATCACACCCCAGAGAAGCAAAAATAGAGAAAACAAGTTCCTTTTTGGTCCCGTAGGCTCGTGACTGGTGAATAACTGCATTTTCATCTACTCAAACCAATAATCACAACGATTTAGAGGATGCTATTCATAGAACATCACTTTTAAGTCAAAATGGGGGTTACACAACATTATACGCATCCATATACATCTAAAACTTCAGCCATTGAAGAGGACGAAAGCAAGGAGAAGAAGAAGAAGACCAAGCCAAGTTACTATTTTTTCTTTTTTCGCTTTTGTGTTAAGCTTATCAATTTTTTTTTTAATAAATGGATTTCTATGGCCTCTTCCATTAACCTCTTGCCATTAATTGCTTCTATGGCCACTTAGACCCGGATCTAGGGTTTCAATGAAACCCTAGTCAAGTAATAGGGTGTATTTTATGTTTTTCTTTTAGTTTTATTATGTATGGATGATGATTACATGTTTAGAGGATTTTAATTAATAAAATCGTATTCATTGATTAAATCGTTGCTTTCAAAATCTATTCTTGCCTTAGATCTATTTTGAATGTGATGTGCTCATTGATCTATATTTGCTGTGCTTGTATGGATTATTTACATGTAACGGTGCTTAATTGAACTGTGATATCAAGTAGTCGAATAGTTCATGCCTAGGGAAGACAGAGTGTGCCGCAACCCTAGTTTAGTGTGAGACACTCCGTGCCAATCGAAGATGAATTATGTTGATGCTTGAATCATAGTTATCTTCTTGACGGAGGAATTGGGCTTGTAGCTATGATTCCCATTATCATCTAACGTAATAAGCTAATTGAATGCATAAATACCCTTATTATGAAGCTAGTGGTGGATTTGCAATCCTAGGTTCAATTCCCATATTTATCAAAAACAACTTTTAAATTGCTTTAATAGTTAAGATTTATTTTCATTGTTCTTAGTTTAATTAAAATTAAAATCAAAATTCTATTTTCTTAATTAATTAGACTTAGGGTTTTTAAAATCAAATGGCTTTAGTATTTCAATCTCTGTGGGTTCGACCTTTACTTTCACACTGCAAATCTTTTAAAGTAAAGCATGCTTTTTATCTTGATTCTGACAAGATCACTGCCTGATCTACATCATCATCTGTGTGAGCTCCAGCGTCGTCAGCTCCTACTGAGCAACTGACTGATGCAATGTACCCTGGCCTCGAGCTACACCCTCGCCTCCCTCTCGCTAATTAGAATATCATAAACTTCTTGGAGAGTCGCGGGGCCTCCCGTCTCATGCTTCCTGAACTCAAATCCCTCATCCTCAGCAAGTGTTCCTGGGACTACGCTAAGAGGATACTCAGGGTCCTCCTCTATCACAACCGTTTCCTGACCCTCCACCGGTTGCATCCCTGGGTTGTCTGAATCCTCCTCAAACTCCTCTCTCCTATGTCCTTTCCTCCCACTAGCTTCTCCTAACTTTCCCTTCCCTTTTGATAACTTTTTAAATTGCACCACCAATCTTTTGGATGCAAACTCACCAAATACCCCCAACTTGGCCTTTTAAAGGTCCTCGCCTGTAGGGAAAACTAACCCGGCTTCCTCACACACGCGGTGAATTGCCCAAGCACCCTTAAGGTGTTGGAATTTGCTAAGATGGCGTGTGTGCTTAATAAAGAATTCAATGAATAAGCAGGAAAGGCAGACAGGTAGCCCGATCCCAACAACATATAATACCTGAGTATACCACCTAGCTAGCTCTAACTTATAAGTCGTCGGAAGAATACAACTACAGAGGGCTAGATGAAATAGGTTGTAGTCCACAGTGAGGTTGTGGTCGTCAAATGCTCTAACTCTATTCCATTTCTTCACTTTTCCTCCAGAAATCTCTATAGCAATCATATCCAAAGAAGGAAATACACGGTCCATATAGATGGGGTATAGATAGTCCAGGACCTCGGGGATCCCTAAGGCGCTACTGAAGCTGGGCTAAACTCGATTGCCTGACCTTGAACACGTGTGAAACATATATATGGGACACTTGGGGCCTTAACCATGCTAGCACAAGTGGCTCGAATCCATGAGGCATTAATCCGCTTAAGTGTCGTAAGGACCGGTAGCCAATCTGGATATGCGCGTAATCTGGTCAGATAGAAAGGAATCTTGTTGTCACTCCATAGATTTTCAAATTGTCTCTTCACCATAACTTCCCGGGTTCAGAAATATTTTGAGAACCAAGTGTTCTCTTTATCATTTCGAAAATCATGGGCGAGCGGTAGATCGGGAATAACTAGAGAAGTAGATTTCTCTAGATGGGGGACACTGTCTTTTGGGTTAGGAGCCATTGAAACATAAAAGAAAAAGAAAATAGAGAGTTTGAATGAGAAAACAGTGAAGTCTGCTCTCTGTGAATGCTAATTGATTGGCATAAATTTGCAATTGATTGAGAATTGATGCCAATTGATTAGACCCTATTAGCAATCGATTGCCAACAACAAAAATGGAAGGGGATGCCAGAAAGGTCTCATGCCCCCTTACAACAACTTTTAGTGGTCATCGTTCAGGATAAAAAATGGAGAAAAAATCTAAGGGGGTTTTGGGGTATTACCTCAGAAATGATGTGGCTATAAAAATGGAGGTAAAATCACCCCTTAATCACTGGAGATGAGGATGATGACGGATTGACGAAGAAAATTGATGGGATGGGGCCTAAATGCCTCCTCTCTACTCCTCTACGCCGTGACAGTGGCAGTTGGTGGTGATGTTGGAGGCGCGATAATGATGATGATGTTGATGATAAAGATAGTGATGAGGGTGGTTGATGATGATGCAAGAGAAAAAAGGATGGGGGTATCAATCTTTCTCTCTTTCAATCTCCTTCTCTCTCCCTCTGAGGTTGATTTGAAAATATGAGAGAGGGAGATGAACAGATGTTTAATTTACCAGAGAAGGCAATCAATTGCCAAGTGGTAGCAATCGATTGGGTTGGAAAAGCAATTGATGGGTGATTCAGTCCAATTGATTGGGATTTAAAATTATTGGGGACCCAGAAAAGCTGCATATGGTCACCCCCAACTATTCAAGAATGCAATACCAGGATATAAAACATGAATTCCAGCATCAAGATAGTCCAAACAATCACCAATCATACAGATAGAAAGATTAATTCCAAACATAGCGTCTTTATTGCTTAAGAAGAATTCTCCATATCCAGGATTACAAGATATTGGTTAACAAAATAAAAACGACAAACTATAGGAAAAAAACTAGAAGAGAATTCTGTTTTATTCAAGGCCTTAGGACTTATGCAAATCAGTTAAATTTTGGATTTGGCAAGGAAAGGTCCTCCCCTTTAGCATAATCAACAAAATAATCCACTACTTCTCTATCTAAGTTGATTTGAAGATCTTCCAAAATCTCTCGAACTACATATAATAGATCCCAAGTATTCATATTGGTAATTGCTTCAATTCGGAAATTTAGGCACGAGGCAGACAATGGAGTGAACACTGGCTTGTCCTGTTCTATCCTAGAGATCACAGAGAGTGTACCCCATGGTAAAGCATGTGTGGCAGAAACTATTGTGGATTCATCCTATAGTCAGTTAATAGAAAGAATTAAGAGAAATGGAAAAACAGAAGAAAAACAACACACCAGAAGAAGGAAACCTAATATACAACAAACAAGGTCCAAACTTTCCTTAGGTAGAATAGTCAGGATCATCCAACTGGATGGTCTCTGACTCTGGAGCAAAACTTTCAAAGAATAGTTTAAGACGTTGACCATTCACCTTAAAAGTAGTAACGTTCTTTGGATTGATCACTTCTACTGCCCCATGCGAAAATACCTCCTTGATAATACAAGGTACAATCCATCTCGATCTCAGCTTTCCTGGAAAGAGGTGACGCTTTGAATCATAAAGTAGTACATTTTATCCCAATTCAAGCTTCGTTCTTAGGATCTATCGATCATGCTTCGCTTTCAATTTTGATTTGTATACTCAGGCGCGATCGTACGCATCATTCCTTTATTCTTCCAATTCATTCAATTAGAGCTTCCTTAGTTTGCCATCCTCATGAATATCAAAGTTCAACAAATATGTGGCCCAATACGCTTTGTGCTTCAATTTTATCAGTAAATGGACGGCCTTTCTATATACCAATCTGTAGGGAGACATTCTTAGATTGGCCTTGTAAGCCATCATGTACGCCCAGAGAACGTCAGTCAGACGTGAAGAGTAGTCCATTTTATTGACATTTACTGTCTTCTCAAGAATGTGCTTTATCTCCCTGTTAGCTAGCTCCGCCTATCCATTGGATTGTGAGTGTTATGAAAGAGCGATCTTGTGGTATACTATAGACACCAATTTTGACCACACTGATAGGATTTAGGGTGGACAACGTCTTAGAGGATTTGATGATGAAAAGTACCTCGTGGAAGATACTGGATTCCACACAATCAAAAGATCGAACTTCAAAAAGTGACTTCAAGCTCAGAAAAGCCCTTTTCCATACATAAATCCCAGTTTTGTTAAAATCGTCTCTCAAAATTCATATTCACTCAGGGTTGTATGAACATGAATTGTTCTAAATGTAGTATTCTAGGAGGTCCTTGTAAACAAAGTATTTTGATCAAGCTTAGGGTTGAACAATGTGTTCCACCCTTTTATATTATTAAGAATAATAAGAACTAAATATTACAATAAGACCCATAGACTAAACACAAATTAAAACAAAATAATGAATAAAAAGCTAATATCTAACACTCCCCCTCAAGCTGGTACAAAGATATCCCTTAACCCCAGCTTGCTTAACACATCATGAAACTGTCTAGAACCAACTCCCTTAGTAAGAATATCCGCTAGTTGATCACAGCTTTTCACAAACAGAGTGCAGATAGTTTTATTATTCAAATTCTCTTTAATGAAATGTCTGTCAATCTCAACGTGCTTAGTCCTATCATGTTGTACCGGATTGTGTGCAATACTAATAGCAGCCTTACTATCACAGTACAACTTCATTGATTCACCAACGTCAAGTTTTAAGTCCTGCAACAACAACTTGACCCATAGGAGGTCACATACACCTTGAGCCATGGCTCTAAATTTAGCTTCAACACTTGATCTAGCAACCATAGTTTGTTTCTTACTCCTCCAACTAACAAGGTTGCCTCCCACAAATGTACAGTATCCTGAAGTAGACCGTCCGTCTGTCACAGAACCTGCCCAATCGGCATCAGTGCATGCTTCAACTCTGAGATGATCGTGTTTCCCGAAGTATAAGCCTTTACCAAGAGAAGACTTAAGATACCATAAGATCCTATAAACTGCATCCATATGTGACTCCTGAGGTGCATGCATGAACTGACTCGCCACACTTACCGCAAAGGCAATATCAGGACGTGTATGGGAGAGATAAATAAGCTTCCCAACAAGTCTCTGATATCTCCCCCTGTCAACCATTGCTCCACTGCTGTCATCACTCAGTTTTTGGTTGAATTCAATAGGAGTATCGCATACTCTACTTCTAAGCATTCTAGTCTTACTTAGGAGGTCAAGAACATACTTCCTTTGAGAAATGAAGATCCTATATCTCGATCTCACAACTTCACAATCCCAAGGAAGTATTTTAGTTCTCCTAGATCCTTAATTTCAAATTCAGTTGCCATATAGCCCTTGAGACGCTGTATTTCCTCTAAGTCATCACCAGTGAGGGCAATTTCATCCACGTACATAATGAGAGCTGTAGTTTTTTCATGCAAGGAGTGTTTGATGAATAAGGTGTGGTTCACCTAGCTATGTCTAAAACCATATCTGCACATAGCCTGTGTGAATCTCTCAAACCATGCCCTTAGAGACTGCTTAAGGCCATACAAGGCCTTCTTTAACTTGCATAACTTTTCTTCAGTTTTGTGGTTCTCAAATCCAGGAAGAATGTCCATATACACCTCTTCTTCCAAGTCACCATGTAAAAAGGCATTTTTAACGTTAAACTAGTGAAGTGGCCATTCCCAATTAGCTGCTAGAAACAGAAGGATCCTGACAGAATTCATCTTAGCCACAGGTGCAAACGTCTCCTGATAATCCACCCCATAAGTCTGGGTGAATCCTTTGGCCACTAGTCGAGCTTTAAACCTCTTAACGGAACCATCTGCTCTATGCTTCACTGTATTCACCCACTTGTACCCCACAATTCTTTTGCCCATAGGTAACTTAGTCAACTCCCAAGTGCCATTCTTATAGAGAGCATTCATCTCCTCATCCATGGCATGTTTCCACTTGGGATCATTGAGAGCATCCTGAACATGGTTAGGTACAACAATAGAGGCAATACTTGAAAGAAAGACATGGTAAGTAGGAGATAAATGAGAGTAAGACACAAAATTTGAAATAGGGTGTTGAGTACAAGATCTAACACCCTTGCGAACAGCAATAGGAACATCAAGATCACTAGACTCAATAGGTAGGGAGTTATTTATATTATCTGAATCATAATCAAGGTCAGTTGGAGCCTCACCAGTTGTAGTAGATAGTAGTGGAAGGAAAGGAGTATTGGTCTCAACCTCTTTATTTCTTCTCTTACTCCATGTACCCTTGGAATAAACCAATAATTCTTTTTCCTTTGGTAACTATTTTCCTTGTTTAGGAGTACTTGGTTCTACTTCCATCACCTCTTCTAACTCTACATTTACAGGTTCCTTATCTTTGTTAGATGACATACCATTGGGAATAACAGGAATTTCTGGTAAGGTACCAAGGATTTCTTCACTCTGATTCTCCCCCTGAAGAGGTGTCTTGTAATGTCCAATGAAAGGAAGAGAGTCATGAAATGTGACATCCATAGACACATACCACTTCCTAGACTCAGGGTGATAACACTTGTAGCTTTTTTGGGTAAGAGAGAATCCCACGAAGACACACTTGAGAGCACGAGGGTCTAACTTCCCACGAGTAGGATAGTGATTATAGACAAAATAGACACACCCAAAGACCCGAGGGGGAATAGAAAAAAGTGACAAAGATGCAGACAAGAGTTCAAGGGGTGCCCATTTTTGGATAACCTGAGTGGGCAGTCTATTAATGAGGTATGCAGCTATAAGGACTGCATCACCCCAATATGTTTTTGGAGCATTAGCCGTGAAAAGCATAGAACGAGCAACATTAAGTAAATGACGATTCTTGTGTTCTGCTATCCCATTTTGTTGTGGGGTGTCAGTGCAAGATGTCTGATGAATAATCCCTTTGGAAGAAAAAAATTTCCTAGACCTGAATCTATGTATTCTCCCCCTTGATTAGAATGAAGTATCTGAATCCCCTTTCCAAATTATGTCAGAACCATTTGATAGAAGTCTTGGAAAATGGAGAAAACTTCATTTTTGTTTTTCATTAGGTAAATCCATATGGTACGAGAATAATCATCAACAAAGAAAAGGAGCTAAAATTTTATTAATACTCGGTGCAAAAGATGCCCGGTGATGTTTCCCAAGTTCACATGACTCACATAAATAATCTGAAACATCTTTATTAACAGGTAAAGATAGGAATAAAAGCTTAAGTAAATAAAAAGAGGGGTGGCATAATCTCTTATGCCAAAGCCAAATGTCTGCAGACTTATTTTCAGAAACTAGAGTGTGATGTGCTCCTTTGATTCCTCCATCCAACAGGTAAAGACCATGCTTCTCTCTACCACTGCCAATCGTCCTCCGAGTGGTAAGGTCCTGAAAAACACAATACGAAGGAAAAAATGTTACACTATAATTGAGATCACGAGTGATGCAGCTAATAGATAAAAGATTAGAAGTGAAACTTGGAACATGTAAAACAGAAGAAAGGTAGAGAAGGAGTGGCATGAATGACACCCTTTCCCAAAATAGAAGAAAAGGTGGCATCTGTAGTACGAAATTTCTCTTAACCGGAAGGAGTATACACTGAAAATAAATCAGGTGAACTAGACGAATGATCTGAATCACCAGAATTAATAATCCAAGGGGGCGATGAGTGAGATAAACATGCTGTTGCAGGGTGTACTAAGTTACCTGTCTGGGCAAATGAAGTAGAAGCACTTGTAGAAGTAGTCGGAGAGTGACGAGTCATCATGTTACGAAGAGCATCTAAACCCCTTAAAGCATCCTCATACTCCATGGCAGATAAAGGGGCTGATGGAGGTATCCCTGGCTGAGCTGTGGACCCAGAGTCTGTAACATCAATGACCTCAGTATGGTGAGCACGGGATTGCCCTCCACGACCGCTAGAGCGACCTCCACGTGTTCCAGATGGACATCCATGAAGACTCCAACAAGTAGCCCGAACATGTCCCCGACGATTGCAATAATCACATAATTTTTGTGACTTCTCAGAACTGTCAGACCCACTCAAAGAAGGTGAACCACGAGGCTATGGAGGGCTGATCGGGAGAGTACAGATCCTAATTATATGCCTTAACTTATGTTTGTTAGTACCTTTTTATCCTATTTTTGTATAATTTTACTTTATTTTCTATTCTCTGATAGGTTTTGGAAGAAATCAAGTAAACCAAGTTAAATGGGGTGAAAAAGCAGAGCAAAAGAAGCAAGAAAATCCACATCGCGCGGGCAACCCGCTCGCGCGAAACCCAGGAAATCGCGAGCGAGCAACCTCCACATATCACGCTCGCACAGCCCGATCGCGCGACCTATGCAAAAATAGAACTTGCGTATTTCACTCTACTGATGATTCCCACACAAACGAAACTGCTTAATTACATCCAGATTGCAAAATAAAGCAGTTTTAGTATGTTTCGGGTTAGGAAAGCTTCCAAAACTTGTTGTAAAATCTATATATACCCTATTTTACTTCAATTAAAGGGTTGGTCATTAATAGACACATCCTACATACAACCATATATACACACTTTCAGCCATTGAAGGGAGGGAAGCAAGGAGAAGAAGAAGAAGACCAAGGATTTGCATGGCCTCCTCCATCAACCTCTTGCCGATCTTCACTTCCATGGCAGCTTAAACCAAGATCTAGGGTTTCAATGAAACCCTAGCCATGTAATAGGATGTATTTTATTTTTTATTTTAGTTTTATTATGTATGGATGATAGTTACATGTTCTGAGGATTTTTATAAATAAATCGTGCTTTTATTGATTAAATCATTACTTTGAAAGTTTATTCTTGTCTTAGATCTATTTTGACTGTGATGTGCTCAATGATCTATGCTTGCTGTGCTTGTTTAGATTATTTAAATGTAATGGTGCTTAAATTGAATTGTGCTATCAAGTATCCGAATAATCCATGCCTAGATTAGACGGATTATACCACAACCCTAGTTTAGTGTAGGATAATTAGTGCTAACCGAAGATGGATTATGTTGGTGCTTGAACCATAGTTATTTTCTTGACGGAGGAATTGGGCTTGTAACTACAATTTCCCATTATCATCCAACTTAATAAGCTAAAGTAATTCGCAATTACCCTTATTATGAAGCTAGTGGTGGATTTGCAATCCTAGGTTCCTTCAACTTATTATAAAAACGACTATTTAATTGCTTTCATAATTTAGATTTACTTTTATTGTTATTAGTTTAATTCAAATTAAATCCAAAATTTGTTTTTCTTAATTAACTAAATTTAGGTTTTAAAAATTAGAGTGCGTAGTGTTCAATCTATGTGGGTTCGACCTTTACTTCCACACTACAAATCTTATGAAAGTAAAGCACAAATAAGCATACTTTTATATCTTGATTTTGACAAGATCAAATTTTTGGCGCCGTTGCCGGGGATTGCATTACTACCTTTAGTTTTATAATCTTAGTTTAGTTAATTCGTAAATATTAGATTAGGTTTTTCCTTTTCTTATTTTTCATTTTTATTTTAAGTTACTAACTTTTCTTTTCTTTTTGTAATTTCTTAGGAACTCAAAATTCTAGCATTTCGAGTGGAGCAGCTGTGCACGTCAAAGGAGCTTACGCGGAAAAAAAAATTTCAAGTAAATTGCTTCTTGTGAAACTCGCTTTAAACCACTGTAAGTCAGGGCGCTGTGACGCACTATTTGCATTAGTTTAGAGTTAATTGCACTGCATTAGCTAGGACACCCAGGGCACTGGGAATTGACGTAGTCACTGCATTATAGGATAATTTACATGCATCACAGTAGTTGAGTGCTTGTTATCTTAGTTGCGTGATTGCTATTTGTTTTTTTTATTATTTGAGTCAGTTTTTGTTTTTAGTTTATTTTCTTTTAGTTTATGTTTGGTACACGCTCAAGTTAACCGGAATTAAAATCTTGCGATCTTGAACTTGAACGTACATTAAGAATTAATAAGTATTCAAACATAACTTCTAGAACTAGGTTAAACATAGACGACGAATTAACTCCAAAACCATCGTCGTTGTTTGAGTCCGAAATACGTAGTACCCTTAAAACCTAAAGAAACCACGCTTTATTAACATAGAACCTATTCCAATGGCCGACATTGGAAATAACGAAAACAATGGAAATAATCTTAATATATTGCCACCTCCTCCACTTAAAGATTACTTTATTCCTACAACTTACACGCCACAAACATGTATCGACTTACCGGAGGTGTCGGCATCTCACTTTGAGATAAAGTCATCTACCATCTCGCTACTTCCTTCTTTTCACGGCCGCATTAATGAAGACCCTTATCAACACTTGGGAGATTTTCAAGATATATGTTCTACTTTAAAAATTCGAAATCTCACTAATGATGAATTAAAACTGCGTCTCTTTCCATTCTCTTTAAAAGATAAAGCAAAGTATTGGCTCCAATCTTTGGAGCCAAACACTATAAAAACTTGGGAAGCATTACATACTGCATTTTTACAAAAGTTTTTCCCAATCACAAGTACTAATCAGATAAGAAAATCCATAACAAACTTTGTGATGCAAGATAGGGAATCACTTTACGACACGTGGGAAAAATTTAAAGAATTATTATGCTCGTGTCCACATCATCAGGTTCCTAAGTGGCAATTAGTTCAAGTCTTTTATGAGGGACTTATTCCCTCTGTTCGTAATAATGTCGATGCCGATTGTACAGGTACTTTCCTACACAAAATCGCCGATGAGGCCTGGAAAATATTTGAAACTTTAAGCGAGAACTCGATGCATCAGGCTATGTTGGTACGTTCTGAGGGATATCTTCTGCCACCCAAACGTGAGGTAAAGTTAGAGTCAAGTCATTCAATTGAATTTCAGGAACTATCTAAAAAACTTGACCGACTTTTAACAATGAACCAAACGACAGCCCCACCCGCTCATGAAGTATGTGTAGTATGTTCCGATCCGTCACATCTATCCTTGCATGTCCATCGGCGAGTCAATTTCCGGAATTCGTGGAGCAACACATTACTTCTATTCAACAATACCCATGAAATAATTATAATTCAACTACTAATAATCCGGACGCGCCATGGAGAAACCATCCTAACTTCTCGTGGAAAAATAATAATAATAATCCTAATGAGGCGACTAATTTTCCTAATCCATATCGACCCCAGTTTCAACCTAATCAATACCAACAATCGCCTCATAATCTAAACCCTTCAAGGGGTAACGCTTTCGAGGAGAAGGTGTTGGTGTCCCTTAATAAAATCGAAACACAAGTATAGGCACAAGAACAAATAGTGCACTCACACACACAATCCATTGTGAAGCTTGAATCCCAAATAGGACAACTAGCTATTGTAGTGAGTCATAGAAATGAGGGGACGTTGCCTAGTCAAATAATTCAAAACCCTAAGGGACAATACGAGGTTAAGGGGTCGAATGAGCAAGTAAACGCCGTCTCAACTAGGTTGACTACACGAGAGGAAGAGGTAATAGAAATTCCAAATAAGAATGTGATAGATATGAACATCAACTCTAATACAAAGAAGGGTAAGGACGTGAGCTAAAATAAGAAAGAAAAAGAAACGGCCCTAACTAATCATATATCGAAATTGCCCTTTCCACCTAACGTTGATGAACCATCAAATTTTCCAAAGAAAGGATCAAAGGTTGAGGATTTACTCGAGGTGTTTAAACAAGTAAAAATTAATATTCCATTCCTCGATGCTATTAAACAAATTCCCGCTTATGCTAAATGTCTTAAAGACCTATGCACTAAAAAACATAAATTGCGTAGTCACTCTCCGAAAAAGGTCTTTCTCATGAAAAAAGGAAGTTCTATTTTTCAACACTCACCTCCAAAGTATAAGGATCCTGGTATGCCAACTATTTCATGTCTCATAGGTGACACTGTCATCCATAGGGCTCTCCTTGACTTAGGTGCGAGTGTTAATCTCTTGTCTTATCACGTCTATAAACAACTAGGACTAGGTGAACTTAAGCCTACGGCCGCTACTATTCAATTAGCGGATCGTTCTGTCAAAGTACCTAGAGGAATCATCGAGAACGTCTTAGTTAAAGTTGATCAATGTTTTTATCCTATTTATTTTATGGTCCTTGACACCGAACCTGTCCTAGATGCTAGGAAGCACTCTCCTGTTATTCTTGGTCGTCCATTCTTAGCCACCGCTAATGCGCGTGTTAATTATCGAATGGGGGTGATGAAGGTGTCATTCGGGAACTTGAACTTAAAATTAAACGTGTTTAATGCTGTTGATCAACCTCCCAAAGATGATGATTATCTATGTATAGAGGGTAGTGAGGTTATACGACAAATTGAATCTACTAATGCACTACACATGGGTGAGAAAAATAATATGGTTAGTAATGAGTGGATGAATGCAAATAACCTAGATCCTAACGCTGAATTTACTCGGAAGGTGAGAAATCGATGTGAACATGAGCAAGATGAACCGTTAAATGAATTGACTCATAGTGATGTTCTTTCTGCTTTCTACCAGAGTCTCCCAGATATCCTTAGGGGTACACAGTCCAAGTTACGACCTCCATGAGTCTTGAGCTAGCTTGGTCTAGCTAAAGACGTAAAAGATAATGCTTCTTGGGAGGCAACCCAAGCTTTATTTCGTCTGTTTCTCTTATTTTTGCATATTTTTGGGTCATTTTGGCCAATTTTTGAGTTTTTTTGGACAGGTTTGGGGGTTGGAGTAAAATTCATTTTTAACTCATATACATAAAAGAGCAATACAACCAAGGATTTGACATCTCGCGGCGCGGCCCGCTCGCGCGAGACGTCGCTCGTGCGGCCCGTTCGCGTGAGAATGTGCCTTAGTGAAATTTTCGTTTACTTTTTGTTTATGAGCTCTCAGGTTCTCCTCGCGCCTAGATTCGCGGGCGCGAGGCGGCCCGCTCGCGCGAGATATTAAAAATATATATATATATTTGGGATTCGCGCGCGCGACGGCCGCTCGCGCGATCCCCTTTTTCCTGATTTTTTTTCTTTTGCTTTCTATATCCTTCTCCCTCACCTGTTCGAGTAGTCTTTACTTTTCTGTTTCTGTTTCTTAGGTACTTTTTTTAGATCAAGTCATGTGTTGTTTTCCTGTTTATAGATATGTTTTATTTTCTTTTATAGTTATTATCTTTTTGTTTTCATAATTTTGTTCGGTCTTATAGTTTATTTCGTTTCATTTAGTTTAGTTATAGTTATTTTAGTTGCTTTTATTATTTTCTTTGTTCGTCTTTTATCAAGAAGTAACAGGTAACATTGAATTTTATTGACATATTCCTTTGTGTTCACCTATTTATGAGTGTCGAGATCGATGTATTATCGTTCCTTTCTTGCATTTTATTGTTTCATTGGGGACAATGAAAGGTTTAGGTTTGGAGGTATGCACTCACATGCACATCATTATTATGTACACCAAAATTTTGAAAATATTTTTGATTCTTGTGCTTAAATAAACGATGTTACCGACGTTTTTGCAATCTTGATTCGATACTTCTTGTTTTGTAACTTGGATTGTTATAGAATGGTAAACAAGAGAAGATGTGATTAAACATTTGCTGAAGTCATGATACGAAGTTTTAGGATATGTATCGTTCGAATCGTAATTTTATATCATAGATTTGCACACGAACCTATGCACTGCACGTAGTTGCTTGAATACATGTTTGATGTGAACTATAATATGATTCGGATTTCTAGATAACACAAGGTGGAGACTAAACCCGGTGAGCTTTTGAGCCTATCTTTTCTTTTTAGAGGGTTATAAATACATCTTGTGTTTGTCGAATTTCATTGAAATAGTGCATTAACTTGTTGTTTAGTCTCATTATTCTTGTTTTGGTTGATAGTCAAGTTAAAATATTTGTTACCATGCTAAATAATCTTCTGTCGTAAATGTTGAAGAACCATATAACCATAGGATATGATTTTAGGCCTTCTTTGTTTGCTACTCACCGATAAATGATAACTTTCCTTAGTTCGCCCTTTGAGCCATTAAAATGCCATTTTTCTTTAATTACCATTATCCTATTTTTGCTCCAATTTGGCCAACTTGGAGTTCACCCCTGAAAGATTGATCAACTTTTAGTGGTGTTAAGGCGATGTGTGATTGAGAATAAGAAGAAGAAGAAAATAAGATGATGTTTGGGGTGGTTGCCTTGTTATTTATTGAATATTCGTTTTAAAAGCAACGAGGAGGAAAAGAATAGGGAAAAAGAAAAAACAAAACAAAAGAAAAAAAAAGAGTAAGGTTGAAAAAAAAAAGAAAAGAAAGGATAAAAAATTGAAAGGAATGAAAAGAAGAGAATGAAAAGATGAAGTTGGTAGAGGAGAGAATGAAAGAAATCGAACATGCCTTACAATGCCATTCTAAAACTATCTAATGAATCATTTCTATCCTTTTTCATTACCTGAGCCACATTACAACCTTTGAAATGTCCTATTTGATCCTAAGAAACATGGTTTGGATATGAACACGATGGGAGGGGGATTAAAACATGGTAATGATTAATTTTTCTTGATTATTGGCATCCTATCCATGAGACTACTATTCTTTTGTGTCATGCATTTTTTTCGAGTCATATGTGAGTGGTTTCTTGTTTTGAAAATATATTTCCTTTACTCACATATATTAGAGAGATTACACCTGTTTCTAAGTGTTTCATTTTAGAGTGTAATTAACATTGTGAGATTCGTAGTCGAAGCATAGTTAGATGGTCATCCGAGTAATATTCCAAGTTCATGACATACGCATGTTCATTTGACTACCACATCACACACGTGCGATTTTATGAGAAACTCTATTGATTTATACGATGCATGTGCTTGGGATTGTTTTTCATGACTTAGGTGGATGTTTCATTATGTTTCTTTTGTTCGTTATTCTATTTCAAATCATCGTTCTATGATAAGGAGTATTGATTGTTTTGATTCTCGTTTGAATAAAAATTTTTAATTTATAAATTAATAAAAATGGTTGTGGGTGACTTGTTGACGAGAACCCTCACGAGACTTCACTCGTCTGACTAGGGACACCTAAGGGTTTAAAAGGCTTGTTGCATATGCTAAATGCAATCGCGATCCATGCGAAAATGGAATAGATTTTTATTCGTAGTTTTATTTTTATTTTCTTTTTGCTCAAGGACTAGCAAAATGTAGGTTTGGGGGTGTGATCGAGAGAGAACAGATCCTAATTATATGCCTTAACTTACGTTTGTTAGTACCTTTTTATCCTGTTTTTGTATATTTTTACTTCGTTTTCTATTCTCTGACAAGTTTTGGAAGAAATCAAGTAAACCAAGTTAAATGGGGTGAAAAAGCAGAGCAAAAGAAGCAAGAAAATCCACATCGCGCGCGCGGCCCGCTCGCGCGTAACCCAGAAAATCGCGAGCGCGACCTCCACATATCGCGCTCGCGCGGCCCGCTCGCGTGACCGAAACTGCCTAATTACGTCCAGATAGCAAAATAAAGCAGTTTTAGTATGTTTCGGGTTAGGAAAGCTTCCAAAACTTGTTGTAAAATCTATATATACCCTATTTTACTTCAATTAAAGGGTTGGTCATTAATAGACACATCCTACATACAACCATATATACACACTTTCAGCCATTGAAGGGAGGGAAGCAAGGAGAAGAAGAAGAAGACCAAGGATTTCCATGGCCTCCTCCATCAACCTCTTGCGGATCTTCACTTCCATGACAGCTTAAACCAAGATCTAGGGTTTCAATAAAACCCTAGCCAAGTAATAGGATGTATTTTATTTTAGTTTTATTATGTATGGATGACTGTTACATGTTCTGAGGATTTTTATAAATAAATCGTGCTTTTATTGATTAAATCATTACTTTCAAAGTTTATTCTTGTCTTAGATCTATTTTGACTGTGATGTGCTCAATGATCTATGCTTGCTGTGCTTGTTTAGATTATTTACATGTAATGGTGCTTAAATTGAATTGTGCTATCAAGTATCCGAATAGTCCATGCCTAGATTAGACGGATTATACCACAACCCTAGTTTAGTGTGGTATAATTAGTGCTAACCGAAGATGGATTATGTTGGTGCTTGAACCATAGTTATTTTTTTGACGGAGGAATTGGGCTTGTAGCTACAATTTTCCATTATCATCCAACTTAATAAGCTAAAGTAATTCGTAAATACCCTTATTATGAAGCTAGTGGTGGATTTGCAATCCTAGGTTCCTTAAACTTATTATAAAAATGACTATTTAATTGCTTTCATAATTTAGATTTACTTTTATTGTTATTTGTTTAATTCAAATTAAATCCAAAATCTATTTTTCTTAATTAACTATATTTAGGTTTTAAAAATTAAAGTGCGTAGTATTCAATCTCTGTGGGTTCGACCTTTACTTCCTCACTATAAATCTTTTGAAAGTAAAGCACAAATAAGCATACTTTTATATCTTGATTTTGACAAGATCAAGGGCCCTCTGGCGCAGAAACAAGGGCAGAGCGTTCAATAGAGGTAACCAGAAGCATAGTAAAACGGTGACTCTCCTCGTTTTAGACGAAAGCAAATGCTTCCCGAAGTGCGGGAAGAGTGTCCATCCCAAGTACCCTACTATGAACAGAATCATATTCGGAATTAAGCCCTTGAAGAAACTTGAATATTCATTGCTTCTCTAGAAGTTTCTGATACCCAATAATGTCCTAAGGACAAGCTGGATGATAGTCCTGGAGATGATCAACACGTTTCCACTGGGTAGTGAGAAATGTGTAGTACTAAATAACTATCATGGTCCCCTGCTCTGAGCTATCAATCACCCTAGATAACTCAAACTCTTGAGCATAATTTCCCTTACGAGAATAGGTATGAGCAACTGTATCGCACATATCACGGGCTGTAGTCATACCCAGAAAGCCTTCACCAATTTCGGGTACCATAGAATGAATTAGCCATGCTCTAACAAGAGCATTCTCAACCTTCCACTTAGCATAACTAGCATTCGCAACACTCGGTGCTTGTATAGTCCCATCAATACAGCCCTCCTTTGCTTTCCCATCCAAGTAGTGAAGAACAGACTGTGACCAAGGTACATAATTTTGGCCATTGAATAGAGATGTTGTGATTTTAAGAGTTGGGTTATCCTATGGAGAACCTAACTAGCTCATCTGAGGCTGTTGGAGATCGCCAGATGACGTAGTCTTATCGTCAACCATGGCTCCAATAAGCAAAGGTAATACCCACAATAATCACACCAAAAAACACAAAGGAGGGAGCAAACCAGGGACTTTAAGGCATACGAATCACCACCAGGTTAATCTGGGGTCCATAAAGGGACCCAACAAATAGATAAAAATTAAATGTTAATGAAAACCAGGGCCTCATAATGATGTGAGGATGAATGAAGAAAACTAGAATAAATAAGGAATATATATAGGTGGTGTAGCAGATCTAGGTTAGCATAGGATGATTGGAAGACTAGAAGCTAGTGTATAGGGTTCGGATATGGTGAGGTTGGAGTATGGACTGTAAGTGTGGTATTGGCGTAAGGTTTAGATGATCATAAAGGGTTCGGCGTAGTCTGGGTGGTCTAGAGTGAAGCTGCGAAGTGGTTGGGTGTGGTATAGTGTTGCGGCGAGGCTGGTTGGGTGGTCTGGTGGTGGGCTGTAGTGTCAAGGGTGGTCCGGTGGTGGTGATTGGTGGTGTATATGGTGATGGATGGTGGAGCACCCCTTAGGGTTAGGCTCTGATACCATGTAAACAAAGTATTTTTATCAAGCTTAGGGGTTGAACAATGTGTTCCACACTTTTATATTATTAAGAACAATAAGAACTAAATATTATAATAAGACCCATAGACTAAACACATATTAAAACAAAAGAAAGAATAAAAAGCTAATATCTAACAGTCCTACCTTAACCGCCACCTACATGTGGTGTTCTCCATCTTGTTTTTTTGTTCCAAACCCTTCTAGGAGGTTCCCATTGCGAGGAAATTGCCTGGAAACTGCGTTTAGGCACTGAATTGGCCATTTTAACCCTTTTCTGATCTCTAGAATCTCTATTTTAATCCTGAAACTTAAGAGTTAAGTTTTCAAAACTCTAAATATAGATTCCATGCATCTTATATAAGATCATCTCGAGATCAACTGATCTAGAACTCATCTAGAGAGAGCTTAGATCATCTTGAAGAAGCTTAGAAGATCCTTAAGCACACTTTGAAAATACTTGAAGATACAAACACATATACTTTTAATTTGAGAGATTTCTAGAGAGAGAATTATGAATTTAAGTTTTCTAAACTAATCTTAGGCTAATTAGATCACAATTTGACATCAATTCCCTCCTTCAACTTCCATGGATGAGTCCTTGAAGAACTTGAAGAACACTTGAAGAAGAAGAATCTTCAAATTAACTTTGATTGCATAATTGAGAATCCTCCAAGATGTAGACATCATAATTCATCTCTAATTTCTACATTTGTATATGGATCTATAAGGTTTGGATCTAGTTTAGTTTTGTTTTCTTTGTTAGAACACTCATCTTCTTCCTCTCTTGTTCTTCACACACTCACATAACTAGATCCAAATCCTCTATGATTTTGTTGATAATTCATAATTAGAGATTAATTTTCACTTTGATTTTCAATTTTGATTTCATTATTCTATTTAGTTTAGATCCATGAATACATGATTATATATATGTATCTACTTTGAATTCTATGATGGTTTGGAAGTATGATCTATGAGAAGGATGATTCTTATGTTCATACATATCTCTAGATTATTCCTTTTACCTAGAATTCTTATTGAATTTCATCTCTAATAGGATATTTATAAGACCCTTTGATCTATGATCTATAGTTCTTCGTAGAACTTGAGGGATAAATAGATTGGGAATCATGATAATTAAGTTGATCTATGAGTTTGATCTCTCTAATAAACTTCAACCAACACCTAAGATGTTTCTCTCACACTTTAAAAAGAACTAGTCAAAATTTAGCAAAATAGATTGGTCTTGTCCATAAGATTTGGTCCATCAAAACCCATAGGTTAATAGATTTCAAATTTTTTGGGTAAACTTTGATGAATTAGCTCTCATTTGATCAGTTTTGAGAATCATTAGGTTCCATATGCTATTTTTAGAAATTGTTGAAAAATCGGTTGACAGATTTGAACATAGTCTCTTTGTGCTCGAATTTCAGAAAATCTACAATAGTTATCGATGATCCACTTTTTGGGGTTGATTCCTAACTCATGTATCTATATGCCGATGTAAAATTGTGAGCATATGAACGAGTTAAGATCATTTCTAAGCGTTTGAAGTTGATACAACTATTATGGAATTTTCTAAGTTTAACTACAAGCATGATTATGTATACAAAATGTTCATACCCTGATCACTCAACAATAATTGATGAATAAAACTTGGTTTAGAAATCATCTAGGATAAATGGATAAGAGATTAAAAGCTTCGATCAACTTGATTAACATGATTCATGAATTTCTATTATGTTTTGCATTCCTTTATCAAATGATACCAAATTTCTAGAATAGCAGAGTCTGGTTAAAACAATTTTTCAGAGACCTTAAGGTCATGATATGTCCATGGGAATATTTTTGTCATACACTAAAATGAAATAACTGTCTTTTGAGATGAAATAGGGCTTCATGTGATGTTTGTAGAATTAATTATGATTTTTACAATAACTGTGGATAGTCCTGATCCACTGTTCTCCAAACTCTTATTTCTCAAACTTCAAAAATGCTAATGAGGTCCTACATTTTGGAAAAGTTCCCTAAGACATGTATCTAACTTTTTGTAAAAGAAATTTAACTCAGATCATGTTTAAGACCACTTTTGATAGGATTTATTAGAGGTTGCTGAATCTGGAAATTTGATCGATGACATCTTCTTCTTATTTTTCATGCACATCATTTGTTTGCTTATATTTTTGCAATGCTTGGGTATTCCTTGGTGTCTTAGTACGGAGAATTGAATGCCGTGGATCTGGGCTTCAATTTGTGGATTTTCCTCATCTACGTGTGGCTTAGTGCCCATGTATCATGTACTATCTCTATCCTTTCTTTAAAAAAAATTTCTAGATTTACAACTTTGTTTTCAACGACACAATTTCCTTTAGGAAATTTCTGTTTATATGCTTATATGTTAGAGACATCTTATCTAGGATTCTTTTGCTTTTTGCGACTCCGCTTGAGTCAACCCAATGTAAGTCTTCTCGTTCCCTCTTGCATATCATGACACATTTTCTTTATTTGCATCGGTCCGGGGTAAAACTAGCCACTGTGAGTATACCTCTCTCTTATATTGCATGTGCATCCGATTGCTATTTGATTTAATCTCTTGAAATGATTTTCATCAGATGTTCCTTTTTACTATGTACATATTATCTAGTATGTTTGAGGAAACAACACCAATTATGAATTAAGAATAAGGACATTAGAATCAAGGCCTACCATTCGGTAGGGCAAGGTGGGGGTGCTTTAGTCCTGCTCGAGCTCCTTCCCCTCTCGTACCAAGACCCCTGAGCCTAGTTTCTAGTGATGAAGGGCGAGTAACCTTATTCAATTTTGGACGAGTCAAACTTGGGTTTCCTAATTCAAAATAAAAATTAAGTGGTGACTCTTTGTCTCTAGGATTGCGTGAGGAAGTTCTAGTTCCTTGAAGTGTGCTCCTCGGATCCGTCCCGGGACATTGTCAAGGAATGTCAGGACCCTCTTTCCGCATGTCCACAATCTGGCAATTCTACTGGGAATTTGAACATGAAACTTATGGTTTTTTATTCTTCGAGGGTTTGACTTGTACCACTAAACATCCTTGTTATTAATTTGATAATCGTGTTGTTTCTGCCAGCATTTGCACTTGCATTGTTCTTTCACCGCTACTGCTTGAGACCATTACCTTGTGGGTGTAGGGCCCCCTTTCCACTATTTGTCAAGAGACTATGGTAACATGTAGTCACCATTAGCCTTGTACCCCGTGCGGTATATAGAGACCATGTGTGAATGGCACGCCCTCGGGGAGGCAGTCACCCACACTGCTGAGCTTGCTAATGGACACTTTATGAGACTAAAACCCGGCCTTTGCATGTAGTTTCTACAAAACCCTTCAATTAGGATCTTGATTATCATCTTTGATTAGGATGATGTAATGAATTATTTGCGTTTGCCCATAAGGGATTATGTGGATGATGAGGACGTGTATGTGAAGGCATCATCAAACCTTATATAGTAGATTCCTCTATAGTAGTATGGTCTTTATCCGAACATCCAATCGTGATTTGAGGTGATTTTTGAAAAAAATTGAAAATACTTCTTTGAAAAAAACCCACGTCTTTTGAAAATTCCGAGAATATCCCTTTTAAAAATTTGCTTTGAAATGCACTTTTACAAAATACTTCCAAAAAAATGCTCCTAGATTTTATTTCAAAATTTCCTACTTTGTTTTTCAAAAAAACCATGATTTCACACTTTGATGATTCAATTTCAAATTTTTCCTCTCAGATTTTAGAAATTCCAATTTCATACCTCGATTTTAAAGAACCATGATTTCGTACCACAAGCATTGATGGTTTAAAAATGCTTTTGAAAATAGCAAATCTCCCCCTCTCTTTGAAGATTTTCATACAAAAATTTAATTTGGTAAACATGAGCCATCAAGAGTTTCAAAGCAAGAAATCCTTGGATAATGATTGGATTAGCAGGGTGATTAGCATACTCAAGGAATCTTATGTGTTTATGTGCTGATATGCTAGGTCTAAGCTAGATTAATGCGCATTGTATTTAGGGTAGATTGCATTTCATCTACATTGCATACACTACACGAGCATTGCATACACGACTCACGAGTGCGACGCGTCTAATATACTTGCGAAAAGAAAAGATTTGTTTTCTTAGAATTTTGAAAACTTGAAGTGACCTTTTCTTAGAAAGATTTCTTTGATTTTAGAAAATGTTTTTGAAAAGGAAAAGATTTTTTCGTCTTTGAAAATCCACTTTTTTAAATACCATTCTTTGAAAATTCTTTTGCAATAAACATACCTGGTTATTTTAAAAATCCCTAATAAATAAGGGAAGAGAAGATAGGACCAAAGAGTTATACTCCCTCCTGGGTCAGAGCTTCGAGCAGTCATTTGATTAGATCAAAGTTTGGGGTAAGATCAGTCGAATCAAGTCAAGGTTGGAATGATGACACATGAAGCTGATATGGATGCTAGGATGACTGTTATGGAATCTACTATCAACCACATCAGTGAACTCTTGTGAAAATGATGGGTACGATAAAGCAATTGGCCAACACAACACCTCCGACTCCACCTCTTGCACCCTGTGATGATAATGAGTGGTTTAAAAGATTGGCTAATCTAGGAATACAAACTCTGGATTAGGAAATCCTTGACAAGCTCACCAAGAGTGGTGTACTGCAGAATGCAACTCGTAAGAGCAGAAGAATTGATGACCACAAGCTTGATAACGAGGGATTATTTGATATGCCCAATGCAAGGCCTTCGAAAAAGTTCAAAGGGCCACTTCATTTGGAAAAATTTTTATTACCTAATATCGATGTATTGGTACCACAATTGCCAAAGAGACCAATTCAACAGCAGTGGGGAAAGAATAACAGAGTTGCAAGGGGAAACCAGAATCAAGGGCAAAAGAAAGAGAAGAGAGAATTTTCTGAGCCAGGAATGTCCCTGAGCAGTGCACTTAAAAAAATACTAGAGGAAGGGTACTTGAAAAAGCTGAAACCCAAGCCAGAACCTGATCCACTTCTATAAAGCTTCAAGACTGAGTACTACTATGATTTTCATCCGAGCCGTGGGCATAGTAGAGATAGATGCTAGAGACTTAAGCACAAAATTCAAGACTTAATCGAAAAGGGTATCATCATTCCTCCACCTCAAAAGGCCCGAGGAATTAGCCAAAGAATTTGAGCCTTTGTTGAAGAATGAAGAACTTGGGAGAGCTTACAAGGGGTGGTATTGTGATGATGTTTAGAATATCTGCTTATTGAAGCCGAATGAATGTTTTAAGAAGGAATAAGTAGATCGCAGTGACACTACACCTAAGATCAAGTCGAGTCCAGTTCAGTCGAGTCTATTTTATGTTTTGAGTTTTGTCTGTCTATCGTCAAGTTGTGTTTGAGTCTGTGTCGAGTGCTGTAATCCTTCTAAGTAATGAAATAAAATCTTCAATTGCTTGATCTACTACACTGTTGCTTCATTTCTATGAATCTTCATTTGCTTAATTTGCTTCATTTCTATGATTATTGTGAAAAAAATACACTGCTGATAATTTTGTGCATTCAAAAGAATCCTGAAAGGATCAAAGTTGATTTTACGCTGACACCGAAGAAAGCTAAGAATTGATTAGTCTTACTTTAAGAATCTTGAGATGCTTTTACTTAAATCTTGAAAAGATATGCTTGATAGTAACTCAGGACTAGCCTAAATCCCCGATCTTCCCATTTCAAAATCTTAAGCCCAGAAAAATGAGCCATTCAACCCTGTCTAAATGGCAAGCTATGTACACTTCATCCTTGATGGTAGCCAAACATTTCAAATATACTACTTCTCTCAAAAAGAAAAAAGAAGCTCGCTAGGATGGAAACCCGAAAGGGCACCTAGGCAAATTTTAGAGCACAAAAGAAGAAGAAGAAAAAAAAAACAAAAGAAGCTCGCTAGGATGAAAACACGAAAGGGCGCCTAGGTAAAAGTTAGAGCATGAAAGAAAAGAAACTTTTGCGTGTTATTTTCAAGAACTTGATCCTAGCCAGTCAAAACTTTAGAGAGAAAAGAAAAGAAAAGAAATAAGAGGAAGGAGAATGAAAAAGATCTAGAAATCAGGAACATGAATTATCCCAAAGCTTTGATTTGTAATTTTTTTAAGTAAGCCCAAAGATTTGAAGGGCTAATCTTGCTCTGAAAACATGCATGATGTATGATGATGACAAATGTAAAATTGGATGGCTAGTGAAAAGGTGAAAAGAATCAACCGTCAAAGACACAAAAAAAAAAGAAGAGAAAAGAGAAAAAGAAAAGAAAAGAAAAAGGGAAGAGGTAGTTTAGTTTCTTTTAACGCTACTACAAGTGACCTTGTCACGCCCCGACGTAGCATAAATATGGAAAGCATTTAATTTCCTTTATGGACCCGTAGGTCGCGACAGTTTGAAGGATCGATTCCGTCCCAAACGTCGAACAACATAAAACCATTAATCAGAGTAGAGCAATCAGGGCTTATAAAATTTTTCTAACTTATTACATCTTATGGTACGGGGTTAACTAAGGCACAGACCGCCTTGAAATAAGACAATAACTTAAAGTCTATTACAGTCATCCTTATTACAAAACTAATCATAACTTAGAGCACATAAACTTAAAGCATATAAAAGTAACATCTCTTCTCAGCAACTGATCTCAATTAGCATAATCATACGGTTCATCCTGATTATAACCTGCAAAGCCTGAACACGAATGTCCAGGACGCATCAACGCCGTCAGCTTCAAGAAGCTGGTGAGTATTAAAAACATAACTCTGAATGTAAAACATACTCATTTACCTTTTTCCCATTTCCATTTAAATACCACAAGTTTATATTTATGATAAAAAAACTCGTTTTAGAAAACAACCACAACATTATTTAAAAGATAATTTCACACATATGTGACCGTGTATGAGAACAATGCACCATCTCATCTATCCGACTCTTTTCTCTCGACAACACCCAACAACCCTCTATCCTACTCCTGGTATCTTTGAAATACTAAGATAGCCACACTTTAGCAACGGGGCGCCAGGGAGTGTCCAGTTTGCCTCACACTTTGGTCCGGGGTACCAGGGAGTGTCCAATGCCTCACACTTTGAATACCCTAACCGCCATGCAAATACCGGGGCAACCCCCACACAGGTATCCAGACTCGAGTCATTCAGGGAGTGTCTATAGGCCACACTTTAGCACTTCCATGGGTGCCAGTGAGTGTCCAAGTTCGGCTTCACACACTTTAACGCTTCCATGGGCGTCAGGGAGTGTCCATTTTTGCCACCTTCGCATTTCAAAGACACCCTCATCCTCTTTTTCAACTCCAACCACAATCACATCCACAACCACAACCATAACCACAGCCACAATTACAACCACAACCACAAACACAACCACAACTCAAACTCATACTCTTTCCACACAATCATTACTCTTTTCCACACTATCATTACTCTTTTACACACTACCAACACTCACCATGCATGTACCACTGACTCCACATGAATGTCATCAAACTTTAAACATAAAGGAATTCACAGAATTAAAGAAATAATACGCGTACGGGGATTGAAAATTCGTAATTCATTGCCTTAATCATTTTAAACATAACTAATAGCATTCTAAAAACTGCTACTGAAATCCTCGTTTTCTGTCCAAACGGTGCAGAATCTGAGAAAATTGCATTTGACGAAAAGTGTGCAAAATCGAGTTTTGCTTGGGACAGCGCGGGCAGAACCTTAAATTTCATTCGTTTTCCTAACAAAAATCTGAAAACAAAATTCTGCTACTGTTAAAATTAAAAGAGAAAATATTAGATTGAATTTCTAATATACTTTTTCTGCTACTGTAATCCTCATTTTCTGCCCAAACGGTGCAAAATCTGAGAAAATTGCATTAGACGAAAAGTGTGCAGAATCGAGTTTTACTTGGGACAACGCGGGCAGAACCTTAAATTTCATTCGTTTTCCTAACAAAAATCTGAAAACAAAATTCTGCTACTGTTAAAATTAACTACCTAAATCAGTAAATAAGGAATGAGTTACATTTGGAGTGAGTTAGTAATACTCACTGTGATATAGATTTGAAGAAATTGTTGAGAAAGAAATATAATTACGAAATTCCCAAAATCCAAGCTTTGGCTATGGAGGATTGAGCTCTTCTCTCTCTCTACGAAATTGAAGAACTTCTCTGCACTCTCTAAACTCTCTGTGTATACTGAATTATGCTGTGATGAATGTGCAGAAAGTGTAGTGTGGTTGGGTGTATAAATAACCAAATTCCTACCAAGAAAACATTGGCCTAACTTCCCACTCAATCTCCATTAACCCCCATATAATACCATGAATGTGCAGCAATGAGGTGTATGCACTGCCCTTTATTCTCCACTACTGAAAGTAAGAGGTAGGTGGAGATGAGGTGGGTCAATGTGTGTTTGGGTAATCTAGCTTATGGCATAAGGACAATACACATACAACAACATTTGCCAAACAAGACCTAAGGAAAAGCATCAGCATAATAATTTGGGTATAAATATATTTGTTCAATCATTTACTTCCAAAATTCTGTGGAAGTTTAACACTGCGCGGACAGTTTTAAACTTACACTGGTATTTTCGTGATACGGTGTTTATCACAAAAATACAGAGAATTCATTTTAACGTTAGAAATAGTTTTCTGATTTTATAAAAATACAGTTTGAGTTTAAAAGAAATAATTCCACCGTCTTGAAATACAGTTTTGAAATTTAACACAGGTATTGCAAGTTTTTATGAAAATTGCATTTTGACCCCAAAAGAAATTTCAATTATGAAATTAGTCAAGAATTAAACTTTTCACATAAGAATTAACATATAAACAGACAATATATATTAAATTTTAAATATGATAATGCAAATGATAATGAAAATTTTAAATATAATAATGCATGAAAATGCAGGTTATTACACCCTTCCCCCCTTAAACAGGATTTCGTCCCCGAAATCAAGACTAACTAGTCATGAAACAACTCCGGGTACTTCTTCCTCATATCAGCTTCAACTTCCCACGAGGCTTCATTCTCGTCATGGTGATTCCACTGAACCTTCACCAACGGGATATCCTTATTCCTCAGCTTCTTGATACTCTGATCCAAAATCTTCACAGGTCTCTCCTTGTAAGAAACGTTATGACTCGTCTCAATGTCGTCATAACTAACCACGTGCGAGGGATCTCGTATGTATTTCCTCAACATACTCACGTGAAACACGTTGTGAACCCCAGACATCTTCGGTGGTAGCGCCAGCTGATAGGCCACTTTCCCGATACGTTCCAAAATCTCAAACGGTCCAATAAAACGCGGAGCTAACTTCCCTCTCTTGAGACCAAAGCGTACTACTCCTCGTGTTGGTGAAACCTTAAGAAGTACGTGATCTCCAACACTAAACTCCAGATCTTTCCGGCGCCGATCAGCATAACTCTTATACCTGCTCTGAGCGGTTCTCATCCTTTCCTTGACCGAGGAAATCTTCTCGTTGGTTTCTCTAACCAAATCCGGTCCCAACAACTCTGTATCACCAACTTCTGCCCAACACAATGGAGAACGACACGGTCGTCCGTACAGTGCCTCGAACGGAGCCATACCGATACTCGCGTGATAACTATTGTTATAGGCAAATTCAACCAAAGGCAAGTGTGTCTCCCAAGATTCTTCAAAATCGATCACACAAGCCCTAAGCATATCCTCCATGATCTGATTAACACGCTCAGTTTGCCCATCTGTCTGAGGGTGAAAAGCAGTACTCATCTTGAGTGAAGTTCCCATAGCTTCTTGCAGACTTTCCCAAAATCCAGAAGTAAAACGTGCGTCACGGTCTGACACAATCGATACAGGTGCACCGTGAAGTCGCACAACTTGTTGTATGTACATCCGGCTCATCTTTTCCACCGGGTATGTCATACTGTAAGCAATAAAATGAGCTGACTTCGTCAATCGATCCACAATTACCCAAATAGCGTCATGATTCTGTTGCGACCGGGGCAATCCTACTACAAAATCCATCGTAATGTGCTCCCACTTCCAACCAGGAATAGGTAGCGGTTGCAACAATCCTGACGGTCTCTGATGTTCGGCCTTGACTTGCTGACACGTCAAACACTTGGATACAAACTCGGCCACATCCTTCTTCATGCCTTCCCACCAGAAATTTCTCTTCAAATCTTTATACATCTTAGTTCCTCCCGGGTGAACTGTATACCTTGATTTATGTGCTTCTTCCAGAATATCTTTTCTCAAATTCCCACAATCTGGTACACATAATCTGTCTCTGCATCGATACCCTCCGTCACTCCCCACCTTCCATTCGGTCGGGTCTTTTTCTGACATTTTTACAAACCATGTCTGAAACTTCTCATCTTCTTTCTGAGCTTCAATAACGCGGTCGATAAGAACAGGCTGTAGGATAAGACATCCAAAAAGTTGTCCTTCTCCTCTTTCAGCACTCTGTACATCGAACTCCACCAACGTCTCCAAAGCTCGCCACTCTCTAACCATTAAGGAGGCGATCGTCTCCCGAGTCTGCCTACTCAAAGCATCAGCGACCACATTAGCTTTACCAGGGTGGTATTCCAACGTGAAGTCGTAATCTTTGATCAACTCCATCCATCTGCGCTGCCTCATGTTCAACTCTTTCTGTGTGAACAAATACTTCAGACTCTTGTGATCGGAGAACAAATCAAACTTCTCACCGTAGAGATAATGTCTCCAAATCTTGAGTGCAAAAACCACTGCTGCCAACTCCAAATCATGAATAGGATAGTTCAACTCATTCGGCTTCAGCTGCCTGGATCCATAGGCTATAACTCTGTCATCTTGCATAAGTACACACCCTAGTCCTTGATATGATGCGTCACTAAAGATAGTGAACTTCTCACCAGGCTTGGGTATTGCTAGTACTGGTGCGGTAGTGAGTCTCTCTTTCAACTCTAGAAAGGCTCGCTCATGCTTCTCTGTCCATTCGAATTTCAAATTCTTCTTTGTCAACCCAGTCAATGGTGCAGCTATCTTGGAGAATCCCTCAACAAATCTCCTGTAATAGCCTGCGAGTCCAAGAAAACTCCGAACTTCTGTAGGGTTGCTTGGCCTAACCCAGTTGGATACAGCATCGGTCTTGGACGAATCCACAGAAATTCCTTGAGATGACACCTTGTGTCCCAAAAATTTCACTTCTTGCAACCAGAACTCACACTTACTGAACTTGGCATACAAGTGGTGGTCCTTAAGCATCTGCATCGTAATCCGAAGATGTTGCTCGTGTTCTTCTCTTGACTTAGAATAGATCAAAATATCATCAATAAAGACGATGACAAACTGATCTAAATAAGGCTTGAATACTCTGTTCATCAGATCCATAAACACTGCCGGGGCGTTCGTTAATCCAAACGGCATCACCAGAAATTCATAATGACCATATCGGGTTCTGAAAGCAGTCTTAGGTATGTCTTCCTTCCGTACCCTCAACTGATGATACCCCGACCTTAGGTCTATCTTGGAAAATATCGTAGCTCCTTGTAGTTGATCAAATAAATCGTCGATCCGAGGCAAAGGATACTTGTTCTTGATTGTCACTCGATTCAATTCTCTGTAGTCGATACACAGCCTGAGCGTCCCGTCCTTCTTCTTCACAAATAACACCGGTGCTCCCCAAGGCGATGTACTTGGACGTACAAAACCTAGGTTCTCGAGCTCTTGTACTTGTCCCTTTAATTCTAGCAGTTCTGTGGGGGCCATTCTGTAGGGAACCTTGGTAATTGGTACGGTACCCGGTATAAGCTCAATACAGAACTCTATACTTCTCTCGGGCGGTAATCCAGAAATGTCTTGAAATACTTCTTCGAAGTCCTTGACTACAGGTATAGATGATGCTGTCACCTCTGTACTGACGACTTCGATGTTGGCTAAACATCTTGTGAGGAACATATCTCCCGAAGGGTTACATTGAAAATCAAAGGGTTGATTCTCATTGTCGGAGAATATAATTCTCTTCCTCGCGCAATCCAACTTCACTTGATTCTGAGACAGCCAATCCATTCCTAGGATTATGTCGAACTCCTTCATCGATAGGACGATCAACCTTGCAGGGATTTCTCGGTCTCCAATCCGTAGAGGACAATCCTTGCATACATGTCCTAAACTGACCGCAGCTCCTATTGGTGATGTAGCCTTCAAAGCTTTCTCTAAGCGATGAGGTAAGATACCCAATCTCCGAATTGTATTAATGGATATGAATGAAAGAGCAGCACCCGTATCAAATAATACTCTAACATGGGAGTTAAATAGAGTCAATGTACCTTCCACTGCTTGCTGATCAGGTTGAACTTCTCCAAGATCTCCATCTTCATATGCAGCTCCATCATCACCCGCGGCATCAGGAATAACAGCATTCAAGCGGGTCTGACCCTGTTGTCCATAAGTCGCTTGCTTAGGAGCAGTGCAGAACCTGCTGATGTGACCTGGTTCACCACAGTTGAAGCAGACTATTCCTGGCTGAGCAGCACGCCTTGGTGCCCTGCAGTCCCGAGCCACATGTCCAGGATTGCCACAGTTGAAGCACTTTACTCCACTACTTCCTTCTCCTACTCGGGGTTGAGTCGGATGGGTAATAGCTTGTGCCTTCTTGCTCCCATCAAAGTTCCTCTTCTGCCCTTGGGTACGATTCATTGGTGGTCTATTCCCAAAATTACCCCTCTGAGGCGGTCGGAATTCGAATTGTTTACGGTATACTCTTGCATCTTCTTCCAGGTCGGTAGCCAGGCCGACTAGTCCTTCAAACGATTTGTCTAGGTGGCCGAGAGTCAGGCGACGAATCTGCGGTGCCAACCCTTGGTTATACTTCCGGATCTTCTTCTCCTCAGTATCAACCATGTGCGGGGCAAACCGTGACAGCCTCTCGAACTGTGTGGTATACTCTTGCACCGTCTTGGTTCCTTGCGTCAGATCCATAAACTCCTTCTCTCTTCTGTGCCTCTCCGTAGCCGGAAAGTACTTCTCCAGGAATCTCCCTTTGAACGCCGTCCATGTCATCCCCATAGCAGCGGTGTTTCCGATAGTGGCTATGACCGAGTCCCACCAATCTGCAGCGGCGTCGGTTAGTTGAAAAGTAGCCAATCTCCTTTTGTCCATCTCGTTGCATTGGACAGCTTCAAACATGCGGTCCATCTGTCTTAACCATTGTTCTGCCTTCCAGGGATCCGTGGTACCCGCAAATTGCTCGGGTTTGAGCGCACGGAATCTCTCCAGCAGCTTATCTCCCGTCTGGCGGTCTCGTTGGTTTTCATTCGCATTACTAACCCTCTCGAGACGTCTGATAAAAGCTTCAAATATTCCCGTGGGGTCGGCAGCCTCGGGCGCTCCTTCAATCAGATTTCTGTTCCTCCTTGGTCTTCCAGCCATTCTATGCATGATAGGGGTAGTAGAATGAGAAACATGCATGCAACAGTACTATGACGAAAATTTTCAAAGGAGTATTTATCACTATATCACATACTCGTATTATCACATAAGCATACAATAAAATATATATTAAGTACATATAATACTCGTATTCGAACTAGGGCTGTCTAATAGCAAAGAGGTCGTATTCTTATCCTCTAGACTCTGGGTTGTGGGCCATACTGACTGTTCCGAGATTTGACTCAGGAAGTTGGTCAGTGCCTAAGCTATTAATGAGGGCTATGGTATGCTTTAACTCCTTAGAAACTCGGCTACTATATGTCTGTAGGGGCATCGTAAAATATGGCTATCTCGGCTAATCCTAAATGGATATGTCTGAAGGTATATGGAAATTGCTATCATTCTTGTCGATGTGACAAGACAAACGGGTAATCATTTCTATGATAAAACCAACTTAGAATTTTAGTTTCTGAACTAAGGGTAATCCGTACTAAACTAAAACTAGAACTTGGTTATATAGCTTAGTAAAACTTAAGGGTAACCTATGTCACTAATCTATGGCGTGAAAAACTGAGCCTGGTCAATCTAGAAAACCTATGGCTCTGATACCACTAAATCCTGTCACGCCCCGACGTAGCATAAATATGGAAAGCATTTAATTTCCTTTATGGACCCGTAGGTCGCGACAGTTTGAAGGATCGATTCCGTCCCAAACGTCGAACAACATAAAACCATTAATCAGAGTAGAGCAATCAGGGCTTATAAAATTTTTCTAACTTATTACATCTTATGGTACGGGGTTAACTAAGGCACAGACCGCCTTGAAATAAGACAATAACTTAAAGTCTATTACAGTCATCCTTATTACAAAACTAATCATAACTTAGAGCACATAAACTTAAAGCATATAAAAGTAACATCTCTTCTCAGCAACTGATCTCAATTAGCATAATCATACGGTTCATCCTGATTATAACCTGCAAAGCCTGAACACGAATGTCCAGGACGCATCAACGCCGTCAGCTTCAAGAAGCTGGTGAGTATTAAAAACATAACTCTGAATGTAAAACATACTCATTTACCTTTTTCCCATTTCCATTTAAATACCACAAGTTTATATTTATGATAAAAAAACTCGTTTTAGAAAACAACCACAACATTATTTAAAAGATAATTTCACACATATGTGACCGTGTATGAGAACAATGCACCATCTCATCTATCCGACTCTTTTCTCTCGACAACACCCAACAACCCTCTATCCTACTCCTGGTATCTTTGAAATACTAAGATAGCCACACTTTAGCAACGGGGCGCCAGGGAGTGTCCAGTTTGCCTCACACTTTGGTCCGGGGTACCAGGGAGTGTCCAATGCCTCACACTTTGAATACCCTAACCGCCATGCAAATACCGGGGCAACCCCCACACAGGTATCCAGACTCGAGTCATTCAGGGAGTGTCTATAGGCCACACTTTAGCACTTCCATGGGTGCCAGTGAGTGTCCAAGTTCGGCTTCACACACTTTAACGCTTCCATGGGCGTCAGGGAGTGTCCATTTTTGCCACCTTCGCATTTCAAAGACACCCTCATCCTCTTTTTCAACTCCAACCACAATCACATCCACAACCACAACCATAACCACAGCCACAATTACAACCACAACCACAAACACAACCACAACTCAAACTCATACTCTTTCCACACAATCATTACTCTTTTCCACACTATCATTACTCTTTTACACACTACCAACACTCACCATGCATGTACCACTGACTCCACATGAATGTCATCAAACTTTAAACATAAAGGAATTCACAGAATTAAAGAAATAATACGCGTACGGGGATTGAAAATTCGTAATTCATTGCCTTAATCATTTTAAACATAACTAATAGCATTCTAAAAACTGCTACTGAAATCCTCGTTTTCTGTCCAAACGGTGCAGAATCTGAGAAAATTGCATTTGACGAAAAGTGTGCAAAATCGAGTTTTGCTTGGGACAGCGCGGGCAGAACCTTAAATTTCATTCGTTTTCCTAACAAAAATCTGAAAACAAAATTCTGCTACTGTTAAAATTAAAAGAGAAAATATTAGATTGAATTTCTAATATACTTTTTCTGCTACTGTAATCCTCATTTTCTGCCCAAACGGTGCAAAATCTGAGAAAATTGCATTAGACGAAAAGTGTGCAGAATCGAGTTTTACTTGGGACAACGCGGGCAGAACCTTAAATTTCATTCGTTTTCCTAACAAAAATCTGAAAACAAAATTCTGCTACTGTTAAAATTAACTACCTAAATCAGTAAATAAGGAATGAGTTACATTTGGAGTGAGTTAGTAATACTCACTGTGATATAGATTTGAAGAAATTGTTGAGAAAGAAATATAATTACGAAATTCCCAAAATCCAAGCTTTGGCTATGGAGGATTGAGCTCTTCTCTCTCTCTACGAAATTGAAGAACTTCTCTGCACTCTCTAAACTCTCTGTGTATACTGAATTATGCTGTGATGAATGTGCAGAAAGTGTAGTGTGGTTGGGTGTATAAATAACCAAATTCCTACCAAGAAAACATTGGCCTAACTTCCCACTCAATCTCCATTAACCCCCATATAATACCATGAATGTGCAGCAATGAGGTGTATGCACTGCCCTTTATTCTCCACTACTGAAAGTAAGAGGTAGGTGGAGATGAGGTGGGTCAATGTGTGTTTGGGTAATCTAGCTTATGGCATAAGGACAATACACATACAACAACATTTGCCAAACAAGACCTAAGGAAAAGCATCAGCATAATAATTTGGGTATAAATATATTTGTTCAATCATTTACTTCCAAAATTCTGTGGAAGTTTAACACTGCGCGGACAGTTTTAAACTTACACTGGTATTTTCGTGATACGGTGTTTATCACAAAAATACAGAGAATTCATTTTAACGTTAGAAATAGTTTTCTGATTTTATAAAAATACAGTTTGAGTTTAAAAGAAATAATTCCACCGTCTTGAAATACAGTTTTGAAATTTAACACAGGTATTGCAAGTTTTTATGAAAATTGCATTTTGACCCCAAAAGAAATTTCAATTATGAAATTAGTCAAGAATTAAACTTTTCACATAAGAATTAACATATAAACAGACAATATATATTAAATTTTAAATATGATAATGCAAATGATAATGAAAATTTTAAATATAATAATGCATGAAAATGCAGGTTATTACAGACCTGCTTCCGAAAACCTGTCTGATGACATGGCTTGAAAAGCCCCCCAATTCTCGAATCCTTGCTATTTCAAAACCTTCAACCGTTGAGGAACTACACTTGACCTGATTCCCACTTGGGGATACGTAGGCATCCTACTCGGTTCAGTCACTGCACCTGAAACACTCAGCCATACTTCAAATACCTTCTTTCAAGACCTCGGCCGAACTACTTTGGACCTGATTCCCATTTGTGGATAAGTAGGTGAGCTTTCCTTGCCCTCGGTTCCTGAACGTTGCAAACTAGAGGTAAAGCTTTCAGGTTCGCCCAGAGCTTCAAGATATCACTGCCACACTAGGGGCAAACTGCGTATGTCTAAACTACCATTTATTCCGTCAATTTGGGGCAAACATCATTTGCATGTACCTCCTTTCACATTATAAGAAAAACTTGAGCCGTCAAGTATATCTTTGAAAACATTTGAAATGAGTTATCTCTTATTCTATAAGTTAAGGCACTAATTCAAAGCACATTTCAGAAAAAGCAAAGGATTGATTGAGATCCATATGAAGTATTTTTAAAGCATTACTTTATCAGCTGAGTGTTATCACACTAAGATAAGAAGTGCACATGAAAAGCCAAGAGATACGTCAAACATGACAAACACACATTAAATCATGGAAAATTGGTTGTCTCCTCCAAACTTCTATTTCAGTGTCAAGAGTGTTAGCTTCCTGTGTCAATGTTTGTCAACCTCTGTCATAGTCTAGTCTATCGTCAGCTAGTCTGCCATGATCTCAAGTGTGTAGGTCTAAAGTGATCTATAATTGTAAAATTTTAAAAGCATCCAAAGAAGGATACAAGCAGAAGTTCTGAACACCATTATTGCATCAATTAATCCTAGTCAAGATGAAGCATCGAGTGGTTGATGGAAAAATTTTAGTCAAAAGACCGGCCTTGGATGATGAGTTGAGCCGTTGTTGAAACAAGATTAGTATACCTTGCATGAATATCTGCTAAAGTTGATTGAAGATTTATGAAGCACGTCAAAGTCATGCCAAAATCATTTGGTCTTTTGAGTACTTACCAATTATGAATCGGAATTATGATATTTGGAACTTTGTTTTGACCCTGGATTGGCCCAATCTTGATATATAAGCCTTAAGAGTGCTTGAAACTTGTTGAAATTGGCCTGAAGGACCCTTTGGAATTTGAATCTTGGTTAAAAATCATTCAGGATTGAAGAAAACTCTCCAGATAAGAAAAATCGAGGGAACCGCAGCTTGAAAATTGCCGGGAAATGATGATTTACAGCAAACTCCCGTTATTTAGGGTTAATTGTGTACTGTCCTGGAAAGTGGACATTTGGGCTTGCAGACTTTCGAGAATTACATCTAGAAAGGATTTGCAGAAGATGAATCAGAAAACATGATCTTAAAATCGGGGTCAAGATAATCAGAAAATGTTAGAATGAACCAAACGTGCATGAGCTGGTCGAAGCACCAATATGAGTTTCAGATCTTGAATCAACAGAGCTTCTAGAATTTGAGCCCTTGTCTCTCTTACATCATAATATACTCAGAACTTGCTTTGTCCGAGGGTTTGTTATATTCTCGCATCTTAGAATCATAGAATCTCCCCAGCAGAGAACTTTCAGAATCGTGTATCAGGGTTGCCTCCAAAGGTAGGGTATCTCTCAGCATCGTGTATCAGAACTGCCTCCAGATGAAGGGTATTTCTCAGAATTGAGTATCGAGGTTGCCTCCAGAGGAAGGGTTTCTCTCAGAATCGTGTATCTCCCAGCATCATGTATCAGAATTGCCTCTAGATATAGGGTTTGTCTCAGCATCGTGTATCAAAATTGCCTCCAGATATAGGGTTTTTCTCAGAATTGTGTATCAGAGTTGCCTCCAGAGGTAGGGTATCTCTCAGCATCGTGTATCAGATCTGCCTCCAGATGAAGGGTATTTCTCAGAATCGAGTATCAGGATTGCCTCCAAAGAAGGGTTTCTCCCAGAATTCGTGTATCAGAACTGCCTCCAGATATAGGGTTTCTTTCAACATCGTGTATCAGAATTGCCTCTTAAAATCTGTGTATCTCTCAGAATTCGTGCATCAGAACATAAGATTTGTCCCCAGTAGAAGGACATGTTTAGAAGAACAGAAGATGTGCCTCCAAAAGAAGGACCTATTTTAGAAGAACAAAAGATCTGCCTCTAGAAGAAGGACCTATTTTAGAAGATTTGTCTCCAGACTTGTTACAGAAGATTTGTCCCCAACAGAAGGACCTATTTCAAAAATACAGAAGATTTGTCCCCAGAAGAAGGACCTATTTCAGGAGTACAAAAGATTTGTCCCCAGCTGAAGGACTCTACATCAATAAATCGTCCCCAGCAGAAGGACTCTACATTAGCAATCGTCCCCAGTAGAACTCTACATCAGCAAATCATCCCCAGCAGAAGGACTCTTCATCAGCAAATCATCCCAAGTAGAAGGACTCTACATCAGCAAACCATGCCCAACAAAAGGACTCCGCATCAGCAAATCGTCCCTAGCAGAAGGTCTCTACATCAGCAATCGTCCCCAACAGAAGGACTCTACATTAGTAATTGTCCAGTGATTAGGACACTTTTTATTAGAAGTTGTTTAGATATGATTTAGAATTCATCCAAGATACTAAGCAGTCATTCGAGATATAGATGACACCTACAAGCCTCAAACTTAGAAGAAAGACTCTGACAAAACTCTAAAAATCATCCAAGATACAGATAGCATACTTCTCTTTAGACATATTCGACTGTAAGAGTGAAGCATTGCATCCCTTGCATTAGATTTTGCATCTAGGGAACCCTTGAGGATGATTCCTCTAGCACGTGAACATTTACATTTTCATACTACATCAGCATCCTAGGATAGGAGCATTTTATCTGTGTTATTGTTTGTGTGTATTCTCTCTCCTTTCGTGCGCTAGCTTAAACTACTCCCTGGTCTGATTCCTAGAAAGGATACATAGGCAGCTTTAGCGAAACACGACCAGCAGTAGCTTAGACTTAGCAGCCTCTACTCGGCATTGCATTACATTCTTGCATTCGTGATTTCTTGATTTTATTAGATTTCTTATTTCTTAATTTTTGCGAATTTTTGTTTTTCCTAAAACCTCTCAAGATGGTTATTGGGTGCCTTCTAGCTTTGGCACTCACTTGCAGTTCACGCTATTCACAGCCAGCTCTGCCAAAGAGGGGCAAACTGTAGACACCCAATTTTGACCACACTGATAGGATTTAGGGTGGACAATGTCTTGGAGGATTCGATGATGAAAATTACCCTGTGGAAGGTACTGGATTCCACACAATCGAAAGATTGAACTTCGGAAAGTTACTTCAAGCTTAGAAAAGCCCTTATCTATGTATAAATCCCAGTTTTATTAAAATTGTCTCTCAGAATTCATATTCACTCAGGGCTATATGAACATGAAGTGTTCTAAATGCAATATTCTACGTATCCAGAGATTCAATTTTAAAGAAAAGTTAAAAATTGATGCACTTTGAAAAGCCATTTTGAAAAAGAAGTCGTTTGGTTTCAAGTTCTGGAGGACTTCCGGACTTCAATTGAACTTCAATTTTCATTTCAAATCCTTCTGGAATATTTTTATACTAAAACTCAACTCAACAAATTTCCAACAGTTCATAAATGGACGATTTCGAACACCAAAAAGCATTTTTACAAAAATATGGAAAAGCAGTGAACGTAATTTTTAAAACAAGGCGTAAGGGTAACCAGAAAAGCAAGTGGTGGTTTTGGGTAAGGGGTGGCTGGTCCCACCTTAACCGCCATCTGCATGTGGTGTTCCCCATCGTATTTTCTAGTTCCAGACCCTTCCAGGAGGTTCCCACTGCGAGAAAGTTACCTGGAAATTGCGTTTAGGCACTAAAATGGCCATTTTAACCCTTTTTGATCTCTAAAATCTCTGTTTTAACCCTAAAACTTAAGAGTTAAGCTTTCAAAACTCTATATATGGATCCCATGCATCTCATATGAGATCATCTAGAGATAATCTAATTTAGAACTCATCTAGAGAGAGCTTAGATCATCTTGAAGAAGCTTAGAAGATCCTTAAGCTCACTTTGAATATACTTGAAGATAAAAATACATATACTTTCAATTTGAGAGATTTCTAGAGAGAGAATTATGAATTGAAGTTTTCTAAACTAATCTTAGGCTAATTAGATCATAATTGAGCATCCTCCAAGAGGTAGACATCATAATTCATCTCTAATTCCTATTTTTGTATATGGATCTATAAGGTTTGGATCTAGTTTAGTTTTGTTTTCTTTGTCAGAACACTCATCTTCTTCCTCTCTTTTTCTTCACACACTCACATAACTAGATCCAAATCCTCTTTAATTTTGTTGATAATTCATAATTAGAGATTGATTTTCACTGTGATTTTTAATTTTGATTTCATTCTGCTATTTAGTTGAGATCCATGTATACATGATTATTTATATGTATCTACTTTGAATTCTATGATAGTTGGGAAGTACAATCTACTAGAAGGATGATTCCTATGTTCATACCTATCTCTTTATTATTCCTATTACCTAGAATTCCTATTGAATTTCATCTCCAATAGGATATTTGTAAGACCCTTTGATCCATTATCTATAGTTCTTCATAGAACTTGAGGGCTAAACTGATTGGGAATCATGATAATTAAGTTGATCTATGAGTTTGATCTCTCTAATAAGCTTCAACCAACACCTAAGATGTTTCTCTCACACTTTAAAATGAACTAGTCAAAATTCAACAAAATAGATTAGTTTTGTCCATAAGATTTGGTCCATCAAAACCTATAGTTTGATAGATTTTGAATTTTTTGGGTAAATTTTAATGAATTATCTTTCATTCGATCCGTTTTGAGAATCATTAGGATCCATGTGCTATTTTTAGAAATTTTTGAGAAATCGGTTGACAGATTTGAACATAGTCTCCTTGTGCTTGAATTTCAGAAAATCTACAATAGCGATTGATGATCCGCTTTTGGGGATGATTCCAAACACATGTATCTATATGTAGATGTAAAATCATGGGCATACAATCAAGTTAAGATTGTTTTCTAAGCGTTTGAAGTTGATACAACTATTCTGGAATTTTCTAAGCTTAACTACAATCATGATTATGCATACAAAATGATCATACCTTGATCACTCAATAGTAATTGATGAATAAAACTTGGTTTAGAAATCATCTAGGTTAAATGGATGAGAGATTAAAAGATTAGATCAACTTGATTAACATGATTCATGAATTTCTATTACGTTTTGCATTCCTTTGTGAAATGATACTAAATTTCCAGAATAGCAGAGTCTGGTGAAATAATTTTTTAGAGAGCTTAAGATCATGATATGTGCATGGGATTATTTTTGTCATAAACTACAGTGAAATAGGCTTCCTATGACACCAAATAGGGCTTCTTGTGATATTTGTAGAATTAATTATGATTTTTACAAGAACAATGGGCAGTCCTGATCCACTGTTGCTAAAACTCTTATTTCTCAAACTTCAAAAATACTAATTAGGTCCTACTTTTTGGAAAAGTTCCCTAAGACATGTATCTAACTTTCTGTAAAAGGATTTTAACCCAGCTCATTTGTTGGACCACTTTTGATAGGATTCATTAGAGGTTACTGAATCTGGAAATTTGATTGATGACATCTTCTTCTTGTTTTTCATGCACATCATTTGTTTGCTTGTATTTTTGCAATGCTTGGGTATTCCTTGGTGTCTTAGTGTAGAGAATTGAATGTCGTGGATCCGGACTTCAATTTGTGGATTTGCCTCATCTACATGTAGCTTAGTGCCCATGTATCATGTACTATCTCTATCCTTTCTTTTAGAATTTTTTCTAGGTTTACAACTTTGTTTTCAACGACACAATTCCTTTAGTATAGTCTCTGTTTATATGCTTATATGTTAGAGATATCTTATCTAGGATTGTTGCATGATTGCATTGCACGCTTCCTTTCTTTTGCTTTTTGCGACTCTGCTTGAGTCAACCCAATGTAAGTCTTCTTGTTCCCTCTTGCATATCATGACACGTTTCCTTTAATTGCATCGGTCCCGGGCAGGACTAGCCACTATGAGTATACCTCTCTCTTGTATTGCATGTGCATCTGATTGCTATTTGATTTAATCTCTTGAAATGATTTTCAGTAGATGTTCCTTTTTGCCATGTATATATTATCTAACATGTTTGAGGAAACAACATCAATTATGAATTAAGAACAAAGATATTTGAATCAAGGCTTACTGTTCGGTAAGTTGAGGAGGGGGTTCTTTAGTCCTTCTCAGGCTCCTTTCCTTCTCGTACCAAGACCCCCGAACTTAGTTTCTGGTGATGAAGGGTGAGTAACCTTATTCAATTTTGGGTGAGTCAAACTTAGGATTCCTAATTCCTGAGAAAAATTAGGTGGTGACTCTTTGTCTCTAGGATTGCGTGAGGAAGTTCTAGTTCCTTGAAGTATGCTCCTTGGATCCATCCCAAGACATTGTCAAGGAACACCAGGAACCCCCTTTCTGCATGTCCACATTGACCCCGTAGTTTTTCATTAATGCCTTAAAAGGCCGATTACAGAAATGGGTTCCACGATCACTAATCATTGCTTTGGGTGTTCCAAATCTAGAAAGGATATTTTCTTTTAAAAATGCAATCACAGTTCGGTGATCATTCCTTCTTGTTGGAATAGCCTCCACCTATTTGGACACGTACTCAACCGCCAATAATATGTATTCACAATGAAAGGATGGCGGGAATGATCCCATGAAATCGATGCCCCAACAATAAAAAATTGCAATAGTGATGATCGGGGTCATCAGCATCTCGTTTCTTCTGAATAAGCTGCCTAATATTTGGCATCTAGCACAGGCCTTGTAGAAAGCATATGCATCTTTAAAGATTGATGGCCAATAGAGTCCACTACTGAACACCTTTTGGGCAGTCTTTTGCGATGAAAAATGACTGCTGCAGGTTTTTGAGTAACAAGAAGCTAAAATGTGAGAAATGTCCTCCTCTGGGACACACCTTATCACTTGATCCACACAGTACTTGAATAAGTATGGATCATCAAAATAGAACCATTGGGCGATAGATAAAAACCTTTTTCTATCAGGAGTAGACCAATGATATAGTGTCTCTCTTATTGCCAAGTAATTAACAATATCTGCGTACCAGGGTAGAGTGGTCGCAGCAAACAACTGTTCGTCAAAGGATTCATGGATTGGAATAGCTTGCGAGGAATTATCCTCGAAAGTCAGGAAAGATGATCAGCCACAACGCATTAGTCATTGCTTTGTGTCTTTCTTTGACAGAAGATACTTTAATGCAGCATGATCCGTGAAGCAAATAATCTGCGAGCCGATAAGGTACTGTCTGAATTTTCCAAGGCAAACACAATAGCCAGCAACTCATTCTCGGTGGTGGAGTAGTTTCTTTAAGCTATATCAAGTGTCTAGCTAGCGTAGTAGATAATAGACAGCTTCCTATCTTTTGGCTATCCCAATATAGCTCTGATCGCCGTGTCACTGGCATGATACATGAACTGAAATGGAAGGCTCAAATCTAGAGATTGCATAATAGGAGTTGTGGTGAGGTGATGGTTAAGTTTATCAAAGGATTCTTGGCATTCACTGGTCCATTTGAATGGAATGTCTTTTGCCAAAAGTTGACATAAGGGTCTGGACATAGCGCTAAAATCCTTAATGAATCTCTGGAAAAAACTGGCGTGACCTAAAAATGATCATACATCCTTTACTATATTAAGAACAAGAAGATTGACAATTATGTCAATTTTTTCCTTATCTACTTGTATCCCTTCTGTAGAAACAATATGTCCTAGAACTATTCCTTTTGTCACATTTTTCACAGTTTAGGATGAGACTCTTGACCCTACATCTTTTTAAAACTTTTTGGAGGTTTCCAAGGCAGTCATCAAAGCTACTACCAAAAATGGAAAAATCATCCATGAATACCTCCATGATCTTCTCCACCATATCATTGAAAATACTTAGCATACACCTCTAGAAAGTAGCCAGGTGCATTGCATAAGCCAAATGGCATCCGTCGATATGCAAACGTACCAAACGAACAAGTAAAAGTGGTTTTTTCTTAATCTATAGGATCAATCTCGATTTGGTTATAACCACTATAACCATCCAGAAAGCAATAGAACTAGTGACCTGCCACTGTTTCAAACATTTGGTCCATGAAAGGTAATGGGAAGTGGTCCTTTCGGGTCACTGCATTCAGTTTCGATAATCAATGTACATGTGCCAGCTCGTGGTCACACATGTCAGCACTAATTCTCCCTCCTTATTTTGTACCACTATAATGCCAGCTTTCTTCGGCACTACCTGAGTCGGACTCACCCAAGGACTATCCGAGATCGGATAAATCACCCAACAACAAGCCATTTTAGAACTTCATTCTTCACTAGTTCTTGTATGTTTGGGTTTAGACACCTCTGTATTTATTGACAAGGTTTGGCGTCTTTGTCTAGGTAAATCCTTTGCATGCGTATAGATGGACTTATTTCTCTTAAATCAGCGATGGTCCATCCGAATGCACTCCGATGTTGCTTAAGCAGCTTTATTAACTTACCTTCTTGTTCTTCATTCAAAACTGATGAATTGATTATAGGAAAGGTCTGCTCTTCTCCCAGAAACACATATTTCAACTCTTTTGGGAGTTCTTTTAATTCCAACTCTGGAAATTACAGGTTTGACGGCACTGCCAGCTTTGTCTTTGGTGGAAATTGTTCATATTGAGCCATCCAGATTACTCTTGCAACTTCCTCCTTAACAACTTCCAACATCGCGCACATCTAACTCATCTCCTTGTCCTGCGAAGTGTATCTATTCAGTTCATAACAAGAGTTAGTGATAATGGACTCCACAAAATCAGAAGAAGCAGTCGAATCAAAACAATCTTGGATTACTGACTCTACCCAATTTACCTCTTCTTCATCAACAAGGTCATCTGATTTAGAATTTGAGAAGATTTTGACATTTAATGTCATGTTCCCAAAGACTAGGGTCATTGCTCCACTTCATACTTTGATTGTTGCATCAATCATTCCAAGGAAGGGATGTCCAAAGATCGCCGGGATTTGAGAACTGGCATTGTGTACCGGCTCGGTGTCTAGAACAACAAAGTCAATGAGAAAGACAAAGGTGTCTATCTGGACTAAGACATCCTCTAGAACTCCTCATGGATATTTGATTGATTGATCTGCAAGCTAAAATTTGAGTGGGGTTGAGTTCTCCCAACCCTAACTGCTTGTAGACAGTGTAAGGTAAAAGATTTGCACTCAACCCTGAATCAAGAAGGGCATTGTTTACCTTCTTTTGACCAATTATACAAGAAATCGCTGGTGTACTTGGGTCCTTGAATTTAGGAGGCAAATCATGCTTGAGAATTGTACTTGCTTGGTAAGCAAGGTAAGTACTCTTCTTAACACTTTGCTTCCTCTTAACGGTGCACAAGTCTCTTAAAAACTTGGCATAGGATGGTACTTGTTTTATTGTGTCAAGGAGCGGAAGGTTGATTTCACTGGTTTCAATAATTCCAAAAACTCTTGACTCTTAGTTTCTTGTTGAGTTTTTTTTAACCACTAAGGATATGGTGCTGGAAAAGGTCATTTGGGGGCCTCCTCAAGGAGAGGTTCTTTTCCAGGCCTTTTCTTTACTTCTGTATCCTCGAAAACTTTTGTCTCGGGCTCAACTGATTTGCCCTATTTCACTTCTTCCACCAACTCTTCTTTATTTTCTGCCTCATCTTCCTTTTCAACCACAAGGCGAGGGGGAGGAGAAGCTTTTTCAATCACTTTCCCACTCCTCAACACGGTTACAGCCTTGGCCTCTTCATGCGGTCCTAACCCCAAAGGGGTTGAACCTAAATGTTGGCCTCTAGGATTTGGCTCCGGTTGTGCTGGGAGCATATTTCTTCCTCTATCCCCTTGTTGAGAAGCCAACCTCTCCACACTTGTTTTGAGTTTACTCATTAGCTATATCATCTATTACATCATAGGTATGTTTGGATCCACTTGTGCTTTCTTATGGGGTGGCACATAGGTGTTGGATGGAGAATGGTTGCTACTCCTTTGATTGTAATTGGGTTGAGGTTGATGATTTTTTTTATATTGATTGTGGTGGTATCCTTGATTCTGGGATCGGTATTGATTTCCCTGATTTAGCTGGTACTATTGAGGTGAGTTTACTGTAACAGTGTTGTTTCTGAGATCAGTACCAGGATGGCTCCATCTATTATTTGGGTTGAAACAACCTAGGGCATTGTACCTCAACAGTATTCTGTTCCCAATAAACAGGGTACATTTGGCAGTATTGAGCATTAGGCCCTATTTAAAGACACCTTGAATAAGATTCTTCAGAAGAAAACTATATTACTAGGTCCTTATTTGCTTCCAATGCCTCCAACTTTTGAGCCAGTTGCTCATATTTCTACATCAATCCATCTTTAGTTTTTAACTGAAAGATGCTCTTCTGATTTGAACTTGGGCTTAAACTTGTTTGAGTTCTCGTCACTTGAGTTTTCCATTCCAGTGTGACACGTGAAAAATCTTGTGCGCTCTTGTGCAACACCCAAGTGTAGGTGGACGTGCAAGTAGTAACTGGTAAGACCAGGTCGATCTCACAGGGAAGGTGTTGACCTATTGAATTAGACTATCCTCAAAAAGAAAGCAAAACAAACTGAATAAAATTAAACGATGGTGCGGAACACAAAGTTCCACAACTAAGATTACTAATGAAGAAAATTAAGATTAAATTAACAATCTAACTAGCTAGTTAAAACAATACTCTAAATTAGGATGTTTAACTTTAAGAAGAAAATGTTGGGATTACACGAATCCACAGTAATCTAGCTGTCTACCATGCAATTTCCTTGAAGCACAAAGGAGTACATTACCCACAGTTTTCCGTATTCCTCTACAGATGGAGAATCCATGGTCCTTTTATGACCGGGACCATATCATCACAGTTAAGTTAAAATACGTGAAAGCGGTTTAATCCAATACTTAAGACTCGCACTCTCAATGGTGTTAGCATTGAAGGTGGTTTGCAAAATGTATTGAAAGAAAATGCCTTAGGGCCTTAGTTTTAAAAACTGTTTTGACAGACTGAGCATTTTTTGGGACAGAATGATAACAAATCTTAAAACAAAAAGGTCCTGGAATACTGCAGGGAACATCCTCAAGAATTAGGGAGTTCGATCGATCGACGCGCTTTCGATCGATCGAACTGGATTCGATCGCTTGACTGTCTCTGGTTCGATCGATCGAACTAACTCCGATCGATCGAACACAGCGATTATTCTACTGCATGGCAGAAGCTAGAGATCACTGTTTCATCGTGTTCTCCCAACCTGGGACTACTCAGACATCGTCTGGAGTGTCACAGATTGATATTTAACGTAAAAAAACATTAAAGCCTTGTTTGGTTGCGAGTTTTTCATGGAAAATATAAAAACTATGGTTTTGAAGATATTTAGCATGTAATACTACAAGATGAACGAGTAAGCTACGACTACAAAGTGCAGAATTTAAATGGACAGTATATAAATAACCTGGAACGCAGAATACTTGTATTAAACTAGAGAAATCCAATGCACAAAGTAAACTCCCAAAGAAAAACCTACAAAACCAAACACAAAACCTCTATCTCTCTCTCTAAAACTGTAAAAATAAAATGTGGGCGTCCCTCTGGACGTATACAATACACATATATATACGAAACCTAAGAAACTAGGGTTGAAAACCCGCATCTGCTGCGCGCACGAATGTTACTGGAAATACCACGTTCGATCGATCGAACTGCTCTCGATCGATCGAACCCTTAAGCCTCAAGCGCTTCAACACTCTTTAAGCGATCGAACGCTCGATCGATCGAACTGGGTTAGATCGATCGAACTCCAAATTTCAGCTTTGACTTCTCTTGTTTCCATTCCAGCATTCCATTTATCCTGATGTCCATCTGTTTAGTCCACACAGCAGTGATCTGCACAAACAACAGCTAAAACAATACACTTTATCATAGATTAATCATATTGTATGAAAATTAGCCTTGCAATGCAAATTACAGATAAAACGGGAAGTTGTGATAAAAACTAATACAATTCTTCCTTTTAGCGCGGTTGTATTTTACAAATACCCCCGCTTTGCACAACCCCCAACTAGCTTATTGCTAGTCCCTAGCGATAAAGCGAAAATAAAATAAATTAAAAACTCCTAAACTAATACTACCACAACTAAGAAAACAAAGGAAAACTAAAAACAATCCTAACTAAGATAGAAAGAAAGATCCTAACTCACTTTCGCAGGAATCGCGGTTGCATTTAGCGAATGCAACAAGCCGTTAAACCCCTAGGTTCCCCCTAGTGGACAAGTGTTGTCTCGTGAGGGTTTACAGTGAATATACCCACAAAATTCTCCAATTTTAAAGCTCAAAAAGATTTAGAATAACTTGTAGAATTCCCCCTTCCATTAACTTGTTAATTCAGCTCTACAATAATATACTATCCTCTATCAACCCATGAAAGAGATCCACATGCTCCCCTATATCACCAAGTAAAATATAACAAATGTATTACCATTATGCACCCGTGTGTGTGTGAATTTAACAACTATGCATCCAACCCTATTAAGAGTTATCTAGACTATTGTACTTTGAAAACTTGCAGTTTTAGCTCAATTCTCACATTGGTCATACTCAAAAAGAACGTCTCTCAGAAACTTGCTTTACAATGATCGCACATCGTATGAAAGCTTTGATAAGGATGATATTCTAAGTGCTAATGCTTTCATACTTGACTCTAGGAAAAACGGACATTTAAGAGTGTATAGTCTCATGAATGAAACACAACTTACTAGAGGAGCGAAATACCGTGGATAACTCAACTCACACTTCCATGTTCAAATCAATTGTTGAGAATCTTCAAGACTTTGAATTGCGGCTTTTATTTAGTAGGTGGGAGTGTTGTAGAGAAGAGTGTGCTTTTTAGTATGTGATGGAATTTCAACTTCTCTTTTTATTCTTTATTCTTTTCTCCATCCAATCTCCCATTCATTTCATATGCTCTTTTTCTCTTCTCCTTCATTCATCAATTTTTTTTTTTTTTAATAAATATCCCACAACTACTTCCTTCCATTTCACATACTTTGATGACTCATTCTCAACAAATATATCAAACGGCTCAATGAGGTCAAGGTATAGATCAAGGATTTGGATTCTTGTGATTACATTGGAAATATTTAATTGGTGTGGGATCAGGGATGAAACAATTCAATGAATGTAAGTGAAAGCTATATCAGGTAAACGAATGGGTAAACGATGGCTTGAATCATTTTCTCAACTTTCAAATTTTAGCACTTAAGTGTTCATTGAGTGTAATTGGTAAATCCTGAACGTTCTCCTCTAACAAGCAATCAAAACTTTTAAAGAAAACTGAGACTTAACAACGAATTCACCAAGTAAATGCGAGAAAGACCATTCGACAATGTATGAGAATCCCCTCAGAAATGACGATTGGCTCAATAGCTCACAAGGGGTTATTAGCTTCCACTACTTGTTCTTTTCGCACAATATTCATACTAACTCAACTTTCAGGTTTTCTACATAGCTGCCAATTAGTGCGTAAAAGTATTGGGTACATAATAGCTTTCACAAATGCAATTTCATTTCAGTGATACAGAAAACGCGTGAATTTAATCCATAAAAAGATGAGAATACTACAAATGTGTCATTGTCTAATTAACAAGCAGGAGAGATTATTCAGAGTTATTCTATCAATACGATTCAATAATAAAAATTTTCAAATTTTCAAAAATTTTAACAGACTGTGTTCTCATTAAATTTAAAACATATCCAAGTGCAAAACCTGATCATTACAGGTGTATACCTATCTATTATCTCCTACCCCCAACTGAAAACAACAAAGTCCCCAGAAGTTGATTTTCAATAAATAAAATAGATGGGTATCACCTTTATGGAGCAAATTGATGATCGCAAGCATAGCAACCTAGCATAGAAAAGTAGAACACAATCTCCAAAACAACCAGGATCAATAGATAAAAGTAACACAATAAAAACCATGATCCAAACAATCGAAACTACTGTAATATGAACAGAATAAAATACAAGCAGTAGAAATACTGTCCATACAAAACCAACCTACCAAATAAATCCAACTAAAACAACCAAACAACATATCCAAAAGTCAGTACAATAATTAACCAAAGACACAAAAACACCACCTCCACAACTAAAACTAATCGACACCGGACGGCGCATCATCAGCTACATCAGAAGGGATGTCGATGGGAGCTGGTGGCAACAGGGTTCTAGCAGGGGCATCAGCAGATGGATCGGTAGCAGCTGAGGAAAAAGGATCGGCAGCAGCAGAATCCGGGGCAGCAGAAGATGGATCAGTAGCAGGTGGTGCAGAAGGGGCCATCGATGGATGCTGAGTAGAGTGAACAGCCGAATCGACCCCAATATGAATCAATATGGACTCCAGCAAGGTCTGCAGATGATCCATCCGGCCCTCGAGTCTAATCCTGGCCTCTCTCTCCTCTAATAGTAGCTCATGAACCGTCGGGAGAGGCACAGAGGAAGAAGACTCTCCCTGGGCCTGAGTCTGCGACCGCTGTCGCAGCTCAAACTGCCGAACTACAGCAACCGGATCATCCTCATCATCATCGGAATCAAGCTCCTCCACCTCGGTGGGTGTCCCTGAAGCTCCTGCCTCCGTGTCTGTCCCACCACGCCTCTTCTTCCTCCCCCTCACCCGCGCTTTCCCTTTCCCCTTTCGCTTTCTTTTCTGACCGTCGGAGCGGCGAGCCGCCGCCTCGCTGAAACGGCGGGGGGAAGGACGAACATCATCACCAGCAAGCACGGGGAAACCGGCGTCAGTCATAACCCTGTGAATAGCCCAAGCACCCTTCAGGTGCTTCTTGGACGAGATAAAACGGGTGGGGTGGACCATAAAGTCAATATAGAGGCGTGGTATGCAAACTGGCTGTCCCGTCCTCACTGTATATAAGACTCGCGCATACCAAGCCGCGATCTTCTCTCGATAGGAAGTCACCAGGAGGCAGTTGCTGAGGACCAGGTGGATCATGTGGTAGCCATCAGTGAGAAAGTGGTCCTCAATCAAAACATCGCCATCCCAAGACGAAACGGCGCCTCCAGTGAGCTCACGGATAATGGTGGATGGTGGGGTCACAGGTGCATCAGGCCGGTGGGGGCAAACATAATCTGGTACCTATGGTACCCCCAATGCGGCTGAAACGATAGCGGGACTGATGATGAACGGGCGACTCCGGAAGAAGGCATGGTATGTGAATGGTGCAACCGGGTCACGGATCATAGTCGCACACGCACCTCGAATCCAGGATAGATTGACACTCTTGGCCAATGAAAGGAGATGGAACCAGTGAGGCATAGAGCGGATCCGTGTCAGGAACCATGGGCTCTCTGTCCAGACGTACTCAATAGGGCGCTCGATCATCACCATCCTCGTCTGAAAGTGCCGCTCGTACCATAGCCTGTCCTCGTCATTCCGGAACCCATGTGCGGGTACCGGATCTGGTATAAAAAGGCTAAGGGGCTTGGACTTATGGTAGCCCGTCACTGGATTCATGTGGCAGCCCTGAAAAAATAGACATGACATAACACAGATTAGAACAGAAGAAAAGAAGAAAGAAACTGCCACTGCTGGAGTTCGATCGATTGAACTAGGTTCGATCGATCGAACTGTGGGTCTTTGATCGCTTAAACAATAGTCGATCGATCGAACTTTCCTATTCTTCGATCGCTTGATCTATCTTCGATCGCTCGCATTGTAGGGCTTCGATCACTCGAAGTCAGTTCAAGCGATCGAGCACAGCGATGTGCAGCGATCGCAGAAACGCAAAGGAAACCAAAAGTGCACAAACAATGAACTATCAAAAGAAAATCCTAAGACCAAGGGGACACCCCCTTGGGATTTTCTAACACAATCATTAAGGAAATGAAAGACAAAAACATGTGGAGCCTACCTCGTGTAGAAACACGCAGTGGAGGTGGAGGGGATGATGAGATGACGATGAGGATGATTAGAGGGGTGATCTGGGCGTCTTATTGAGTGCAAGGACACAAAAATTGCCGAGTTGCCCCCCCCCTCTGTGCTCGAGCGCTTGAGAGTGAGAGTGAGGGAACTGAAAAAGTGTTCTGAGGACGCCTCATTTAAAAGATGCGTTCGATCGATCGAACTATGGTCGATCGATCGAAAGAAAATCCCTCAATCGATTGAACAGAAAATACAAGCGCTTGAACATTCAGGTTTCGATCGATCGGAATGGGTTCGATCGATCGAACACAAAAATTTCAGAATTCAATGGGAAATATAAACCACATCACCCCCAACTATCAGAACCAAATCTGGACATGCAAAGAGACTAAAAAGCAGTTGAAGTACAGGCATGTAGGACAGAAATTCAACCTCAGAAATAGAAAATTGCAATTTATATAGAAATAAAACTTTATAATTGCATCCAAATTGCAACATTATTACCCCCAACTGTGTTTAAGACCTCATTTAACTAAAGAAACCAAAAATAAAACTAAAACCAATAAAATTCTGTCAAGGATTACACTCCAGTTGATAAATAAAAGATGAAATGAACAGAAACAACTGAAATGCAGCACTAATCTTCGAGTATAAAGATTTCCTCTTCCACAATCTCTTCATAACCCGCCGAATTTTCAGAAGTGAAGTCCAAACTTGATGATTCCCTTTCCCAGAACAATCGAAAAGCAGCAAGGACATCATCAAACAAGTCTGGCATCTCCAAAGAATTGAAAGCCCATGCAAGAGGTGATCCGGATGGAGACAAGGATAAAGGAGTGTAATTTTGCAACGGACTGTCCTCTCGCGGCGGAGTGTGTGGGGGCCTTATGTAAGGCCCAAGACCATGAACCAGTTGATGTGGAAGGAATACCGGAATACCATTTAGAAACATAGTGACAATCCTGGACAAAAGACAACAAACCGAAATTAAAATAACAGAACACAAGAAACACGGATTAACACAAAGAGAAAAACAATGAACAGAAACAAAAATACAAAGAAATGTGACAAGTTCCAACCTCACTATTGGCATAGGTTCCCAAAATGCACTGGCTGGTGAGGAGCATTGGAGCCTGAATAGCAGGAAGCTCAGGTGCACATAGCGGTATGGGACCAACTCAAGAACGAGGAAATCATCCACGAAAACAAAGATGGCATTATGGCGGTCTGGGACGACATCCTGGAGGTCATGATCTTCCCATGGCTCCCACATATCATCATTTTCCCATTGTGCCATGAGTGCATCATCCACCATTCTCCCCATGTACAGGTCTTCTTCCTCATCCACATCGTCGTCATCCTGAAATCCCATATTTTTGTATGGATTGATGTCCAGGAGGGCTGGTGGGTATGGAATGTACCCTTGAGCAGCATCAATGAGAGAATGAGCTTCAGGATCTTGATAAAGCAAGGGGCAGGGTATGAGTTCACCCTCAGTCCAGATGCCACAACGACATTCTGAATCAGCCCATGAACCGACAGAATGAACATCATCCCCTCGCATCTATGTACCTGCAACAGAGTAGTTTAAGTTGTAATGGATTAGAACTAGATCACAAACACGAAATAACAAACGAACACTTAAAAACAAACGAGAAAAACTAAAATGCAAGGAAAGAAAAGAAATACAACAACAATTTGGAACTCCACTTTGGATTTTTAAGTGTTAGAATAGCTGGGCTCATCCAGTTGGATGTGCTCAACTTCAGTGTGGAAGTTCTCCAAGAACGGTTTCAATCTTTGGCCATTGACCTTGAAACAATCATCGTTCTTTGGATTGACGATCTCAACCGCCCCATGTGGAAAAACAGTTTTTACGATGAACGGGCCTGTCCAACGGGAACGGAGCTTTCCTGGGAAAAGGTGGAGGCGAGAGTCATACAGCAAAACTTTCTGCCCCGGCTTAAATGATTTACGAAAGATCGTACGATCGTGGCGAGCCTTCAACCTTTCCTTATGCAACTTCGCAGAGTCATACGCATCTCGTCGTATTTCCTCTAGCTCTGCAAGTTGGAGCTTGCGTAGCTGACCTCCCTCTTGAATATCAAAGTTCAATGAGCGTGTTGCCCAGTAAGCTTTATGTTCAATTTCAACAGGAAGGTGGCAAGCTTTCCCGTAAACCAGTCTATACGGGGACATACCAAGATTCGTCTTATAAGCAGTACGGTATGCCCATAACGCGTCAGTCAATTTGTATGCCCAGTCTTTTCGATTAGAGCTAACCGTCTTTTCGAGAATGTGCTTGATTTCTCGGTTAGCCAATTCTGCTTGCCCATTTGACTGTGGATGATAGGCAAGAGCGATTTTATGATGGACCCCGTATTTCTTGAGAAGTGACTCCAAGGGTCTATTGCAGAAATGCTTGCCTTGGTCACTTAGTAAAGCTTTCGGAGTACCAAAACGAGACAAGATATGCTCTCTTAGAAAGGACATGACCGTTCTGTGGTCATTTCGTCTCGTTGGTATCGCTTCTACCCATTTCGATACATACTCTACAGCAAGGAGTATGTATTCACAGTTATTAGACTTGGGAAATGGACCCATAAAATCTATGCCCCAACAATCAAATATCTCAATTGTGATGATAGGGGTTAAAGGCATAGAATTCCTTTTAGAAATAGTACCAAGCTTTTGACAGCGTTGGCATGTCTTACAAAAGGAATAAGCATCTTTGAAGACTGTGGGCCAGTAAAAACCGCTTTGTAGGACTTTTTGTGCGGTCTTCTGTGACGCAAAGTGGCCACCGCATGCCTCAGAATGGCATGACGCTAATATTACGGTTATATCCTCATTGGCGACGCAGCGCCTAATGACCTGATCAGCACAGTACTTGAAAAGGTATGGGTCATCAAAGAAGAAGTGACGCGCGAACGAGAGGAACCGTTTTTTGTCTTGGTTCGACCAATGAGTCGGTGTCTCACCCGTGACAAGGTAGTTTACAATATCAGCATACCAAGGCAGACTACTTACTGCCAGTAGCTGTTCGTCTGGGAACTCATCCTTAATGGATTGGGATTCAGTGTTGTTGACAAAAGTCAACCGGGACAAATGATCCGCAACCACATTCTCTACTCCTTTCTTATCTTTGATTGTTAAATCAAACTCTTGGAGTAAGAGTATCCAGCGAATAAGCCGTTGTTTAGCGTCTTTCTTTGACAGCAGATACTTGAGGGCCGATTGATCTGTAAAACAGACGATTGGTGACCCTATCAGATAAGACCTAAACTTGTCCAGGGCGAATACTACAGCCAGCAGCTCCTTTTCAGTGGTAGTGTAATTCATTTGAGCTTCATTCAAAGTTCGGCTGGCGTAGTATATCACATATGGCTTATTGTCCTTTCTCTGGCCTAGGACTGCGCCAATGGCGTAATCACTAGCATCGCACATTAATTCAAAAGGTAAACTCCAGTCGGGTGCCTGTATTATAGGTACGGAGGTGAGAAGCTTTTTTAGATCCTCAAAGGACTTTTGGCAACTCTCTGACCACTCAAATGGTGCATCCTTAACAAGAAGTTGACAAAGGGGTCGAGAGATTGCACTGAAATTCTGGATAAACCGACGATAAAAACCTGCATGCCCCAAGAATGAACGGATGTCTCTCACTGTACGGGGGACAGGTAGATTTGAAATTATGTCGATTTTAGCCTTATCCACTTGGATTCCTTCATCGGATATTATGTGGCCGAGGACTATTCCCTTGGTCACCATAAAGTGACACTTTTCCCAATTCAAGACTAGGTGTTTGTCCTCACACCGCATTAAAACCTGCTCGAGATTGCTGAGGCAATCTTCAAAGCTATGGCCAAATACTGAAAAATCATCCATGAAGACTTCAAGGATGTTTTCGACCATGTCACTGAATATGCTTAGCATGCACCGTTGAAAGGTAGCCGGTGCATTACATAAGCCAAACGGCATTCGTCGGTAGGCAAATGTACCAAATGGACAAGTGAACGTGGTTTTCTCCTGATCTTCAGGAGCAATTTCAATTTGATTATATCCACTGTATCCATCCAAAAAGCAGTAATACTTGTGACCCGCCACACGTTCTAGCATTTGATCCATGAATGGCAAAGGAAAATGGTCCTTTCGAGTCACAGTATTTAACTTCCTGTAGTCAATACACATCCTCCATCCAGTGGGGACACGTGTTGGTACTAATTCACCATCTTTGTTCGGGATGACCGTTATGCCTGCTTTCTTTGGAACTACTTGGGTTGGACTGACCCAAGGACTATCAGATATCGGATAAATCATCCCAACATCAAGTAGTTTAAGCACTTCCTTTTTAACTACTTCTTGCATGTTGGGATTCAGACGCCTTTGCATTTGCCTTGAGGGTTTAGCGTCTTCCTCCAGATATATCTTATGCGTGCATATGGATGGGCTTATGCCTTTGAGGTCAGCAATCGTCCATCCCATAGCATCCTTATGCTTGGTCAGCATTTGCACTAACTTACCTTCCTGTTCATGAGTTAAAGCAGATGAAATGATCACAGGATAAGTTTTTTCAGTCCCTAGGAACGCGTATTTTAGCTCTTTGGGAAGCTCCTTTAATTCTAACTCCGGAAACTGGAAACTTGAAGGCATTACCAACTTGGTTTTAGGAGGCAGTTGTTCATATGGCATTACCCACATGCAATCGGCTCTATCCTCCTCTATCGTATCTATTATAAGACACGTCTGGTTCAGGTCAGCATCCAATGGGGTGGACTCTGCAGGCTGATAGATATCGCCAAATTGAGTCATCACGACTTCCAAAGGATCTTTGTAGTCGACCAAGTCAACTTCATCTTCAATGACCGTGTCTATATAATGAATTTCTTCCTCATCATCGTATTCTTCAGGTCGGGGATTAGAAAAGATCTTGATATTCAACGTCATGTTCCCGAATATGATAGTCATGATACCAGTTCTAATCTTGATTGTGGCATCAATAGTGTTGAGGAATGGACGTCCAAAGATAACCGGGATATGTGCACCAGGATTAGACACAGGTTCTGTGTCCAATATCACGAAATCAACCGGAAATACAAAAGAGTCTATTTGGACAAGGACGTCCTCTAACACTCCTCTAGGGTACTTCACAGATCTGTCTGCCAATTGCAAAGCGACTCGGGTGGGTTTGAGTTCACCCAACCCTAGCTGTTTATAGACTGAATATGGCAGCAGATTCACGCTTGCTCCTAAATCGAGGAGTGCGTTATCTATCTTTTGATTCCCAATTCTGCATGAGACAGTAGGTGTACCGGGATCTTTGAGTTTTGGAGGCAACTCATTTTGAATGATCGCACTGGCTTGGCACGCGACATAAGCATGTTTTTTCACGCTTTGCCTCCTCTTGACCGTGCATAGATCTTTGAGATACTTAGCATAGGCCGGCACTTGCTTGATAGCATCTAGGAGTGGAAGGTTAATTTTAACTTGCTTAAATAATTCCAAAAACTCCTGATTCTTCGTCTCATTCTTGGGTTTCTTCAACCGTTGAGGATAAGGTACAGGAAAAGGGCATTTTGGTGGTTCCTCCTTAACATACTCCTTTCCAGGCCTTCGTTCAACTTCTTCCTCTACTCTAGGAGCTTCAATGTTTGCCTTCATTGGTTCGTCATTAGTAGACGGCTCCTCCTCTCGAGTAGATGGTTGCTCAACTTCTTCATCCACCACTTTCTCCTCTTTGTACACCTCGGGAGTGGACAGAGGCATGCTTTTCTCTATGATTTTTCCACTTCTCAGTGTAGTCACAGCTTTAGCATGTTCTTGATTGTTAGGACCATTGTTATGTCCCTTGGGGTTCGGAAGTGGTTGGGCAGGGAATGTTCCTCCTGAACCTTCTTGTCGTGCATCTATTCTCTCTAATGTTGCAGACATTCTACTCATCATCTGTATGAGTTGCTGCGTTAGATTGGCATTATCAATTGGCTCTTCTTCTTGTACCTTCTTGTGCGGTGGCACATAGGTATTGGCCTGTGGTGCATTGGAGGGTTGAGCTTGGTTGTAGTTATTGGTTTTGTTTTGATTGTAGTGCTGGAACGACCTATTGTTTTGCCCTTGATATTGATTGTTGTTGTAGGGCTGCTGTTGATATTGATTTTGGGTCCCAGCATTATTTCTCCAATCAAAACCGGGGTGATTCCATCTATTGTTACTTTGAAAGTTATTGTTGGAATTCCCCGCCCCTCGAAAACCTTGCATGGCATTCATCTCTATAGGGGCTTGCTCTTGAAAATATGGCACATTAGGACAATATTGAGTTGTATGTCCCAACATGTTGCATGTGCCACATGGTACCTCAGGCATGACTTGCCTAGAGCTCTCTCCTTTCATGCTTAACTCCTCTACCTTCTTTGCTAGCTCTGCATACTTAGTCATGAGGTGATCTTCACTGGTTAGCTGGTATAGGCTTTTCTCTTCTACGCAGGATATCTGTGAGCGTGAGACAGTGTCAGAATTTGACCATTCTTGAGCGTATTCAGCTAACCATTCGAAATGAGCTTCAGCCTCTTCGGTATTTTTACGCAGAAATGGTCCAGAGCTCATCGTTTCCACCAACTTCTTTGTTTCACCATTCAATCCTTGATAAAAGAAGCTGATAGTTCGCCATTTCTCAAATCCATGGTGTGGGCATGAGAGAAGCAAATCTTTGAAACGCTCCCACGCTTGTGTGAAGGTTTTATTGCTCTTTTGTTTATAGGAATTGATTTAACGCTGAAGGTCTATGGTCATGCGAGTAGGATAGAATTTCTTTAGAAACGCGGTGCTCATCGCATGCCAGGTGAAAATTGAATTCGGTTTTAGGGAGTGGAGCCACGCCTTTGCTTTATATTTCAAAGTGAAGGGGAATAACATTAGATGCGTCACCTCCCTTGGACAATTTTGCGAGAATGTTTTGCAAACATCCTCGAAATCAGTGACATGTAAATACGCCTTCTTACTTTCCATCCCATGAAAGGTGGGAAGCAATTGAATCATCCCATTGCGAAACTGAAATTCGCCATTATGCGGTGGGATTTGAATGCAAGAGGGCGTAGGTGCATGTTCTGGTTGCATGAGATCGCAAAGAGGACGTAGCGCCTCATCAATTGGCACCACAACATTGTCACCATTTTTCACTCTGATGATCATCCATTGATTCAGTTGGAGTGGCTATCGAGTTGATGGAACTATTAGAGTCAGATCGGTAGAATGGATTTCCAAAAATTCCTTCAATAGAATTATTGGACATGAATTAGGAGAGTCCCTAGGGTGAGATCTTACCCAAAAGAACTGAAAAGAAGAGAAAGTAAAAATAGAAAGAGATGAAGAGTGACTGAGGTAATCTAAGGAATTGATCGTCGCCTTCCCCGGCAACGGCGCCAAACACTTAACACGTGAAAAATCTTGTGCGCTCTTGTGAAACACCCAAGTGTAGGTGGACGTGCAAGTAGTAACTGGTAAGACCAGGTCGATCCCACAGGGAAGGTGTTAACCTATTGAATTAGACTATCCTCAAAAAGAAAGCAAAACAAACTGAATAAAATTAAACGATGGTGCGGAACACAAAGTTCCACAACTAAGATTACTAATGAAGAAAATTAAGATTAAATTAACGATCTAACTAGCTAGTTAAAACAATACTCTAAATTAGGATGTTTAACTTTAAGAAGAAAATGTTGGGATTACACGAATCCACAGTAATCTAGCTGTCTACCATGCAGTTGCCTTGAAGCACAAAGGAGTACATTACCCACAGTTTTCCGTATTCCTCTACAGATGGAGAATCCATGGCCCTTTCATGACCGGGACCATATCATCACAGTTAAGTTAAAATACATGAAAGCGGTTTAATCCAATAGTTAAGACTCGCACTCTCAATGGTGTTAGCATTGAAGGTGGTTTGCAAAATGTATTGAAAGAAAATGCCTTAGGGCCTTAGTTTTAAAAACTGTTTTGACAGACTGAGCATTTTTTGGGACAGAATGATAACAAATCTTAAAACAAAAAGGTCCTGGAATACTGCAGGGAACATCCTCAAGAATCAGGGAGTTCGATCGATCGACGCGCTTTCGATCGATCGAAGACCTTCATCCCTCAATCGATCGAACTGGATTCGATCGCTTGACTGTCTCTGGTTCGATCGATCGAACTAACTCCGATCGATCGAACACAGCGATTATTCTGCTGCATGGCAGAAGCTAGAGATCACTGTTTCATCGTGTTCTCCCAACCTGGGACTACTCAGACATCGTCTGGAGTGTCACAGATTGATATTTAACGTAAAAAAACATTAAAGCCTTGTTTGGTTGCGAGTTTTTCATGGAAAATATAAAAACTATGGTTTTGAAGATATTTAGCATGTAATACTACAAGATGAACGAGTAAGCTACGACTACAAAGTGCAGAATTTAAATGGACAGTATATAAATAACCTGGAACGCAGAATACTTGTATTAAACTAGAGAAATCCAATGCACAAAGTAAACTCCCAAAGAAAAACCTACAAAACCAAACACAAAACCTCTATCTCTCTCTCTAAAACTGTAAAAATAAAATGTGGGCGTCCCTCTGGACGTATACAATACACATATATATAAGAAACCTAAGAAACTAGGGTTGAAAACCCGCATCTGCTGCGCGCACGAATGTTACTGGAAATACCACGTTCGATCGATCGAACTGCTCTCGATCGATCGAACCCTTAAGCCTCAAGCGCTTCAACACTCTTTAAGCGATCGAACGCTCGATCAATCGAACTGGGTTAGATCGATCGAACTCCAAATTTCAGCTTTGACTTCTCTTGTTTCCATTCCAGCATTCCATTTATCCTGATGTCCATCTGTTTAGTCCACACAGCAGTGATCTGCACAAACAACAGCTAAAACAATACACTTTATCATAGATTAATCATATTGTATGAAAATTAGCCTTGCAATGCAAATTGCAGATAAAACGGGAAGTTGTGATAAAAACTAATACAATTCTTCCTTTTAGCGTGGTTGTATTTTACAAATACCCCCGCTTTGCACAGTGCATGCTCAGCTAACCATTCAAAATGGGCCTCATGTTGGTCTGTATTCTTACTCATAAAGTCACCATCACTCGTGGTTTCTACAAATTTCTTCAATTTTGGACTAAGACCGTCGAAGAGGAAATTTATTGTTCGCCACTTCTCAAAGCCATGATGTGGGCAAAGCAACAGCAAGTCTTTGAATCGCTCCCACGCCTCAATGAAATTTTCTCTGTCTTTTTGGTTAATACCTCAATAGTTAATCAGCTAGGGAAAAACTTTTTAAGAAAGGCTTCATGAATAACTGCCCAAGTTGAAATGGAGTTCGACTTAAGCAATAATAACCATGACTTCGCTTTATCCTTCAGGGTAAAAGGAAAAAGCTTTAGTCGAATTATATCACTCGGGCATGTTTGATCAGTAAATGTGCCACAAACATCCTCGACGTCTCGGATATATAGGTACGCCTTCTCTTTCTCCATCCCATGAAACGTTGGTAACAATTCGATCATTCCATTATGGAAATGGAATGTTCTCATATGTGGTGGAATGCGAATACAAGAAGGTGTAGCTGTTCAATCTGGAGCTAAGAGTTCACGCAAAGGGCATTGACCATCATCGATGAGGTTAGCCCTATTCTCTCCTTGTTGACTTTCTGTGTCAGACATTGTATTAGAAGTGGAAGGAGTAGAGATGGGATTAGCAGTGCTATTGACAGAATCTTCAAACAAATCTGTGATGAAAGCTTCAGTAGAGTCGAAGGACATAGAAGGGTTCAGACCGCATAGTTTGTGTTCTGAAGAACAAAAGGAAAAAAGAATGATAGAAATGGGGTAAGGAAGGATTAGATCAATCTAAAACTTCTGGCCTTTATTACAATCCCTGGCAACAGCTTCAAAAACTTGACACGACTAAAATTGTGTGTGCTCTTATGAATACATCCAAGTGTTCGCGTCGAGTATAAACTGGTAAGACCAGGTCGTGTCCCAAAGAACGGAGATTGGGGATAGAAAATTCTAAATCGAGACGTAAAGAGAAATAAAAGATGATTTCTTGAAGGTGGAGGTTCTAACATTCCTACTGATTTCAAAACTTGATTAAATTTATTAAAATTAAATAACAGCTGAATTAACTCAAAATGAGATAAATGATTTAAAACTGTTTATGAAAAGGTATTGGGAACATGTGCATCTACATTGTCTAATTACTTCCATGTTTTAGCATTGACGTACAACTGGGGCTTCACCTTTTTAGTATTCCTTATTTCGAAAATGGTTAAGTTAAGAAACCTAAACACTAGTTATGTAAATGTTACATGACTAGTGGATTAAATTACTTTACTTATTTTGAAAAACTAAAATAATAGCCATTTAAAACCATGAACTATAATCAGCAAATCAAGTATAGGATATTCAATGTGTTTATCATATATGTTCATTGAATTAATTAGCTTAAACAACACCACCAACCACATTTTCACCTTGGATATATATTTCAAAATTTGTTTGCAATTGTAACTTTAAAAGATCAACTTGGGTTAAGTTTCTGAAACAAAAGTCACTGGAATGCTATAAAGGTTCTGCCCAAGACATGTGCCTACCACTCGATTGCCATAGACAACAATCGATTGGAATGGAATGTCTCGAAATCGATTGGTTCAATATACCAATCGATTGGCTCTAAATCTATGGCAATTGATTGGTGTTTGTGTCCAATCAATTACCATTGACTTTTATCCTGATTCATGGTAGTGGTTGGGAAGCAGTGTTTCTTCACATTGTTCCCAACCACGCGCTTACCCTAGCATGTTTTGAGATGCAAAAACATAAAAAATAAATAAATGAAATCTACTACTGGAATTGAATCTAACAAGGATTTGGACATAAAAGATTGAAATAGTAATGGTAATTCAAACTGAACTAGCTATCACAGAAATGAAAGAGATGACTAAAATGTGACTTGAATACTGTAGTATCAAATCACCGAATCCAGAAGCTTCCTACAAATAATGGAAACTCTTAGAATAAAACCTATAATATAATGTACAAATGAGCAAACCCCTCACTCTAGTCACCGACACCTATATATACTATCATCTACATGAGCAAAGAGGTGTCCAGATATAGAATGTAATGGCTGGTCGTTGTACAAATCAGGGATTGTTTTTACGCCATTAAAGAGGTTTGACTGCACAATCCCGACCAATCGATTGGCACTAAAATCTATCAATTGGTATTTATGTCAATCGATTGCTCATGAATGGCAATTGATTGGTTCTGAGGAGATGTAAATCGAATACCAAAAGATGGAAATCGATTGGGACTTGAATTTGAACTTTGACATGTCCTCTTTGTTTATTTACTATCCCTTATCAACCTATTTTCAATTCATCTTCTGAAACCTGCATAAAACAACACTAGCCACAACAACATACGAAGGAAATATATCATTGTGTAAAGATATAGATTAACGCACAAATGCAAGTAAAACTAGAGACATAGGGCAAAGATGACCAATTTAATTCTTTATCGGGCTCGTATTCTTACAAAAACCAGCCCTCATCAGGTAGATTAGGAGTAGATTAGGTTAGTTTATGTAATTCTTCTCCCTCCTTCCAATTTCTATAAAGAAGACTCAAGATTCAAGTTTATTACAAGTTTTAATCAGATTATTTCTAGGTTTTTCTTTCCAATTCTTGTTATTCCATTGTTTATTAGTTTATATGTTATGATTGCTCTAGGTTACTATCTCTGCATTAGTTTTATTATGTTTCCATAGTTTAGAATTTGGAAATATGTGATGAAACATGGATTCCCAACCTCTGCCATGTATTATATAGAAAACATGTGCTTGATCGATCGAAATTATTTTGATCAATTGAACCAGAGCCATAGTCAAGCAATTGAAGGCATATTGATTGATTGAAGGATGATGCAGTTTGATCGATTGAGAGCGCTTCGATTGATCGAACCTATAAATTCCTAAGATGATTCCTTTAAGTATTCCAAGACTTTTTGTAATAGAAATCTATCATCTAATTGTTCTAGTAAGTTCAGTTTGTCACAACAGTGTTTAGAACTTAAAGCCTTAAGGCTATTTTCTTCAATAACTTTTGCGAACCACCTTAACTGCTAACACCATTGAGGGCACGACTTTCAAACATTATTTTAAACTGTCTTCTTAGTATCTTAAATCACTTATGATGATATAGTTCCGATCATGTAAGGGCTATTGATTCTTTATCTTTAGAAAAGTACAGAACATTGAAGAAGAATGAACTCCATAGAACGTTAATGAATATGCATGGTAGATGGTTAAGATCAATGTGGATTCACGTATTTCCAACACCTTTACTTATTTATTTCATTAGTTATGGTTCTTTCAGCTTTATTTATTATTTAGTGTAATTTAATTAATTAGGATTTATTAGTACACATCCACTCCTACATTCTTATTTTCCTTTCCTTTTGGTTGCAACTTAATATATATTCTTCCTATTCCTTCCCTATGGGTTTGACCTGGACTTATCTAGTATTACTTGCATGATCACCTACAGTTGAGTGTTGCACAAGAGTGCACAACTTTTGAGTCGTGTCAACTTCCACCACCTCCGGCCGTAGTTGATCCTTCATCTGCACCACTTCATGGCTCAACTGCGAGTGACCCGGTTACTGCTACTACAATGGAAGAGGGACCACGACTTCTGATGCTGATATCTAGCTTCTTCAAGCTCCTTCCAACCCTGCTGATCCTACTTCTAATAACCCGATAGAGTTAGACTAGGATAAATTACATGACAGAGTGAGGGTTATGATGTATTTATTTTGTTTCTTTTTCTATCATATCTTTGTATTTATTACTTTTGTATCAACAACTCCGTCACTGCCCTGTTAGTTCTTTTTGCTTATTTCTATTACAGTGATGGGTTGTTTTGTTGATTATGGATCATGTTTTATATTGCTATATCTATTGATCTTGGTCTTCAGAGATTGTATGTTTATGATACAGGTTGCTAAAAGTTGTTGCTTGCTACATTGCTTATTATCACGTAAACTCTATCCACTTTGTTTTGAAAATAAACCAATGGGGACATTGTTGTTTTCAGTTCGGGGTAGTCAGTATATAGGCACTCACCTGCGTATATTGACACAAGAATTTATTTGTGTGCTATACCCAAGTGTAGGTAGACATGCAAGTAGTATCTGGTTAAGACCAGGCTGATCCCACAAGGAAGGTTAAGAACTAAATACTTAGACTAAACTCTAACAGAAAACGAAAAATCCAATGATTAAGAAAGGTGTAGAACACGAAGTTCCAATATTAACAACTACTAAATGTAAAGCAACTAAATTAAACTAACAATTAACTAATTAACTAAAGCAACATTTAAAACGAATTTTTACTTTGATGAGGAGAACGTTGGGATCACATAAATCCACAGCGACCTAGCCATCTACCAGGTAGTTTCATTGAAGCTCAATGGAGTACATCTTCTACAATATTCCTTATTTCTCTTAAAATAAAGAATCTATAGCCCTTTCATGGCCGGGACTATATCATCACAGTTAATTTGAAATACATAAAAGCAGTTTAAATCAATAGTTAAGTCTCGCACTCTGAATGGTGTTAGCATTCAAAGTGGTTTGCAAAAGTTATTGAAGAAAAATGCCTTAAGGCTTAAGGTTCAGAAACTATTTTGACAAACTAAGCATTTGGGGACAGTTTGATAACAAATCTCTAAAGCAAAAAGTGTAGGAATACTGCATAGAATGTTCTCAAGAATCAGAAGGCTCGATCGATCGACGTGCTTTTGATCGATCAAACATTGTCATTTCTCAATCGATCGAAATGTCTTCGATCGCTTGACTTTGTCCCTGGTCCAATCGATCGAACTAATCTTCGATCGATCGAACACAAGTATTTTTCTACTGCATGGAAGAGGCTGGAGATCACTGTTTCATCATGATCTCCCAACCCTAGGACTACTCAGACATCGTCTAGAGTGTCATAAATTTGTTTTTAACGTAAATATTCACTAAGACTTTGTTTGGTTGTGATTTAAACATGAAAAACTATGAAAACTATGGATTAGCACTACGCTAGCATGCAAGACTATGATTTTGACAGATTGTACTACAAGAACTAATAGCAGAATGTGATTTAAACAATATATAAAAACCTGGAACAGAGAACTTTGATTACACACTAAGAATCCAAGCCAAAATGATAATAATCCTTGAGAAAACCTACAAAAATCAAGAACAACTCTCTCTATCTCTCTATAAACTAGTGAAAAGTAATGTGGGTGTCCTTGTGGACATATACATAACGAGTATTTATACAAAAACCTAATGCTAGGGTTGATTACAAATATTCTACTGCGTGCGCGTAAGTTCTGAAAAAAGGCATGTTCGATTGATCGAACATCACTCGATCGATTGAACTTTTGGATTACTCGAGCGCTTGAACTGTCTTCAATCGATCGAAACCTCGATCACTTGAACCTCTTCGATCGATTGAACTTCATACTTTAGCTTTGAATTCTCTTGCTTGTAATCAAGCATTCCCTTTATCCTGTTATCCACTTCTTCACACAGCAAAACAGTAATCTGCACAAATAAAAGCTAAAACAAAACAACGTATCGTAGATTAGTCACATTATATAAAAGCTAGCATTGTAACACAAAGTGAAAATATGACAAGGAGTTGTGAACTATCAGTGTATTTTTTCTTTTAGCGCGGTTGTATTTTATAAATACTCCCGCTTATCATAACCCCTAACTAGCTTATTGCTAGTCCCTAGCGATAAAGCAAAAATCAAAACAAGCTAAACTATTACTATAATGTCTAAACTAAAACAAACTAAACTAAAGCAAACTAATCTGAATAGAAAGAGATACTACCTAACTCACTTTCGCAGGAATCGCGGTTGCATTTAGCGAATGCAACAAGCTGTTAAACCTCTAGGTTCCCCCTAGGGGACGAGTGTTGTCTCGTGAGGGATTACAGAGAATGTACCCACAAAATTCTTAATTTTAAATTCAAAAAGATATAGAAAAACTTTTAAAAACTCCCTCCCATTCCTATTAACTTAGCTCTACAAAGACTTAGTAACCTTAAGCAAACCATGAAAGAAATTCACATGCTCTTCATGCCACCAAGATAAATATAACATATGTATCACAATCATGTATCTATGTGTGTGTGTGTTAACAGCTATGCATCGAACCTTATTTAGAGTTATTTAGGACTACCGTACTTTTAGAACTCGTAATTTCGACTCAATTCTCACGGAGGTTTACACTCATAAATGAACGTCTGACAGAAATTGGCTTGCTAATGATCGCACATGATATGAAAGCTTTGACAAGAGTGAATTTTTGGATACTAATACTTTCATATTTGACTCCACAAAAGATGGACATTTAGGGTGTATAGTCTCATGACTAGAATACTACTTACTAGAGGAGCGAACTACCGTGGATAACTCAACTCACACATTCATGTTCAAACTAGGTCATTAAGAATCATTAAGACTTTAGATTTTTGGGCTTTATGTAGTAGAAACAGATGATGAAAAAGAAAGATTGCACGTCTTAGCATATGATGGAGCTTATCATCTCATTTTATTCTTTTCACATCTCCAACCAACTTTCATTCTTTCATATTCTCCCTTTTACCTTCTTTTCATTTCTTTTCTTCTTCATTTTTTTTAACAAATAACACCCATAACTACTATCCTCCAATCACATACTTTGACAGTTATTTATTAGATGCGCGATGAGGTTCATTAGAGTCAAGGTAAAGGATTAGGAGTTTGTATTTTCATAATAAAATAGGCAATATTAAGTCGGTGTGGGAAAAGGGATATGGACAGCAGTAGGAAATGGGTAACGATGGCTTAAATCATTTTCTTAATTTCTTAGTTTTAGCATTACAGTGTTTATCGAGTTTAGTTGGTAGATCCTTAACGATCTCCTCTAATAAGCAGCGAAAATGAAAGAAGTAATTGAGACTAATGCAATGAAAAAAAAATTATAGGCATAATCAAGGAAAATAATTCGAATTTATGTGAAAATTCCCTCAGAAACAAAGATTGGATCAAAAGCTCACTAAGGGTAATTAATCTCCACTACTTATTCTATTAGCACAATAGTCGTATTAACTCATTTTTAGGTTTTCTACATAGCTATCAACACGTGCATATGGATGTTGGATACAAGAATGGTCCACACATGCAATCATTCTAGTGAAACTAGAAAAATGGGTGAACTTAATTCCTTAAAGGATGAGAATAATATAAATGTGTGATCGCATAGTAACAGCTAAACAGGAGTTGAATGTTCAAAGTTAAATCACCAATTAAGTTCAAAATAAAATTTTAAAATTTTTCAAAATTTTCCAATTTTCAATTTCTCATTCAATTCTAATCAAGATTGTACGAAATGTGCAATACAATTATCCAGATTGCTAAGTGTGAAAATATGCAGGTGATTATCTATCTACATCCCACCCCCAACTGAAAATAACAATGTCCTCAGAAGTTGATTTTCAAATGTAAATAGATGAATATCACCTGATGAAGCAAGGCAATAATCGCAAGTATAACAACCTGTATCCTAAAAATACAATCTCCAAGCAGCCAAGATCAAAAGAAATAAAATATGAACTGATAGAGTATGGTCCATATATAATACAATACCCAATCACTGGGAAAGTAAAACAATAAAGCACCGAGCAGTGATTATAATGTCCAAAAAAAGATCCAACAGTCCCAGCACACAAAACATCCAAAAGAATACTAAGAGAGAGGAGATAAATAAAAGAAATACAACAAAAACTCTCAAACTCCCAGCTAGCAAAACAACTAATCATCAGCCACATCTGATAGAATCTCAATCAGCAAGGTAGGAGCAATAGTATCGCCACCCTCAGGAACTGGAGGCAGTGGAAGTGGAGTCTCGGTATTGGTGGCAGAAGGTATGGTCGATGAAGGAATAATCTCTACCAGAGGCAGTGCAGAAGATGATGACGGGGCGAAAGGATTAGCAGATGGAGGTGCTGCAGAAGATACAGGATCAGTGATGGGTGGTGCAGCAGCAGTTGGTGGAGCTGTATGTAATGACTGAACAACCCCCAACTGGACTAGTAGTGTATTAAGTTGGGTGACCAGGTGATCAACCTTGACCTTGAGCCTCATTCGGGCCTCCCTCTCCTCGATAAAGAGTGTATGGAGTGTCTGGAGAGACATAGAAGAAGACTATCCCTGGACCGGAGCTTGAGACCTCTGTCTCAGCTCAAACTATTGAGCAGCAGTGGGGTCCTCCTCATCTGAATCTAGCTCCTCAGCCTCAGTTGATGTCCCAAAAGTCACACCCTCAGTGTCGGTGCCTCCACCTCTCCTCCTCTTTGCTCTAACCTTTACTTTACCCTTCAATTTTCTCTTCTTCTGTGCATCAGAACGGCCCGCCGCTGTCTCGCCAAATCGACTCAAAGCCTGTGTAATCGTATATGTGGCCAACAGAAGCAATCTAGCCTACTCAATCACTCTATGGATGGGCCAAGTGCCCTTCAGATGGCGCTTGGCAGCAATGTACTGCGTCGGCTGAATAAAGAAACTGATATAAAGGCGAGGCAGGCAGACGCTCTGCCCTGTCCCAACGGCATAAAGGACCTGAGCGTACCATGGCGCCACCTTTTTGTGGTAAGAAGTCATCAGAATGCAGTTAGCAAGCGTCAGGTGGAAGAGATGATACTGCTCAGTCAGAAACTGATCATTGATCAGGAAAATGTCATTCCAGATCTGAACAGCACCGTCGGTAATCTCACAGATGATAGCAGAGGGCAGAGTCTCGGGTGTACCGGGTATATAAGGTTAGAAGTGGTCAGGGACCTCTAGTACTCCCAAAGCAGTAGCCATAGTAGCAGGGCTGAAAATAATCTCACACCCATGGAAGAAAGATCGGTATGTGAATGGGGCTGCAGGATCCTTGGCACATGCTTCGCGCATCCAATTGATGTTGATTTTCTTTTACTGAGTCAACATCTCATACCAGCTTGGCATTGCATGGATCTGTGCAAGAAACCATGGGGCGGAGAGCCACACAACCTCAAGTAGTCGCTCCAACATAACTTTCCTCGCCTGAAACCACCAGGTGAACCAAACTCGATCCTCGTCATTCTGAAACTCGTGATCGGGTACCGAATTAGGTATAGTGAGATCGAGGGGCTTAGATTTGTGGTACCCCATGATAGAATTCATTGTGAATGCCCTAAAATGGAGAAAAGATAAAGAAAAATTAAATTAGAAATAGCAAACTGAAAAGAAAAGAAGAAACTGTCACTGCAACAGTTCGATCGATCGATCGAACTTTTGTCGATCGATTGAATAAGGGCTAGGCTCGAGCGCTTGAGCCCATCTCGATCGATCGAGAACAGAGAAAATGCGGGGATAGGGAAAATAAGCAGATTAGAAAAGAACAAGGGATAAAGAGGATCAACACAACAACTAATTGGTCTCAGAACCAATGGGGGGCACCCCCATGAGATTTGAATGGAAAGAACTTAGGGGGTTTAAAATGGACCTTTACCTCGGTGTGCGCAGAGGAAAGAAAGGATGTGATGATGATGGGGATGGTGGGGATGAGCTGGACTCCTCAAATTGTGTGTGAATGGAGGGGGCAAGGGAGAAACAAATCGCCCCGAGTTCTCTCTCTATGCTAAAGCGCTCGAGGGTGTGAGAGTGAGAGAGAGAAACTAATGAAGAGTGTTGGGGACACCTCGTTTAAATACAAGTCTCAATCGATCAAACTTGAATTTTTTTAGAAATTAAAAACAGAGTATATGTGTACCCCCAACTAATACAAACTATTATGGACATACAGTAACATAATAAAAGCAGTTCATAAACAGGGCATGTAAGCCAGAATTCACCATCAACATAGTAAAAAGTTGCAAATTTGATAAATATAAGTTTGTTTAATAGCATCCATTTTCCAAATCAGAATCTCCAAATTGGCACTTAAGACCTTATTACAAAGAAAAAAAAACTAAAATAAAAAATAAAGCTAACAATTCTTTGTCTAGCAATACACTTCAATTAAGAAAAGGTGATTCAAAAGACAAAGCACAACCGAAGTGGGTCACTAATCTTCGAACATGAAAATTTCTTCTTCCACAAATACTTCATGCTGTGCCAAATCTTCAAAGTTGGAGTCCAAACGTGATAATTCCCGATTCCATAAAGATCTAAAAGCATCTAGAATATCATCAAAAGCATCTGAAATCTCCAAAGAGTTGAAAGTGCAAGCAAGAGACGATTCGGATGAGCCTGACGGCGTCAAAGATAACAGAGTGTAACTCCTCAATTGTTTTTTCTCTTGTGGTAAAGTACCAGGAGACCCTATATAAGGTCTAGGTCCATGAAACAGTTGGTGCAAAAGGAACACTGGAAAACCATTATAAAATATAGTGATAATCCTGGACAAAGATAACAAAAGAAGACAAAACGGAAAGAAATTAAATAAAACAACCACAAGAACGAAAAGAAAAGAACAAACAAAGAAAGATGAAAAACAAATGGAATGTGACAACGAGTTAACCTCACTATTGGCGTGATAGAACCATGTGCACTAGCAGGTAAGGGGAATTGAAGCCGGAACAACAAATAGCTCATGTGCACATAAATATACGGAATCGACTCAATGACGATGAAGTCATCCACATATGTGAAGACAACATTATGGCATTTGAGCACCACATCCTGTAAATCTCTTCAACCCATAGTTCCCACATCGAGTCAATCTCCCACTATTCTAAGAGGGCACATCAACTTCCCCGATGAAAGACCCCTCTGGTTCACCTTCCTCTTCAGGAAAGTCCATATGCTCAAAAGGATTAATTTAGAGGAGGGTAGGATTGTAAGGGATATACCCTTGAGTCAGGTCAATTACATCATCCGCCCCGGGCCCTTGATAAGAAGATAGGCAGAATGCAATCTCTTCAACTGTCCAGGGAGGGTTTTGGTATTCCAAATTAGCCATGACCTGATTGAATGGACGTTGTCGTCTCTCATTTTTAATAGCCTGCAGGGGAGAGATAAAATGGAATAGCAGATTAAACACACAGTCATACTCCAAAAGAGGAAATAAAATAGAAATAGATGAAAAGAAACAAAATGCAATAAAAGTAAAGAGTATAACAACAGTTTGTGAACACACTTTGGTGTTTTAAGTAGAAGAATAGTAGGGCTCATCCAGCTGGATGTGCTCAACCTCCGTTTGGAAATTCTTAAAGAACGGCTTTAATCGTTGGCCATTGACCTTGAAGATCTCATTATTCTTTGGATTTATTATGAGTTCCATGTGGAAAGACAGACTTAATAATAAAAGGTCATGTCCATCGGGATCAGAGCTTACCTGGGAAAAGGTGAAGGTAAAAGTCGTATAGCAAGACTTTCTGCACTGGTTCAAATGATTTTTGAAAGATTGTTCTATCGTGGCGAGCCTTCAACCTTTCCTTATGCAACTTAGCAAAGTCATACGCATCTCAACGGATTTCCTCTAGCTCTGCAAGTTGGAGTTTTCTTAACTGCCCTCCTTCTTTGATATCGAAGTTCAATGAGCGCGTTGCCCAATATGCTTTATGCTCGATTTCAACGGGAAGGTGGCATGCTTTTTCATACACTAGCCTATATGGGGACATTCCCAGGTTTGTTTTGTAAGCAGTACAGTACGCCCATAGAGCATCAGTCAGCTTGTATGCCCAATCTTTTCTATTTAAACTAACTGTTTTTTCGAGAATATTTTTTATCTCTCGGTTAGCCAATTCTGCCTGCCTGTTAGTTTGTGGGTGGTAGGCTAAGGCAATTTTATGGTTAACCCCATACTTTTTTAGAAGTGACTCTAAGGGTCTATTGCAAAAATGCTTTCCTTGGTCACTAATTAATGCCTTAGGAGTTCCAAAACGTGAAAGAATGTTTTCTTTTAAGAAAGAAACAACTATTCGATGATTATTTTGCCTTGTGGTGATTGCCTCTACCAATTTTGAGATGTACTCCACAGCAAGGAGTATGTACTCGCAGTTATTTAACTTCGGGAATGGGCCCATGAAGTCTATGCCCCAATAATCAAGAATTTTAATTGTGATTATAGAAGTCAGGGGTATAGAGTTTCGTTTTGAAATTGTACCAAGCTTTTGACAGCGTTGGCACGATTTACAAAAAGAATAGGCATCCTTAAATATGGTTGGCCAATAGAATCCGCTATGTAAGATTTTTTGTGTGGTATTCTGTGAAGCAAAATGGCCACCACAAGCTTCCAAATGACATGAAGCTAGAATTACGGTTATGTCCTCATTCGGAATGCAACGTCGGATGACCATATCAGCACAATACTTGAATAAGTATAGATCATCAAAAAAGAAATGACGTGCAAATGAGAGGAACCGTTTTCTATCTTGATTTGACCAATGCTCGGGGATTTCTCCGATGACTAGGTAATTTACTATATTGGCATACCAGGGCAAACTGGAAGCAGTCATCAGTTGCTCATTTAGGAATTAATCCTTGATAGGCAGCAGTTCAGTATTGTCAATAAACATTAACCGAGATAAATGGTTAGTGACTACATTTTCTACTCCCTTTCTATCTTTGATTGTGATATCAAATTCTTGGAGTAGGAGTATCCAACGGATAAGCCTTTGTTTCGCATCTTTCTTGGACAACAGGTATTTGAGGGTCGAGTGGTCTGTAAAGCAGACAATTGGGGACCCTATCAGATATGATCTGAATTTATCCAAAGTGAAGACTATGGCCAGTACCTCTTTTTCAGTAGTTGTATAATTCATTTGAGCTTCATTCAGCGTTCAACTGGTATAGTAGATTACGTAAGGCTTATTATTCTTTTCTCTGTCCTAGAACTGCACCAATAGCGTAGTCGATAGCATCACACATTAATTCAAATGGAAAACCCCAGTCGAGTGCATGTATTATTGGTGTGGAGGTAAGGTGTTCTTTTAGTGCATCAAACGATATTTGGCACCTTTTTGACAACTCCAATGGTGCGTCTTTAACGAGAAGTTGATAGAGTGGTTGGGATATTGCACTAAAATTCTAGATAAATCATCGATAAAATCCCGCATGTCCCAGAAAAGAGCGGATGTCTTTGACTGTACGGGGGACAGGTAGATTCGAGATTATGTCAATTTTTGCTTTATCTATTTGGATACCCTTGTCAGAAATAATGTGGCCGAGGACTATTCCCTTAGTCACCATGAAGTGACATTTTTCCCAATTTAGTACTAAGTGTTTGTCCTCGCATCGTACTAGCACACGTTCCAGATTTTCTAAGCAATTATCGAAACTATGACCGAACACAGAAAAATCATCCATAAATACTTCAAGTATTTGTTCGACCATATCAATGAATATACTTAACATGCACCGTTGAAAAGTTGCAGGTATATTGCATAAGCTAAATGGCATTCTTTTGTAAGCGAAAGTACTGAACGGATATGTGAAAGTTATTTTCTCCTGATCTTCATGAGCAATTTTGATCTGGTTATATCCACTGTATCCGTCTAGGAAGCAGTAATATTTGTGACCCGCCACTCTTTCGAGCATTTAATCCATGAATGGTAGCGGAAAATGCTCCTTCTGGGTCACAGTATTCAATTTTTTATAATCAATACACATCTGCCATCAGGTGGGGATGCGTGTCAGTACTAGCTCACCGTTACTATTTAAAATGATAGTGATGCCTGCTTTCTTTGGTACTACTTGGGTCGGGCTGACCCAAGGACTGTCAAAAATTGGATATATGATCCCAACATCAAGTAGCTTTAAGACTTCCTTTTTGACTACTTCTTGCATATTGGGATTCAGACGCCTTTGCATTTGTCGTAAAGGTTTAGCGTCTGCTTCCAGATATATTTTATGGGTGCAAACAGGCGGACTTATGCCTTTGAGGTCAGCAATAGTCCATCCTAATGCTCCCTTGTATTTTTCCAGCATCTAAATTAGTTTTCCCTCTTACTCTAGACTTAGAGTTGATGATATGATAACAAGGTAAGTCTTTTCAATCCCTAGGAAAGCGTATTTGAGCTCTTGTGGAAGCTCCTTTAATTCCAATTTGGGAAACTGAAAGTTGGAGAGCATAACTATTTTTGTTTTGGGAGGTAATGGTTCATATGGTGTTACCCACATGCAATCCGCTCTATCCTCCTCTTTTGTTTTCATCATGAGGCAAGTTTGATTTAAGTCAGCATCCAATGGAGTAGAGTTTCCAGGTTGGTAAATAGCATCCAATTGTGACACAACTACCTCCAGAGGATCTTTAGAATCAATGAGATCAGCGTCATCCTCGATAACTATCTCGATGAGGTTCACTTCTTCCTCATCCTCATATTCTTCAGGTCAGGGATTCAAAAAGATTTTAATGTTTAATGTCATGTTCCTGAATATGATAGTCATAATACCACTTCTTATCTTTATTGTGGCATCTATTGTGTTGAGGAATGGACGTCCAAAAATTACCGGGATATGTGTACATGGATTGGACACACGTTTAGTGTCCAGAATCACAAAAATGACCGAAAAGATAAACTTATCTATTTATACCAGGATGTCTTCCAGTATTCCTCTAGGGTATTTCACAGACCTGTCTGTCAGTTGCAGTACAACTCAAGTGGGTTTGAGTTCACCCAACCCTAGTTGTTTATAGACAGAGTATAACAGTAGATTTACACTTGCTTCGAGATCAAGGAATGCGTTGTCTATTCTTTGGTTCCCAATTTGACATGAGACAGTAGGGGTACCAGGGTCTTTGAGTTTAGGAGGCAGTTCATTTTGGATGATTGCGCTTTCTTGGCAAGCGACATAAGTATGTTTCTTCACACTTTGCCTCCTCTTGACCATGCATAAGTCTTTGAGATACTTCACATAGGCTGGCACTTGTTTGATTGCATCAAGGGGTGTGTAGACACCCCATTTTGTTGGCTATCAGATTTAGGAGACCCATAGCTTGGTGGTTCACAATGATCGTAAAAGACTCAAAAGGACTCTCGGAAGTCAGCTCCATCCCTCAGAATGCTCAGAATGACCGAAATGCCCCTGAAAGCCCGAAAACTCCCATATTTGGTCCCAAAGTTCTGAAAATATGATATGTCGTAAGAAAGGTGATAAAATGAGCTTTAAAGAGAAATCGGCTAAAATCGTCAGCTCCCAGAGACCCCCGGAAGTCCCGGAAGCTCCCGAAAAGTCCCCGTTGACCGGTTTGACCAAGGTTTGACTAGGTTTGACCAAGGTTTGACCAAATTTGACCAAGTTTGACCAAAATCGTCCGAATTCACCAGAATCATTTTAAATCATGAGAAAAGTGTTAAAACAAGTTCCAAAAGAAAATCGAGCGAAAACATCAGCTCCCAGGGAACTCCCGGAGGTTTCCAGAACTTCCCAGGAATCCCAGGTTTGACCAGTTTGACCAAAATTTTACTTCGGAACCGGGGCGCCAAAATAATTTTCAAATATTTTTCATGGATACTAGAGGTCAATAGCTTTCCAATGGTATATCGCGCATAATTTCTGGATTTAAAACGAATTTATTATGAATTTCCAAAGGCGAAAAAGGCGATCAAATCGACTTTTATCGCAAATACCGCAAAACTTTTCAAAGTGACCTATCCCCAAACTATTTTTTATGAAAATTAGACTCCATTACCTTTCCAACGGTATATCACAATCCCAATTTGGAGTTCGTACGCATTTTTTGTGAATTTCGGACGAAATAGGGCCTTTTCGCGAATACCGGAACTTCAGGGGGCCTAAACAGCATTATTTGGACGAAGGGAGGAGCAGTGCCGCCGCGGCACTCCCCTCCAGAACAGTCCATTTTTGTAATTAAGTTTGTGGTCCCATTTTGATTAATTAAAAGCCAAAACGACATAGTTTTATGATTTCAGATGTTTGGAGCCAATGGGAGTACTTTCTAAATCCCAAAAACACCCCAAGTTGGCCTATATAAACACCCCATTACTCCTCATTTTGGGGGAGTCAAATGTGAGTTTTGGAAAAGTTTGGGAGAGAAAGTTGTAGAGATAAGGCTAGAGTAGAGAGAAAAGAAGCTTTCTTCTTTGATTTTCAAAAACAAAAGTGAGTTCTAATTTTGTTTTTACTTCATTACTTCCTTTTACTTCAACATTCAATACTCCCAACCACCATTTTAGTGAGCATTCAAGAGTGTGAAAGCTTCTTCCATGTCTAGTGCCATTACATATGAGTGATACACCAATCTACAAGTCTCATGCTTCATGAATATCATCTATTGATTATCATCTACTTGCTTGTTTATTTATTGTTCATCTCTTCTCATCCCATTTTTTTTTTATTTTCTTTGTTTACTTACTAGTTCATCATCATCTAAGTGATGACATGAAGTTTGGGGGTGAGTGAATCCTTATGGATAGTAGCTCTTGACCTCAAAAACATGTTTGATAGATGATGATCATAACCTTAATACTTCCAAGGTATTCTTGGAATGTATTGAAGTTATGTCCAAAAACAAAATAAATCTCTCCAACAATCTTGGAGGTTCTTAAATGATGAGTTTGATGTAGGTATTCTAAGTGGCTATGATCCTTATTGAGTGTTGAAAACATGTTTTCAAAACATCTATTTCAAAACCCCTCTCAATCCCTCTCATTTGGTTTCAAGAAACAAAACTTTGTTTTCTCCAAAATCTTCAAAACAATGAGTCAAAACAGTGAGTGAGTTGAGTTCAAAGATTTTTCTAGAACACAATACTCAACATATGGATACAAGGCCACTTGGAAAGTCTTCCTAACTCATTGGAGAACACCCATGATTTTTGGTTTGACTTGGAAGTACTTGGAAATGGTCCATTTGGGTCCCAACATTCCTTCCAAACATTCTGTTTTTGCTGTCACAGCAGCTAGGTCAACTTACGACCTCTTTTCCAGAAACCTTTTCCAAAAGGGGTGGTCCTAACTTATTTTTCCCTTAAAATTCAATGTCTTAGGAAACTTTCTGTATAAAATGGGCCTCTAGATCATTCGTTTTCATTTTATAAGACTTTCTAACATTTCAGTCGACAGTACGAACTCTGTTTCTGAGTGACCTCTATTGTTTATATAATTTCTCTCAATCCGTGATAGCTATTCAAAATTGGCCTTTTGGGTTGTGTTCTAGACACAATAAGGAACATCTCCATAAAAAATCATGCATTGAAAACATTCCTAACCCCTCTTTTCAAATTCCAAAAGATCATGCTACTGTTCTGTCCACTATTCACAGCAAGTACATTTCAACTTTCATTCTTTGATTTGATGCTCATATGCATTCCAAATTAGTTCATATCTTAGGAAGTAGTCCATACTACATTTGTACACATCCCATGTTAATTTCATTCATTCATTCATACACATTTTAGACTTCTAAGTCATTCTAGAAATCCATGTACACAAAAACACACTACAACCTTTGCACATTTTAGATACATACATTGCATTCATGCAAGATTTGGGGTTTTTGTAACTCTTAATCTAAGGAGAATATAAGGAATGAACTCGATCACCCGTTCATGCTTCCCCTTGATCTAATCATCCTTTCTCATCCGTCCCGGGGATTGAGAGATCTTCTTTTTCTCAAAGATTAACATGCATCATTCTAGCCTTGCTAAGCATATTTTGATTTCTTTGATTATTTGTTCCAAGAACAATTCATGTCCCCTTTAGATTAGGAAAACTTGATTAATTGATATATGATTAGACGATTTTTCCTAGGTTTATTTGTGTGGTCTTTCACTTTACATTGCATGATATTTGATTTAGATCTTATGAATGATATTTTATCTTTAGATCTTCCATTTTCAAGTTTCTTATCTAATGTAATATACTATCATAGTATTAATTGCCGAACCATACATAGTATAAGATGATTATTTGGATGCTAATTGAGGCCCGTCGAAAGACGGGGCGAGTTGAGGGTGTTTTAGTCGCGACAAAGGCTCCTTCCTCTCTCGTACCAAAACCCCGAACCAAGTTCTTTGGTTATAAAGGGCCGGTGCCCTTATCCGCTTGGGTGAGTCAAAATTAGGTTTCTTGGTTCCTTAAAGACCAAGTGGCGACTCTGTATCTGTTTTCAACAGACCTTTTCTCTCTCCTTGATTCAAAATCAAACGAATTTCAAAACATCAAAAAGAGGTGGAATCCCGGTATCCACAATCTGGCGACTCCACTGGGGAATTTTATTTTAAAAAAACAAAATAATATAGAGGTTTGACTCATAAGAAGCATCCTTAAAATCATCTTTTTACTGTGTTTGGTTCACCGCATTGCACTCTTGCATTTCCCCTCCTCCGACTGTGTCTGAAACGCGGCGCTGACATTGTTCAGGTCTTGCTGTGCCAGGGCACAAGTCACCGTTGATACTGTACCTTCTAAGGTATATCAAAAAGAGTAAAAACCTCTGTACTGTCTCCCTGACGGTATATTGGAACTCTCGTCAACGGGCCCTCTTTGACTAAACCCAGCCTTTGCATATAGATTCCTGTAGAACCTTTCATAGGACTGTTCATTTATCTTTCCAGATAGGACAATGCGATATAACTGCTGTATGCCCTGACGGGATTACCTGCGCGGTGTAGACGCTTATGTGGCATAGAACAGAACCTCTTTCTTATGATTCCCAAGGCAATCACTCACATGTAGTCACATTGAGTTGACCTGCCTAAGCATCATGACAAGGATGTCTGCTCCATGCTCGCAAAGATATACACCGCAAACCTTGTTTGTCGGTCTTGAGACATAGGAGTATGAAAACCTGCTAGAAAGTATGATCACTATAACCGTACTTACCAGTTTCCCCAGAAACTCTGTCCAAATATTCCAGACATAACCACATTAACCAGTTTCCCCAGAAACTCTGTCCAAATATCCCATATATAACCACATTAACCAGTTTCCCCAGAAACTCTGTCCAAATATCCCAGATATAACCACATTAACCAGTTTCCCCAGAAACTCTGTCCAAATATCCCAGATATAACCACATTAACCAGTTTTTCCCAGAAACTCTGTCCAAATATCCCAGATATAACCACATTAACCAGTTTTTCCCAGAAACTCTGTCCAAAAATTCCCGAAATATCTTGGAAATCCATGTTATCCCTTGGTGATCATACTAGAAAGTAAGGTTAGCACACTCTGTATGGCTAGGACCTTATTTGTTTAGCTGCTATCTGTTAGAAATAGGAGCATCATATAGATTAGGGCTTACATCCGCATGTTTGTCCCATTTGCATGCACCATCCCCCATCAATTTGCACGCACTGTTACGAGTCGGTCCACATCACTATCTTTGTCTGCCTAAAGTCGCCACTGTCAAAGATCTAATCTAGTCCTTTCAAAATCTGTCAGGGTCTTATTCGTGGGTCAGGAGTTCGGATAATCGGTTAATCAGAATCAGTCCGACAGCTTACATCAGCATGAATAGGGAAGAGTTGGAAAACAAGGTTACTGAATTGGGAGCGACCATAAGCCAGCAGTCTGACAGCCTGGCCCAGGTTTTGAAGTTCATGGAAGAACTAAAGCAGCGGCGGCCGCAACCTCCGCCCGGGTTTCCGCCACCGGAATTCGAATTACCCCCACCTGAGAATAATGGGGAAGAAGACTGGTTTCAGGGGGTCCCACCGTCCGCATACGAGAAGAAGCTCCAAGAAAAGATGGACAAGGTTGACAAACTGGAAAGCGTACTCAGGAAAAGCAAGGGTATCGACGATTACATGTTAGATCTGGAAGGCCTCTTCGAGCCTGTCAAGCTGAAACTGCCAGAGAATTTCAAAATGCCTGCCATCGATCGCTTTGATGGAACGGGAAACCCGAAAAGCCACGTGAAGCTATGTATGAGTATCTTCCAGTCCATGGGTTGCACCCACGAGCACATTGCGATGCTATTCCCGCAAACTCTGGCAAAATCTGCACTATCGTGGTTCCTAACCTTGGAAGCCTCCAAAACCCGGGCCTGGGAGGACATTGTTCGAGTCTTCGTCGATCATTACTCTTACAATCAAGAGCTGGATGTCACCATCAGGGATTTGGAAACAACCCGGCAAAGCAACAATGAATCCTTCGCTGCATTTCTGAGCAGATGGAGGAACAAGGTAGCCCAAATGACCCACCGGCCAATCGAGAAAGAACAGGTAAGGATGCTCATCCGGAATCTGCAGCCGCTCTATCATGAGAAATTATTCTACCAGTCCATCTCCACCTTTGAGGAGTTGTTTGAAGTCGGAACCCGAATCGAAGATGCTATCAGGGAGGTGAAGATCAAAAAGGAAGACCCTCCGAGTCAGCCAAGAAGGCCCAACTACTCCCGGAATCCCCCGGATGTCAATGCCCTTAGCGGCCAACCCATGGCATATCCTCCAAGGCCATACCAACCCTCCAACCAGGCAAATTCCTCCAACCGCCCTTTCCAGAAAAAGCCCCCTCGCAATTTTGCCAAGCTAGAAATCTCTCTCTCCTCAGCCCTAGATCGCCTCCTCAAAAAAGGCCATCTCCAATTACTCCAGCCTCGAAATACCCCGCTCCCGCCTAACTGCGATATGTCCAAGCGATGTACTTACCACCAAGCCCCCGGCCATAACACTGATGACTGCATGCGCCTCCGCCACGACATCCAAGACCTCATCGACCAGAATATCATCGAGCCGCCACCAAAGCAGCCTCATATCACCCAAAATCCCCTACCAAACCACCAAAATGTCAACCTCATTGAGTCCAGTCCCGTACCCTTCAACCCTGCTACTTATATCACCCCCCTAGGACAACCCTTGCTTTGCATTGACATCCCGAATTCTGAGGGGATTCATCTGATCGGAGGGGAGAATGACGAGTGGCAGCAGCAGCTTGACGACGAGCAGGACTTGTTCTTCCTGGAAGAGCATGACCTAGGGGCGGTAGACCTCAAATGGTATGATCCTAACGACGAGAGTGATGCTTCCATCTGGAACGAGCCAGAAAAGCCATTTGTGGGAACGGATTGTGATTGGTTTAAGAAGGATGGGACTGTAGAAGGGCCTACTCCTGCCGAGATTGATCACCTAACCAGGTCAGGCCGTCATTATCAGCCTCCACAGCCTGCCACCGAAGCCATCGAAAAAGGTCCAGTTAAAGACAAGGGGAAGGGCAAGATGGATGAGGTCATCGAAGAAGACAATGAGCTGATCAAGCAGCTAAAGAAAACCCAAGCACATCTCTCGATGTGGGACATCATGGTAACATCCTATAAGCACAGGCAAGCCGTGTTGAATGCCTTGGCTGGGATTGAAGTCCCCATCGACGCCGCGCCGGAGGACATGGTAGCTTTCTTGGGTGCACTTACCCCCGACCCCATCATTACATTCTCCGATGAGGACCTGCCGCCAGAGGGATCCGCGCATAACAAGGCATTATACATTACCGTGGGATGTAAGGAACAACAGGTGCCGTTTTGTCTAGTCGACACAGGCTCGGCCTTAAATGTCTGTGCCCTGAGGACTGCCACCGCCTTGGGGGTCAATGTCCTTGACATCACGCCATCTGTGCAATCTGTGAGAGCCTATGACAACACTAGAAGAAATGTGATGGGAACCGTTCCTCTCCAAATCCGGGTAGGATCTTTGGTGAGCACTGAGATCTTTCAAGTCATGGACATACCTGCCTCGTTCAATCTGCTGATTGGAAGGCCCTGGCTTCATGCCAACAAAGCTGTATCATCCACTGTGCATCAAATGATCAAGTACATTCATGAGAAGGAGGTAAAGATCATCCTCGGTAATAGTTGGGGTAATGAGGCTTTCCCAAATTACGCTCCCATTTTTGAAGTCCAAATACCTGAGCTGGAAGAAGGAGAAATCGGAGGATTCTTCATGGAAGAAGTTCATATGATCGAAGACGAAGACCGATTCCCTGAGGTCCACTCCGCAGTCGCCAACATTGTCCGCAAGATGAACTACTTCCCCGGAATGGGGTTGGGTCGACGCCAGCAAGGAATTCGGGAATTCCCGCAGATCAAAGGGCAACAAGGCACTTTTGGGTTGGGGTACAAGCCCACTGATGAAGACGCCGAGCTACAGAGGCCATGGAAGAAAAGGGTGAAGGGTCTCCCACCATACCGCAAGACTTTGAATGGACAATTCGTCAAGGAAGGGGATGATTTCCCTTACTTCGGGTTCCCTGAACCCTGGATCCATCGAACCACTGGGAGAAGGCACCCCGGGCTTGAAATCTTCGCTGACTGCGAGAGGCCCCCATATCAAGACCCGTTCTATCCCGAAGAAGTTGAAAAGACCCCAGAGGAAGACTGGTTGAAATACCTTGACACTGAAGCAATCAAGAAGATATGGGAGGAATCCGCTGAGGAGGAGGAAGAAAAGAGGGCCAAGAGCCAAGATGATCAGATCAAGCCAACTGAGGAGGGTCTGAGCAACCAGGCTGTAGAGTCATCTGTCTATGTCTCCCAATCCCCTATTCCCCCAAAGTCTGTACTACCGGTTATCGAGTCTGTACTGGAGTCGGCTGCTGTAAGCCCACCACTATCCAATGTAATCACTTCACCTATCATGAATGAAATGAAAGACGATTCTGCTTACTCCTCTGTGTCTGACACTTGTGAATGCACAGATCCCTCCGAGGATCTCCCAATCGAACTAAAGCAACTAATTGAAAAACCACCTGCTTATGAAATAATCGAAGATACTTTATCAGTTAACTTAGGTGAAATAGATAATCCACAGATTGTGCAAATTGGCTCAACCCTTAATAAAGAAGAAAAAGAAAAATTAACCCTCTTGCTAAAAGAGTTCAAAGATGTTTTTGCTTGGTCTTACGAAGACATGCCTGGGGTCGATCCCAACATCGTCCAACATCATATTCCTCTCCTCCCTAATTCTAAACCTGTGAAGCAGAAACTGAGGCGCATGAGACCGGAATGGGCACTCAAGGTTAAAGAAGAGGTGGAGAAGCAGTTCAAGGCAGGGTTCATCATTGTCACCGAATACCCGGAATGGGTTGCCAATATCGTGCCAGTCCCGAAGAAGGATGGGAAAGTTCGTGTGTGCGTCGACTTTCGTGATCTGAACAAGGCCAGTCCTAAGGATGACTTCCCGCTTCCCCACATTGACGTCTTGGTAGATAACACCGCGGGACATGAGCTACTGTCTTTCATGGATGGCTTCTCAGGGTACAATCAGATTCTAATGGCGCCAGAAGATCGGGAAAAGACGACATTCACCACCCCTTGGGGAACCTACTGTTATAGAGTAATGCCCTTTAGACTCAAGAACGCGGGGGCGACTTACCAAAGAGCTGACACCACTCTGTTGCATGATATGATTCACAAAGAGGTAGAAGTATACGTAGACGACATGATTGTAAAATCCAAGGATAGAGAAGGGCACCTGGTAGCGCTGGAAAAGTTCTTCGAAAGGTTGCGCAAATACAAGATGAGGCTGAATCCAAAGAAATGCACTTTCGGCGTAACCTCCGGTAAACTCCTGGGTTTTCTCATCACACAAAGGGGAATAGAGGTGGACCCCTCTAAGATCAAGGTAATCCTCGAAATGACGCCACCACGGAATGAAAAAGAAGTAAGGGGGTTCCTCGGAAGAATCCAGTTCATCAGCCGCTTCATTTCTAAGCTCACAGATACATGTGATCCTCTGTTCCGATTGTTGAGAAAAGGGGAGAAGTTCCAATGGGATGACCAATGCCAAGCCGCTTTCGACAAAATAAAAGCCTACCTTCAAAATCCGCCTGTCCTTTCACCACCAATGCCTCATAAGCCCTTATTCCTTTACCTATCCATCTCTGGAAATGCCATGGGTTGCATGCTAGCCCAAGAAGGAGAAGAAAGCCACTCCGAAAAAGCCATATATTACCTCAGCAAGAGGATGACTGGGTATGAGCTCAACTATTCTACCCTCAAAAAAACATGTTGGGCCTTGGTTTGGTGCACTCGCCGACTAAGGCACTACATGCTGGCCTTTCCGGTTGTGCTCATATCCCGCATGGATCCTCTAAAATACCTTCTCGAAAAACCCGCCCTGACCGGTCGTATATCCCGTTGGTTACTTCTATTATCCGAATTCGATATCAAATATGTTACGAGCAAGTCAGTAAAAGGGAGAACCGTAGCTGAGCATCTCGCAGAACATGCCGTTGACTCCGAAGAAAGTGGGGACTTTCCGTTTCCGGACGAGAGCATCATGGAAATCAAGGAAGAACAGTGGAAGTTGTACTTCGATGGAGCAGCCAACATGAAGGGATACGGAGTAGGGATGATCCTAGTATCGCCGAGTGGGGACCATACTCCGTTAGCAGTCAAGCTCAATTATAACTCCACCAACAACACTGCTGAGTATGAAGCATGCATTCTGGGAATGGAGGCAGCCTTAGAGCTAAAGGTTCAGAGATTGGATGTCTTCGGGGATTCAAACCTCATCATATCACAAGCCAGAGGAGAATGGAAAGTAAAAGAAGAAAGGTTGAAGCCCTATCATGATCGTCTCGACCAACTCAAGAGGCAGTTCGAAAATATCACATTCCTCTACTTGCCCAGGGAAGAGAACCAGCTGGCAGATTCCTTGGCCACTCTAACTTCGATGATCAAAATTCCTGTGGGAGTCAGGATGATGCCCTTGGTAATTGAGCAGAGGTACGAGCCTTCGTTCAACATAATTGCCACAGTCGAAGAAGAAGAGAATGAAGCACCATGGTACCAGGATGTCTGGGATTTCATAGAAAAGGGGACGTTCCCCCTAGAATCCACCGAGAGAGACAAAAGGGCAATTCAAAGATTCGCAGCGCAATTCATCATTTGCGGCGGGAAACTGTTAAAGAAAGGACACAACGGTCACAACCTGACTTGCTTGTTTGGGAAGAGCTCCAGAAGAATGATGGAAGAAATACACGAAGGGGTATGCGGCCCACACATGAACGGCCACATGCTGGCCAAGAAAATCGTGAGACAAGGGTACTACTGGACAACATTGGAAAAAGATTGTTGTGAATACGTGAGAAAGTGTCACAAGTGCCAGATTGATGCAAATATGATGCATGTACCACCATCTCTTCTATACAACATGACCTCGCCTTGGCCATTCTCTACCTGGGGAATCGATATTATTGGTGAAATCATTCCAAAGGCCTCAAATGGGAATCGGTACATCCTGGTGGGCATAGACTACTTCACAAAATGGGTAGAAGCTGCATCCTACACCAAGTTGGGGGCCAAGGAAGTAGCCAAATTCATCAAGAGAAATCTCATCTGCCGTTATGGAGTTCCCCATGAGATTATTTCGGACAACGGAAGTCATTTCAAGGCAGAAGTCAGGGATCTGTTCGAGGAATACAAAATCACCTATCACAAGTCGTTGCCATACCGACCACAGACCAATGGGGCAGTCGAAGCTGCGAATAAGAATGTCAAGGCCATATTGCAAAAATCAGCTGATACCTACAAAGACTGGCATGAAAAGCTACCATTTGCACTTTGGGGATACTAAACATCGATAAGGACGTCCACAGGAGCGACTCCTTACTCACTAGTGTACGGGATGGAAGCGGTACTTCCGGTGGAGATAGAATTACCATCCCTACGCGTAATGGCAGAGTGTGAAATTTCGAAATCAGATTGGTTGAGAGAAAGGTATGAAGAATTGGCCCTCATAGATGAAAAGCGTCTAGCGACGGTCGACCATGTCCGAATCTATCAGAAGAGGATAGCCCGTGCTTTCAACAAAAGGGTTCGTCCAAGGAAGATTGTCAAGGGCGACCTTGTCCTTAAGGAGTTGGGAGCTCCGATCTTTGATCCCCGTGGGAAGTTTAAACCTAAATGGGTCGGCCCTTATATCGTCAAGACTGTTCTTTCCGGAGGAGCAACTTATCTCATGGACCTCGATGGTGTCGAATTCAAAGAACCAATCAACATGGATCGTCTCAAAAAGTACTATGCTTGACTATCCAATAACCATTCCTTTCAAGCCTTGCCTTGAACTACGCTCGACCTGATTCCCGCTCGGGGATACGTAGGCAACCACATCGGTTCGGTCGCTCCACCAACAAAAATAACCTTTCCTTTCAAGCCTTGCCTTGAACTACGCTCGACCTGATTCCCGCTCGGGGATACGTAGGCAACCACATCGGTTCGGTCGCTCCACCAACAAAAATAACCTTTCCTTTCAAGCCTTGCCTTGAACTACGCTCGACCTGATTCCCGCTCGGGGATACGTAGGCAACCACATCGGTTCGGTCGCTCCACCAACAAAAATAACCTTTCCTTTCAAAACCTTGGCCCGAACTACGTTGGACCTGATCCCCGCTCGGGGGTACTTTCAAAAAGAAAAAGAAGGATGGCTCGCTAGGTTGAAAATCCGAAAGGACGCCTAGGCAAAAATTGGAGCTAAATCCAAAGTGAGCAATAACAAAAGAGAGAAAATAGCTCGCTAGGTCACCTCCTTGGTGCCTAGGCAAAAATTATGAGCACGTGAGAAAAATAAAGTCGCGGTCCTTACCATAACCCAAAAACCACCCTCCACACTAGGGGCAAACTTCGGCCACTCACCTCGTTTGCCTGAACCTCTTCTAAGCTAGGGGCAAACGTCGGTCATCTACCTCGTTTGCCTCACAACCATATATATCCCAAACTAGGGGCAAACTTCGGCTACCCGCCTCGTTTGCCTCTAACAACCCCAGCATGCTCAAGCAAGTACCAAAAGCAACAACTAATTGAAATCTCAAGTTACAAAATGTTTTTCCAAAGTAACCAAGGTTCACCGATAAACAAACTTTGAATATTACACAGGCAGGAATAATCAAAGAAATAAAAGTCTTTCAAAAAGCAACCACATGCTCAAAGACACTTGGAGGAATGAGCAGAATCAGTCAGGACTAGTTTTGTCTTAGTGTCTTTTATTTCTTCAAAGGTCTTTAGAAGTAGGCCTTTACTCGATCAGTCCAACCATCAATAAAAGCAGCAATAGTGGTAGCTCTGATCCTGGAAGCAAAGACCCTCTCAGTAAACCCCCGGGGAACCTCCTGAACCTGTCCATACTGTCTGGCCAAACGGCGAGGATGATAGAAAGAAGTCTCTCTCAGACCCATCAACCACACTCTCTGGTGACCCCTGAGGCTCGTGGTGATAGCATAAAGGCCCCAACGCCTCACGATCCAGCAAATGTCAGCCTCAGATAAGGCGCTCATCATGCCCACCCAATCGGCAAAGGTATAGTGAGAATGAAGCACGGCTCGACGAAAGTAAATTGGTGGTATACGGCCCGTCCACAGCTGAAGGCGCTCGTAAAGCCAAGCCTGTAACACCAAAGGCGCCCCAGAAAGAAGAGGAGTCCCTTGGTTGAAGGCATTATCAAAACCATTCAAAGTTTCAGCTAGAACCATGGCCATGGGATTCCTGCTAAGTTTCAGCCCGAGGCACACATGCACCAAGTCAATGGAAATACTCGAGAACAAGAAGTGCGAAGTCATGCACAATATCAAAGCGGCCCCACGGGAAGCATCATACACGCTGGGATTCCCAGGACTGGCGTACCGGGCAATAATAGAAGCAATGTTGAGAACCTCACCTTGAATCAGCCGGCGAGAAATAGTGACAGAGCAATTCAGGTATTCAGCCAAGGCTCGCGTAGGGCTGAGGGTATCAGCAGAAGGGAGAATCAAGTCAGAGTCAGAATCATAGCCGAGAATAGCGCAGAACTCCTCAAACACAGGGCATATCTCCAGGCCATTGAAGTTGAAGACATGATTCACCGGGTCCCAGTGACCAATGGCAGCACGCAAGAACTCAGTGTTCAGGGTCATCTGGCAAAGAGAGAATAGCTCGGTCAAGCCGTAGCTAAAGAGGTTGATCCACTCCACGCCATCCGTAATGTTCAGCCAAGCTGTGAGGTGGGCGGGATCATACAAAGCCATATTTTCTGTCGCGGCTCTAGCAAAATTCAAAATTTCGGCAGCACCTCCCTGTTTCACGGACTATCCCACCTGCAAGGCAAAAGCACTCACTATCACAAAACTGCCCATCGCAGTAACATCCAGCAATCACAATGCACATATATCAACAAGCACACAACTGCGCCTCTAAACCGGAAGATATCTGGCCTAGGAGGCAAAACATCATAATACTCTGTCAAAAGGTCACAAATTGTGCTACACATCGTCCTACACTGCCCAAATAATCATATCCTCAGTACAACCCAATCGAAAATAGGAAAAGAAAATAAAATAATAATTCCCGCTTGGGAAGCCTCAGTCCTCCTCTTCTTCGTCCTCCGTCGGACCACCCGGAGTGTACGTCGGCGACGGCCTCCTCCTACCACCTCTACATCTTGGACCAGTCCTCGATGAGCCAGCCCCGCCTCCACGATACTGCACACACAAATAAAAATGAAGGCAATCAGTAAGGGAACAACAAAAAAGTACAAAAACAGAGTCGAGTCAGAGACTTACCAAGGACGCCATCTGATTGGCGGCAAATTGCCGCATACCATCCATCTGTCAAAATAAAAAAAATCCAGGGTTAGAACCTTATAACCTTAAGAAAGTGCAAAATTAGAGACATACCCGGTGGTCTCGTGTAAGAACCAAGGACCGTAGGCTAGCCGCCAAGGCGTGACCCTCCTCAGCGTAACTCCAAGGAACATTGAGGACGCCCGCTGGCTGAGTAGGGTACCCACATGTGACTCGTGGCACCTCCATCATTTGGGGAGTGCCATCAGCGCCTAGAACATTGACGGTCCAATCCCAAGGGGGGATAGGGTCGGGAGCCTGAGGAGCCTGCCTCCTGTACATCTCGCGAAGCTGAAGGCACAGAATAAGTTAGGAAAAGATAAATCAAAAACATGGACAATGAATATAAATAGAAAATACAAAAAGAACTCACCTCTAGAAGTGGGAAGTTAGGCATCAGGAAACAGCCACGGTAAGCCTCGTAACCGGTCTCAGAAAGAAAATGGTCCCAGACATCAGTGCCGGCTAAGGCCGCCAGCAGAGCATCTCCAGAGAGGTCACCAGCATCCATCGCAGGAGGATCATGAGGGACGCGATACCGGGAACCACCAACCACCTGCCGGGAGACCCGCTCCCCAAGGAACCACTGCCTGCACTCGGTACTCTCCAGCAGAAGGCGGCAAGAGGTAAGAGATTTAACCGCTTGTATCTCCTCTGGGGCGGCATAAGCGACGCCCTCCCAAGGCGTCCAATCAACACTAGAGGCCGTCAGCTCAGTTAAGAAGTTTCTGAGCAAAATAATCCGGTGGGCCCCGCTCTTCACACCAACAACGTCCCTCCGCCATCTCAAACCTCGTGGGAATAAAGGCACAGGAGCCATGCCATCCTCATCCTCGCCTGATTCATCCGCCGGGGAAGGAGCCAACATCTTTAAGTATTCAAAACTCCAAAGCTGCACAGACAAAGGAGAAATCAGAACAAATATGGAAATCAAAAAGATGGAAAAATAAAAGAGGAAACAGTGCGTACCTCCCAAGCTCGCCAGAATCCCCCAGTAGATTTAACATCGCCCCGAGAGACCTCCCCCATATGCTTGTAGAGATGGGCCAGGGCAGCACCGCCCCAATTGTAGGAGGGGATCTCATCAATGGTCGCCAGGCAAGAAAGGAGCCTCAAGCTCACCCGGTCGTTCCTTGTCGCAAAGATGGAGCACCCGAGGATATACAGAAGATAAACCCTCAAAAGCTGGGAATTGTTCAGATTGTGATTACCTCTACCGTAGGCCCGGTAAAGCCAGCCGCAGGGGAACCAATGCCTCTCCAGGTTAGGGGGAACAGCCCCAATCAACATCTCCACCGCCTCCGGGTCAATCTCATAAAAATAGTCCAGAACCAGGCGCTTCCCGCCGACCCTCAAGCCCGTGATCATGGAGAAATCAAAAGGCGTCATAGTCATCTCTCCGAACGGCAGGTGGAAAGTGTTGGTAGTGTCCCACCACCTCTCGGCCAGTGCATAGAAGTGAGCCAGATCATTGCTACTTTTCAAAACCAAGCGGACGAAGCCTCCGAACCCGGCATCATCAACCATCCTCTTAACGGTGGGCGAAAGCTGGGTATACCATAAGAAAGCATGGGCAAGGCTACCATGGCCTTTCAATGCCACTTCCGGCACCTGCACACAACAAAGGCGACAAAAGATGCACAAAATCACTATTCACGACCCGATAGCCGAATTCACAAAATCCACATTTGAGCACAAGTCGAACTTCTAACGGTCTCTAAGTGCACGCTACGGCTCACAAAACTAGCATAGTACATAAAAGCGGTCCTAAAATATCGAAAGTTTCACATACCAAGCTCGCTAGAGCCGCGGCCGAAAGATGGCGTTGAGGGTCCTATAAAATCAAGTCCGGAGCTTGCACCTCGGCCTTCATTCGTCCTTTGGCCTTCTTAGACGGTCTCCTTGAGCTCGAAGCCATGGATCTACAAGAAAAATGGAAGTCACATTTAAACTTTCTTCTTGAAAATTTGGGCAAACCAAAACACCAATCAAAAATCCAACTACGGGGAAAGATTACTCACCTGAGCGCGCACAAGCTGCGTTTTGATGAATTTTGGCTCCAAAAACACCCCAAAATGGCCAAGAATGAGCTTCAAAAGCTCAAAAACCCGAGATATACAAAGTTAAAGTCCGGCCACCTAGTGCCGCCGCGGCACTGGCCAACTGCCGCCACGGCAGTGGCCCAGTGCCGTCGCGGCACTGCTCCCCGTGGGCCCTGCTTCGCTCTGTTTTGCTCCATTTTGCCCCGTTCTGGCCCGTTTTGGCCTTTTTCAGCCCGTTTTTGGCCCCGATCAGCCCCGATGGCCCATTCCAATCAAGATTTATGAGGTTTTACCCCAAGCAGACAAAAAGTTGTCAGAATTACCTCCAACAGGCAAAAACTGGGAAAAATCGGCTCCCGAAGACCCAAATCGGTCGTTTCAGGACAACCGTCGCGAATTTCGATCAAACACGAGAATTCTGGTAACGGATCCTGGTCTCCGATCAAGAAAAGAGATTCCCCGAGAACCCTGCATCATCCTCCGAGGACAAAAGCAGACAGATACCAGCTCCCGGAGGCCCTGACAGGCTCTCTTGGATTGAGCACCGACAGTTTTGATCAACCGTGAGAGATTCAGAGATGGATCCTGGTCCCCGATCAAGAAAAGAGATTCCCCGAGAACCCTGCATCATCCTCCGAGGACAAAAGCAGACAGATACCAGCTACCGGAGGCCCTGACAAACTCTCTTGGATTGAGCACCGATAGTTTTGATCAACCATGAGAGATTCAGAGATGGATCCTGGTCCCTGATCAAGAAAAGAGATTTCTCGAGAACCCTGCGTCATCCTTCGAGGACAAAAGCAGACAGATACCAGCTCCCGGAGACCCCGACAGGCTCTCTTGGATTGAGCACCGAAAGAGATTCCCCGAGAACCCTGCGTCATCCTCCGAGGACAAAAGCAGACAGATACCAGCTCCCGGAGACCCCGACAGGCTCTCTTGGATTGAGCACCGAAAGAGATTCCCCGAGAACCCTGCGTCATCCTCCGAGGACAAAAGCAGACAGATACCAGCTCCCGGAGACCCCGACAGGCTCTCTTGGATTGAGCACCGAAAGAGATTCCCCGAGAACCCTGCATTATCCCCCGAGGACAGAAGCAGAAAGATACCAGCTCCCGGAGACCCCGACAGGCTCTCTTAGATTGAGCACCAAAAGAGATTCCCCGAGAACCCTGCATCATCCCCCGAGGACAAAAGATACCAGCTCCCGGAGACCCCGACAGGCTCGTAAGATTTGATCAAAAGGAGCAGTTGAAGAGAGATCCTAGAAAGTATCGCTTCATCCCCGGCAGATTCAGATTAATCCTCAGCGGATTTATACACCATCAGTTCAATCACAGTAGTCCATTGTCGACTCGTCATCTCGATCCAAACATCGTCGGCCCATTAATCATCATCGCTCTCATTACACCGTGGGGCTCCCATGTTCATCATGTGACATCTCAAGATTTAACGATCGTCCCGTGACTTCTGTGTCAGTCTCTTAATTTCCAGGGCCCCTGTGGCCGTCAGTTATTTGCCAAAAGACGTCTTCGATCATAGTCCTCTGAGACCCCACACCCAATTAAGTTTGTATACGAAGCACACTTCCAGAAGTTTGCCCCTAGTCCCGGAGTCTTCTAGACTTCAATGTCCTTATCCGAGTCACCCACCGCATCACAGTCGCAAACACTAGCACAACACCAGCCCACTCGGAGTGGCACACCCCACAACACTTGCTCATACTAGGGTCACAACACTAGACATGATAGGACTCATGACACAATTCATATCACATCCATACATTGCATATCACTCTTATAGCATAGCATCCGCCTGATTGTTGTGTATGTGCATGTATGATCGATTCCTTACCCTGAACTACGTCCTGGTCTGATTCCCCTTGGGATACGTAGGCAGCTCACGCGGAGCACGACCAGCACTAACTTCATCATCCTTTCATCTTTTGCAACGCTGTTTATCCTAAATCTATAGCCTCCAAAAAGTCCTGTCTCTTCAAAGCTTTGGCACTCGCTTGCGACATGCGTTGCCTCGCAAGTTCATGCCAAAGAGGGGCAAACTGTAGACACCCCATTTTGTTGGCTATCAGATTTAGGAGACCCATAGCTTGGTGGTTCACAATGATCGTAAAAGACTCAAAAGGACTCTCGGAAGTCAGCTCCATCCCTCAGAATGCTCAGAATGACCGAAATGCCCCTGAAAGCCCGAAAACTCCCATATTTGGTCCCAAAGTTCTGAAAATATGATATGTCGTAAGAAAGGTGATAAAATGAGCTTTAAAGAGAAATCGGCTAAAATCGTCAGCTCCCAGAGACCCCCGGAAGTCCCGGAAGCTCCCGAAAAGTCCCCGTTGACCGGTTTGATCAAGGTTTGACTAGGTTTGACCAAGGTTTGACCAAGTTTGACCAAGTTTGACCAAAATCGTCCGAATTCACCAGAATCATTTTAAATCATGAGAAAAGTGTTAAAACAAGTTCCAAAAGAAAATCGAGCGAAAACATCAACTCCTAGGGAACTCCCGGAGGTTTCCAGAACTTCCCGGGAATCCCAGGTTTGACCAGTTTGACCAAAATTTGACTTCGGAACCGGGGTGCCAAAACAATTTTCAAATATTTTTCATGGATACTAGAGGTCAATAGCTTTCCAACGGTATATCGCGCATAATTTCTGGATTTAAAACGAATTTATTATGAATTTCCAAAGGCGAAAAAGGCGATCAAATCGACTTTTATCGCAAATACCGCAAAACTTTTCAAAGTGACCTATCCCCGAACTATTGTTTATGAAAATTAGACTCCATTACCTTTCCAACGGTATATCACAATCCCAATTTGGAGTTCGTACGCATTTTTTGTGAATTTCGGACGAAATAGGGCCTTTTCGCGAATACCGGAACTTCAGGGGGCCTAAACAGCATTATTTGGACGAAGGGAGGAGCAGTGCCGCCGCGGCACTCCCCTCCAGAACAGTCCATTTTTGTAATTAAGTTTGTGGTCCCATTTTGATTAATTAAAAGCCAAAACGACATAGTTTTATAATTTCAGATGTTTGGAGCCAATGGGAGTACTTTCTAAATCCCAAAAACACCCCAAGTTGGCCTATATAAACACCCCATTACTCCTCATTTTGGGGGAGTCAAATGTGAGTTTTGGAAAAGTTTGGGAGAGAAAGTTGTAGAGATAAGGCTAGAGTAGAGAGAAAAGAAGCTTTCTTCTTTGATTTTCAAAAACAAAAGTGAGTTCTAATTTTGTTTTTACTTCATTACTTCCTTTTACTTCAACATTCAATACTCCCAACCACCATTTTAGTGAGCATTCAAGAGTGTGGAAGCTTCTTCCATGTCTAGTGCCATTACATATGAGTGATACACCAATCTACAAGTCTCATGCTTCATGAATATCATCTATTGATTATCATCTACTTGCTTGTTTATTTATTGTTCATCTCTTCTCATCCCATTTTTTTTTTATTTTCTTTGTTTACTTACTAGTTCATCATCATCTAAGTGATGACATGAAGTTTGGGGTGAGTGAATCCTTATGGATAGTAGCTCTTGACCTCAAAAACATGTTTGATAGATGATGATCATAACCTCAATACTTCCAAGGTATTCTTGGAATGTATTGAAGTTATGTCCAAAAACAAAATAAATCTCTCCAACAATCTTGGAGGTTCTTAAATGATGAGTTTGATGTAGGTATTCTAAGTGGCTATGATCCTTATTGAGTGTTGAAAACATGTTTTCAAAACATCTATTTCAAAACCTCTCTCAATCCCTCTCATTTGGTTTCAAGAAACAAAACTTTGTTTTCTCCAAAATCTTCAAAACAATGAGTCAAAACAGTGAGTGAGTTGAGTTCAAAGATTTTTCTAGAACACAATACTCAACATATGGATACAAGGCCACTTGGAAAGTCTTCCTAACTCATTGGAGAACACCCATGATTTTTGGTTTGACTTGGAAGTACTTGGAAATGGTCCATTTGGGTCCCAACATTCCTTCCAAACATTCTGTTTTTGCTGTCACAGCAGCTAGGTCAACTTACGACCTCTTTTCCAGAAAACTTTTCCAAAAGGGGTGGTCCTAACTTATTTTTCCCTTATAATTCAATGTCTTAGGAAACTTTCTGTATAAAATGGGCCTCTAGATCATTCTTTTTCATTTTATAAGACTTTCTAACATTTCAGTCGACAGTACAAACTCTGTTTCTGAGTGACCTCTATTGTTTATATAATTTCTCTCAATCCGTGATAGCTATTCAAAATTAGCCTTTTGGGTTGTGTTCTAGACACAATAAGGAACATCTCCATAAAAAATCATGCATTGAAAACATTCCTAACCCCTCTTTTCAAATTCCAAAAGATCATGCTACTGTTCTGTCCACTATTCACAGCAAGTACATTTCAACTTTCATTCTTTGATTTGATGCTCATATGCATTCCAAATTAGTTCATATCTTAGGAAGTAGTCCATACTACATTTGTACACATCCCATGTTAATTTCATTCATTCATTCATACACATTTTAGACTTCTAAGTCATTCTAGAAATCCATGTACACAAAAACACACTACAACCTTTGCACATTTTAGATACATACATTGCATTCATGCAAGATTTGGGGTTTTTGTAACTCTTAATCTAAGGAGAATATAAGGAATGAACTCGATCACCCGTTCATGCTTCCCCTTGATCTAATCATCCTTTCTCATCCGTCCCGGGGATTGAGAGATCTTCTTTTTCTCAAAGATTAACATGCATCATTCTAGCCTTGCTAAGCATATTTTGATTTCTTTGATTATTTGTTCCAAGAACAATTCATGTCCCCTTTAGATTAGGAAAACTTGATTAATTGATATATGATTAGACGATTTTTCCTAGGTTTATTTGTGTGGTCTTTCACTTTACATTGCATGATATTTGATTTAGATCTTATGAGTGATATTTTATCTTTAGATCTTCCATTTTCAAGTTTCTTATGTAATGTAATATACTATCATAGTATTAATTGCCGAACCATACATAGTATAAGATGATTATTTGGATGCTAATTGAGGCCCGTCGAAAGACGGGGCGAGTTGAGGGTGTTTTAGTCGCGACAAAGGCTCCTTCCTCTCTCGTACCAAAACCCCGAACCAAGTTCTTTGGTTATAAAGGGCCGGTGCCCTTATCCGCTTGGGTGAGTCAAAATTAGGTTTCTTGGTTTCTTAAAGACCAAGTGGAGACTCTGTATCTGTTTTCAACAGACCTTTTCTCTCTCCTTGATTCAAAATCAAACGAATTTCAAAACATCAAAAAGAGGTGGAATCCCGGTATCCACAGAGTGGAAGGTTTATTTTAACTTGTTTAAACAGTTCCAAGAACTCTTGATTCTTTATCTCATTTTTTAGTTTCTTAAGCCTTTAAGGATAAGGCGCAGGAAAAGGGCATTTGGGTAATTTGTCATTAACGGGTTCCTTTCTGGGCCTTCTCTCAACTTCTTCTACTTCATTAGGAGTTTCATCATTTCATTTTAATGGTATGTCATTAGCAGATGGATCCTCTTCGTGAATAGATGGTTCATTTTCATTTAGCACTTCGTCCTCTTCATACTCTTTGGGAGTAGAATGAGGCATGTTTTGCCCTATAACCTTGCCGCTTCTTAGAGTAGTCACAGCTTTAGCATGCTCTTGATTATTGGGACCATTGTTGTATCCCTTAGGGTTTTAAAGTGGCTGGGCAGGAAAGGTTCCACTCGACCCCTCTTGTCCTACATCCATTCTCTCTAATGTTGCGGACATTTTACTCATCATTTGAATTAACGGTTGTGTTAAATTTGCATTAGAGAGTGGATCTTCCTCTTGCACCTTTTTGTGCGGTGGCACGTACACATTTGACTGTTGAGTATTAGAGAGTTGAGCTTGGTTGTAGTTATTTGATCTATTTTGATTGAATGGCTGGGACTGCCTATTGTATGGCCCTTGAAATTGATTATTGTTGTTGTAGGGATGTTGTTGATATTGATTTTGTGTCCCAGCATCATTTTTCCAATCAAAGTCGGGGTGATTCCATCGATTGTTATTATTTTGAAAATTTTTGTTATTATAGGAATTACCCGGCCCCTATACCCTTGCATGGCGTTTATTTCAACAGGGGCCTATTCTTGAAAATACGACACGTTGGGACAGTATTGGGTTATATGTCCCAACATATTGCATGTGCTACAAGGTTCTTCAGGTAAAGCCTACCTAGAACTCTCTCCTTTCATCCCTAACTCTTCTACTTTCTTTGCTAGTTCTTCATATTTGGTCATCAGATGATCTTCACTTTTTAATTGGTAGATACTGTTCTCCTCTACATATGATATTTGTGCGCATGAGACATCTTTAGAGTTTGACCATTCATGAGCATGCTCAGCTAACCACTCGAAGTGGGTTTCAGCCTCTTCAGTGTTTTTGCGAAGAAATGGACCTGAGCTCATGGTTTCAACCAGCTTTTTTGTTTCACCATTTAGTCCTTCATAAAAGTAGCTTATGGTTCACCACTTCTCGTACCCGTGGTGTGGGCAAGAGAGAAGCAAATCTTTGAAACGATCCCAGGTTTGGGTGAAGGTTTGATTGCTCTTTTGTTTGTAGGAGCTTATTTCGCGTTTAAGTTCGGTGGTCATGCAAGGTGGAAAGAATTTCTTTAAAAATGCAGTGTTTATCACATGTCAGGTGAAGATTGAATTTGGCTTGAGGGTGAGTAGCCACGCTTTTGCTTTATCCTTCAAGGTGAAGGGAAATAGCATTAAGCATGTCACGTCTATAGGACAATTCTGTGATAATGTTTTACAAACATCCTCAAAATCTTTGACATGTAGATATGCCTTCTTTCTCTCCATTCAATGAAAGGTTGGTAGGAGTTGAATCATTCCGTTGCGAAATGGAATTCGTCTGCATGGGGTACAATGAGAATACTATAAGGCGTAGGTGCATGGTTGGGTTGCATAAGATCGCACAAAGAACATAGCAAATCATCAATTGGTACAACCACATTCTCACCATTTTCACTTTAATTGTCTGCCATTGAATTTGTAGGTGTAGCTATGGGATTAATAGAACTAGAAGAATTGGATGAGTAAAAGGGATTTTCATAAATCCCTTCGATGGAATTATCAGACATGATAGGGAAAAGATCCTAAAAGGTTTTAATCTAAAGAACTAAAAGAAAAGGAAAATAGAAAGAGATAAAGATAGATTGAGGTAATCTAAGCGTTAGCTTGTTGCTTTCCCCAGCCACGGCGCCAAAAGTTTCACACGAGAATTTATTTGTGTACGCTTGTGTGCTATACCCAAGTGTAGGTAGATGTGCAAGTAGTATCTGGTTAAGACCAGGTCGATCCCACAAGGAAGGTTGAGAACTAAATACTTAGACTAAACTCTAAAAGAAAATGAAAAATTCAATGATTAAGAAAGGTGTAGAACACAAAGTTCCACAATTAACAACTACTAAATGTAAAGTAACTAAATTAAACTAACAGCTACCTAATTAACTAAAGTGGTATTTAAAGTGAGTTTTTAATTTGATGAGGGGAACGTTGGGATCACACGAATCAACAACGACCTAGCCATCTACCATGCAATTTCATTGAAGCTCAATGGAGTACATCATCTACAGTATTCCGTATTTCTCTTAAAATAAAGAATCTATAGCCCTTTCATGGTCGGGACTATATCATCACAGTTAATTCAAAAATACATAAAAGCGGTTTAAATCAATAGTTAAGTCTCGCACTCTAAATGGTGTTAGTATTCAAAGCGGTTTGCAAAAGGTATTGCAGAAAAATGCCTTAAGGCTTAAGGTTCGAAAACTGTTTTGACAAACTGAGCATTTGGGGACAGTTTGATAACAAATCTTTAAAGTAGATAGTCTAGGAATACTACATAGAATGTTCTCAATAATCAAAAGGCTCGATCCATCGACGCACTTTCGATCGATCGAACATCATCATCTCTCAATTGATTGAAATGTCTTCGATCGCTTGACTCTGTCCCTGGTCTGATCAATCGAACTAATCTTTGATTGATCGAACACACGTATTTTTCTACTGCATGGCAGAGGTTGGTGATCACTGTTTCATCGTGATCTTCCAACCCTAGAACTACTCAGACATGGTCTGGAGTGTCATAAATTCATTTTTAACGTAAATATTCATTATGACTTTGTTTAGTTGTGATTAAAACATGAAAAACTATGAAAACTATGGTTTAGCACTACGCTAGCATGCAAGACTATGATTCTGACATATTGTACTACAAGAACTAATAGCAGAATATGATTTAAACAATATACAAAAACCTGGAACAGAGAAATTTTATTACACACTAAGAATCCAAGCCAAAATGATAATAATCCTTGAGAAAACCTACAAAAATCAAGAATAACTTTCTCTATCTCTCTATAAACTATTGAAAATCAATGTGGGCGTCCTTGTGGACGTATACATAATGAGTATTTATACAAAAACTTAATGCTAGGGTTGATTACAACTATTCTGCTCCGTGCACATAAGTTCTAAAAAAAGGCATGTTTGATCGATCGAACATCACTCGATCGATTGAACGTCTGGTTTACTCGAGCGCTTGAACCGTCTTCAATCGATCAAAACCTCGATCGCTTGAACCTTTTCGATCGCTCGAACTTCATAATTCAACTTTGAATTCTCTTTCTTGTAATCAAGCATCCCCTTTATCCTGTTATCCACTTCTTCACATAGCAAAACAGTAATCTGCACAAATAAAAGCTAAAACAATACAACTTATCATAGATTAGTCACATTATATAAAAGCTAGCATTGTAACACAAAGTGCAAATATGACAACGAGTTGTGAACTAATCAGTGTATTTTCTTCTTTTAGCGCGGTTGTATTTTACAAATACCCCCGTTTGTCACATATCACACTTATCACCTTTTCCCTTTTCATTGCAATATCACATAAAATACAACTTTGGAAAATTTAAAATTTTTTGTTAATTCAATTATAGAATAACTTATGACTTTCTCTCTGGTTTGGCTGTGGATTATACTATGATGCATTCATGTTGTTCTCATCTTATTATGGATTATGTATACTTATTTTTCTAGTACCACTAGGATGCCTACATATGTTGAATATTCATGTATCCGATAACCATATGCACTTGTTGATAGTTATATAGAAAGCCTAAAAATGAGTTTGAAATGACTATAGTTTTCAAGGATCAAGTAGTGGAGACAAATTACCCTTAGTGAGCTTTTGAACCATTCTTCGTTTCTGAGGGATTATCACACAACCTCGAGATATCCTTTATTCTTTTTGTGTAGAAAACACATTGAAATAGTCTCAATACTTCTTCATATTTGGCCACTTGTTAGAGAAGAACGTTATGGGTCTACCAACTAAAACTCGATAAACACCGAAATGGGAAAGCTAAAAAGTTAATAAAATGAATTAATCATCGATTAACTACTCCGTAAGTTATACACATATATGTACCCACATTCAAAAGCCTTATACTTCTCACCCCATATAAATCGAATACTGCTGGTATTCTATAAAAATAAGAAACTCCCAATTATATGCCTTAACCCAAATGAACTCAATTTTGTCCATATGAGTAATATGTCGAAGCATGTGATTGGGAAGACATTGTTATGGGGAGTTGTTATAAAAAAAAAGATATAAAAAAAAAGTAAAGAGGAGAGAAAAGAAAAGAAATAATTGAATGTGAAGGAGTAAAGAAAAGAAAAGAATAAAAATTACAAGAATAGAAGATGGTTGAAGATTCAAAAAAAAGTAAAGTTGATGAGAGATAGACTCCATCACATGCTAAGACATGCGTGTCTCCTCCCATTTCTTCCATTTATTATACATGAACCTAACCTAAAGTCTTAATGATTCTTAACGATTTAGTTGAGCATGTAGGTATGAATTGAGTTATTCACGGTAGTTCACTCCTTTAGTAAGTGGTATTCCTTTCATGAAACTATACACTCTAAAAGTTCATTTTTCATGAGTCAAGTATGAAAGCATTAGTATACATACCTTTAACTTATATCAAAACTTTCATACACTGTATGGTCATTCTTATGCAAGTTTCTGAGAGATGTTTCTTTGATTAGTGTAAACTTGTATGAGAATTGAGTTAAAGCTATGAATTCTCAAATGTAATAGTCTAAACAACTCTAAATAAGGTTTGATATGTAATTGTTGACTCCACACACACATTCACAAGGTTGCATGAATGTGATACATGTGTGTAATTATCTTAGTGGCATGAGGAGCATGTTGATATTCTTCATGGTTTGATTGAAAATGATATGTCCTTGTGGAGCAGAGTTTTCAGTTGATAGGAAAGATTAGTTCAAAAGCTATTCTTATCTTTCATTTTTTAAAACAATGAATTTTGTGAGTATATTCACTGCAAACCCTCACGAGACAACACTCATCCACTAAGGGAACCTAGGGGTTTAACGGCTTGTTGCATACGCTAAATGCAATCGTGATTCCTGCAAAACTAAGTTAGGGATTTTCTTTTGCTTTATTTTAGTTATTTGGTCTTCTTAGTCATTGTAGTATAGATCTACTTGTCTTGTCTTTTCTCTTTATTGCTAGGGACTAGCAATAAGCTAGTTGGGGGGTTGTGACAAGTGGGTATATATGTAGAATATATCCACACATAAACACTAAAACATCACAAACATGTTTACAATTCCTCGTTTTATCTGTAATTGTGCTATAATGTGTATTTTGATACAATGAGATGATTCCTTGACGATTTTTGTTATATTAGTCCATTTTGCATACAGATATTCTATGTGCCATGAGCAGAAATGAATTATAGGAAAAGGGTAAAGTAAAGATGTAGAAAGGACATGTCAAAGTTAAAGAACAGCTTCAAGCAATAGAAGTTCATTCAAGCGATCGAAGTTCATTCAAGCGATTGAAGGTTCAAGCAATCAAAAGATGTCCAAGCACTTAAGGATTAATACATTCGATCGATTTGCCAAAGTTCAAGCGATCGAACATGGCTTTACCAGATTATTACAGGAAGCATAACAGACACATTTTTATTAACCCTAGCCTAGGTTTACCTATCAATAAAAGTTGTAAACTCGTCCCAGAGGACGCCCACTTTTGTTTTTATAATTTTTAGATAGATAGATAGATAGAGAGAGAGAGAGAGAGAGAGAGAGAGAGAGAGTTTACATTAGTTTTGTATGGTTTATGCTTGAACATTCAAGATGAAGTTGATTTCTATTCAAGTTTAATGCAAATTTTCAGTTTCCAAGTTTTGTATTATAGCTTCGTTATATTCTGTTCTTAGTTTTCAGTAGTTATAATCTGCTTTAGTCATCGTTTTTCATGCTAGTAGTTATAAATTGAGGTTTTCCATAGTCTTATGTTTAAAATCAACCAAACAAGACTTTAATGATGTTTAACGTTAAAAACCTATTTTCTACAACCCAAATAATGTCAACATAAACCAGTAGTTGGGAGATCGCGATGAAACAATGATCTCCAGCCTCTGCCATGCACTACAGTAAAACCTATGTTTCAATCAATCGAAGTAATTTCTATCAATCGAACCAGAGATACAGTTAAGAGATCAAAGACATTTCAATCGATTGAAGGATGAGCAGTTTGAGCAATTGAAAATGTATCAATTAATTAAACATGTAAATTCTTTAGACGATTCCTTTAATTATTCCAAGACTTCCTATTTTTTAGATTTGTTATCAAACTATCCAGGAAAGCTCAGTTTGTCAAAAGAGTTGTAAAACTTAAGGCCTTAAAGCTATTTCCTTCAATGTCTTTTGCAAACCACTTTTAATGCTAATACCATTCATAGTGCGAGTCTTAATCATTATTTTAAATCACTCGTAGATGAAATAGTTATACATTGATCATGTCAAACAACATGGTTGATGTGAAGGCTATTGATTCGTAATATCTAGAAAAATAAGGACTACTAAAGAGGGATGTACTCTATTGAACGTTAATAAATGTTCATGGTAGATGGCTAGGTCAATGTGGATTTGTGTCATCCCAGCGTTTTTATTTTATACAGTAAAACCATTTTAAAATTTACTTAATTAGTTAGTTAATTTTTGGTTTAGTGAATTGCTTTATATAGTAGTAGTTAATTCGTAGAACTTTGTGTTCTACACCTTTCTTCCAATTATTGAATTTTAATTTTCTTCTCGAGTTTAGTCTAAGTTAGTACACTTTCACCTTCCATGTGGGATCGACCTGGTCTTAACTAGTTTACTGCATGCACGATCACCTTCACTTGGGTGTTACATAAGAGCGCCCAAATTTATTTGTGTCACCTCTTACTATATCGACATATGCATGTAGGACAATCTAAAATAAAAACGACCAGAGTTCTTATAGTAGCTACAGAGTTGGCAAGAAATGGATGATTGGTGACGTTTGAATTTGGAGGGAACAGTGAATTATGGACCTTTGAAAGGGGAAGAAGTTCCCTTGTGGACAGCAAGTACTGAATCTATTTGAGAAGTCTTACAAGTGGCAAGACGGGTTTCCTCAAAAATGAGCTCAGAGACAACTTGTTCCAAAGTGGGTAATGGACTACGATGGAGGAGAGATGCACAAACAGGCTCAAAATCATCATTGAATGCCATCAAGAAAAGAACTAAATGTTGTTTGTCCCTTTAGTGAAAGAATTTTTCAGCATCGGAGGGATTGGCCCATGTGGGTTCTGAGGCAGTGAGTTGATCCCAGATGTAGTGCATATCAGAGAGAAAAGTAGACATAGATTGACCTGGTTATTTTTTCATCTTATAAAGTTTTCCAAGGAGTTGATACTGGTGAGCAAGATCAGCTGTACTATATCGGTTCTCCAAGAAGTCTCAGACAGATTTGGCCATAAAAAATCTGCCAAATTGAAGGTGCATAGAACTAATAGAAGTATTTGGGAACCAGGTGATGATTTGATGATTTTTGCTATCCCAGTCTTCTAGCCTTGCAAGATATTTGCCTTCTGGTTCATCTTTTATTGGCTTGGGTTTTGAGATAGCGTCACTCCCCGAAACCACACATATGAATCTAGGTCACATGGTATGCCATCGAGGTTTACCAAGAATGATTAAAGTTCCTGAAAATGACTTATTAAAAGATTTGCTCCAAGAAGTCCAACTTCCAAATAGTTTCTCAAAGGTTATATAAAACGTGTGCCCAAACATCGCCTTATCGTGTTTCATTTTTAAAAGTAACATTTTCGTAGGTAAAAGGGTCCCAAAAGGTACCCTCATATCTAATTAGAAGTTGTTCCGAACATTAGAAGAAGGAGATCAAAGATTTGGGCAGGGGGTATTTCGACCGGTCGAACTGCTTATTCGACCAGTCGAATGGGGTTAGGCAGAGTTCGCCCTCCAAAAGACCGTATTTAGAATTCCCAGTGTTTTTCGTAAACGCCTTTAATTTATCGACGCTTCAATGATGAATGCTGTTAATTCCCGGCACTTCCGTGACAAACACCGTTAATTCCCGGAGCTTCCGAAATAAAAGTTGCCAATGAAACAATACATATATATATAGCCAAAACAAACCAAACCAAACCATACTAAATGATTTCCAAAATATTGTTAAACATCCCTCAAAGACTTGTAAAAACATATAAACCCATTTATACAATGAGCCATAAACCCTTGGGTTACAAGTACCAAAAAGTACAAGCTTCACACGCCTCAGCAAACTAGGTCCTAAAGTAAACCAAGTGTCGTACTAACATAACAAGTCTTATTACAAGCTGCACGGTTTATCAACCAGCATAAGTTAAACATATATATTACAAACGTGAAATAAGTTCTAAGGCATATGGAACTCTCGAGTCTTCCTTGCCCCATTTCCCGCTATTTAAGAAAATAGAATTTTGATTTTGATTTTAATTAAATTAAGAAACTAAGGAAATAATCTAACTATGAAAGCGATTAAAACTTGTTTTGATAAATAAGTGTATTGAACCTAGGATTGCAAATCCACCACTAGCTTCATAATAAGGGTATCTATGCATTCAATTAGCTTATTATGTTGGATGATAATGGGAATTATAGCTACAAGCCCAATTCCTCCATCAAGAAGATAACTACAATTCAAGCATCAACATAATTGATCTTCAGTTGGCACGGAGTCTTTCAAACTAAACTAGAGTTACGGCACACTCCGTCTTCCCTAGGTATGAACTAAAACTACTTGATATCACAATTCAAATAAACACTATTACATGTAAATAATCCATACAAGCACAGCAAATATAGATCATTGAGCACATTACATTCAAAATAGATCTAAGACAAGAATATATTTTAAAAGTAATGATTTAATCAATGAATATGATTTTATTTATTAAAATCCTCTAAACATGTAATCATCATCTATACATAATAAATCTAAAAGAAAAACATAAATAGCACCCTATTACTTGGCTAGGGTTTCATTGAAACCCTAGATATCGATCTAGGTGGCCATAGAATCGAAGATAGGCTAGAGGTTGATGGATGAGGCCATGGGAATCCTTGGTCTTCTTCTTCTTCTTCTTCTCCTTGCTTCTCCCTTTTTAATGGTTGAAGTTTTAGTTGTTAAAGGATGTGTACAATATTTTGTAATCCCAAAATTCAATTAGAATAAGATGTATATATATATGTACATATATATATATATAGATTTGGAGCAAGTTTTGGAAGCTTTCCTAAACCTAAGTGCACTAAAACTGTTTTTTTACGTTTCTGGACGTATTAAGCCAATTTGGATTACACAGTGCTCTTTAGTACATAAAAATACGCATTTTTGGTTTTTTAATAGGTCGCGCGCGAGAGCCGCTCGCGCGCAATGCTGCAAAATCACGCGAGCGGGCATGCTCCAGCGAAATGCCCATTTTTTCCACTTTTCTCATATTTTTTCAACTTTGCGCACCGATCGTAGAATTACGATAACCTTTGACTCGAACCTCAAATTGACTCACTGTTTGCGGTCACACCTTCGTAACTCGAAGATCAACATTTTCTATTTCTAGAAAATTTTCTAAAATCCTAAGTCTTCATTGTCAAAAAATGCAATTTACCGAGGCTCTCTAGCATTCACCAGAATCACCTTTTGAGCACAAAATGTCGTCCAAAGCCATTAATCATTGGATTTTAGTGCATTTTCATGTTAAAGCTCCAAAACTTACAAAACATAGATTACTTATTAAAAACACTTAATAATTAAATGAAGTAGGCTAACAAAGCATACTTCTGGACTATAAACGTGAACTATTCGTCGCCGATCAGTCCCACAAGGGCCGCCAAGAACGTATCGATTAAACTCAAAATAAAAGATGGTGACAAGCGGGGGTATTTGTAAAATACAACTGTGCTAAAAGAAAGAAATACACTGATTTGGTTTACAACTCCCTATTTTATCTGCAATTTGTGTTACAATGACAGCTTTTATACAATGTGACGAATCTATGATAAGTTGTGTTGTTTTAGTTGTTATTTGTGCAAATTACTGTATTGCTGTGTGCAGAAATAATTATCAAGATAAAGGGAAGGCTTAATTATAAGTAAGATAATTCAAAGATGAAAAGAAGAGTTCAAGCGATCAAACATGTCTCAAGCAATCGAGGGTTCGATCGATCGAAGACTGTTAAAGCGCTCAAGGATTTCAAAAGTTCAAGCGATCGAATTATGTTCGATCGATTGAACATGCCTTTTATCATATTATGCACGCATGCAGTAGAAACGTATTCTGTAACCCTAGCTTTAGGTTTTACTATTTATAAAATTTCTGAACACATCCCAAAGGATGCCCACATGGAGTTTTACAGTTTCATAGAGAGAGATAGAGAGTTTGCTTTCTTTTGTAGGTTTTTCAAGGTTTAATCTTGGTTTTTGGCTTGGATTCTTAATAAGTAATCAAAGTTCTACGTTCCAGGTTCTTTATTATCAGTATATTTGCACTTTTCTTGTTGATTTTTGTAGTTTAATCTTTTATAATCATAGTTTTCCGAGGTAGTAGTAATCAATCCATAGTTTTCATAATTTTTATGTTAAAATCACAACCAAATGCATCCTTAATGAATTTTTAGGTTAAAAACCAATCAGTGTTACTCCAGACCATGTCTGAGCAGTCCCAGAGTTGGGAGATCATGATGAAATAGTGATCTCCAGCCTCTGCCATGCAGTAATATAAAACCTATGTTCGATCGATCGAAGTTAGTTCGATCGATCTAACTAGTGACATAGTTAAGCGATCGAAGACATTTCGACCGATCGAAAGTGCGTCGATCGATCGAACCTTCAGGTTCTTGAGATGGTCCTTTGCAGTATTCCTAGACTTTCTGTTTTTTGAGATTTGTTATCAAATTGTCCCCATATGCTCAGTTTGTCAAAACAATTTCTTAACTTTAAGCCTTAAGGCATTTTTCTTCAATAACTTTTGCAAACCACTTTGAATGCTAACACCATTTAGAGTGCGAGTCTTGACTATTGTTTTAAACCGCCTTCATGTATTTTAAAATCAACTGTGATGATATAGTCTCGATCATGAAAGGACTATTGAATCTTTATCTTTAGAAAATACGGAACACTGTAAAGAGATGTACTCCATTGAACTTTAACATAACTACATGGTAGATGGTTAGGTCACTGTGGATTCGTGTGATCCCAACGTTCCCATTTTATAAAAGTAAAACCTTTTTAATAATCTCCTTAGTTAGTTAGTTAATTAGTAGTTTAATTTAGTTGCTTTAATTTCGTAGTTGTCAATTGTAGAACTTCATGTTCTGCACCTTATCTTAAGATCAAATTTTTATTTTCCTTTTGAGTATAATCTAAGTAACTAGTTTATCACCTTCTCTATGGGATCAACCTGGTCTTATCCAGTACTACTTGCATGTCTACCTACACTTGGGTATTGCACACAAGAGCACGCAAAAGATTTTCGTGTCAAGTTTTTGGCACCGTTGCCGGGGAAGGCGACCAGCTAATACTTCGATTACCTCATTCTTCCTTCATCTTTTTCTGTTTTTCTTTTTCCTTTTCTTAAGGTTTAAAAATCTAAGTTGACTTTTCCCTTTCATGTCCAATAATTCCATTGAATGAATTTTTGAAAATCCATTCTACCTATCTGATTCCTCTAATTTTATCAACCCCGTATTTACACCTACAGATTCAATGGGCGACAATCAAAGTGAAAATGGACAGAATAGGGTTGTGCCTATTGACAATTCGCTACGTCCTTTGCACGACCTCATGCAACCTGAACATGCACTGACTCCTTCTTGTATTCTCATTCCACCCCATGCAAGCGACTTCTAATTTCGAAACGAAATGATTCAACTCCTTCTAACATTTCGCGGAATGTATAGCAAGAAGGCATATCTACATGTCAAGGATTTCGAGGATGTTTGCAAAACATTCTCCCAAACCTGTCTTGTAGATGTGACACACCTAATGTTATTTCCATTCACTCTGAAGGATAAAGCAAAAGTGTGGCTGTTCACCCTCAAGCCAAATCCAATCTTCACTTGGCATGCAATGAACACTGCATAATTAAAGAAATTCTTCCCACCTCGCATGACCACCGAACCTAAACGACAAATAAACTCCTACAAACAAAAGAGCAATGAAACCTTCACTCAAACTTGGGAGCGTTTCAAAGATTTGCTTCTCTCATGCCCACATCATGGGTATGAGAAGTGGCGAACATTAGTTTCTTTTAATAAGGACTTAATGGTGAAACAAAGAAACTAGTTGAAACCATGAGCACATGTTCATTTCTTAGCAAGAACACCGAAGAGGCTGAAGCCCACTTTGAGTGGTTGGCCGAACATGCTAATGAATGGTCAAACTCTGAAGAGGTTTCACGTGCACAAATAGCAGTTGTAGAGGAGAAAAGCATTTATCAGCTAAAAAGTGAAGATCATCTAATGACAAAATACAAAGAACTAGCAAGAAAGGTAGAGGAGTTAGGAATGAAAGGAGAAAGTTCTAGGCAGATTTTGCCTGAAGAACCATGCGGCACATGCAATATGTTGGGACACACAACTCAATACTGTCCCAACGTGTCGTATTTTCAAGAACAGGCCCCCATGGAAATGAACGACATGCAAGGATACAGAGGGGCGGGGAATTCCTACAATAACACTTTTCAAAACAATAATTGATGGAATCACCCCAGTTTTGATTGGAAAAATGATGCCGGGACCCAAAACCAATATCAACAATAGCCCTACAACAACAATAACCAATATCAAGGGCAATACAATAGGTAGTCCCAACCGTTCAATCAAAATAGATCTAATAACTACAACCAAGCTCAACCCTCAAATAACCAACATTCTAATGTATGCGTGGCACCACACAAAAAGGTGCAAGAAGAAGATCCGCTCTCTAACGTAAACCTGATGTAGGAATTAATTCAAATGATGAGTAAAATGTCTGCGACGTTAGAAAGAATAGATGCATGACAAAAGGGATCGGGAGGAACATTTCCTGCCCAACCACTTCCAAACCCTAAGGGATACAATAACGGTCCCAATAATCAAGAACATGCTAAAGTTGTGACTACTCTGAGAAACGACAAGATTGTAGGGCACAACATGCATCTTTCTACACCGAAAGAGTATGAAGAGGAGAATGTGGTGAACAAAGAACAATCTTCTACTCAGGGAGAGGAGCCATCTACTAACAATGAACCATTATAATCAAATGATGAAGCTCCTACAGAGATAGAAGAAGTTGAGAGAAGGCCTAGAAAGGAGCCCGTTAATGACACGTTACTTAAATGCCCTTTCCCCGCGCCTTACCCTCAAAGGCTAAAGAAGCCCAAAAATGAGATAAAGAATCAGAAGTTCTTGGAACTGTTTAAACAAGTCAAAATAAAACTTTCACTCCTTGATGCAATCAAATAAGTACCGGTATATGCTAAATATCTAAAAGATTTATGCACGGTCAAGAGGCAGCAAAGTGTGAAAAAACACGCCTATGTCGCTTGCCTAGCAAGCATAATCATCCAAAATGAACTGCCCCCTAAACACAAAGACCCAGGTACCCCTACTGTCTCATGCCAAATTGGGAATCAAAGAATAGACAATGCACTCCTTGATTTTGGAGCGAGTGTTAACCTACTACCATACGCTGTCTATAAACAACTTGGGTTGGGTGAACTCAAACCCACTTGAGTTGCATTACAACTGGCAGATAGGTCATTGAAATACCCTAGAGGAATATTGGAGGACATCCTCATTCAAATAGACTCGTTTGTTTTCCTAGTTGATTTTGTAATCTTAAACACTTAACTTGTGTCCAATCTATGTGCACAAATCTCGGTAATTTTTGGACGTCCATTCCTCAACACAATCGATGCCAGGATAAAGATAAGAAGTGGTATTATGACTATTATATTCGGGAATATGACTCTAAACGTCAAAATCTTTTCAAATCCCCGACCTAAATGCTCTGTATATATGCATATGTTTGTAAATTTTGATCAGAAACATCTCTGTCTATATCTCCATTTGTTATTAAGGTTGATACTGTATATGATATTTTAGATGAATTTTGATACAAAGCTCTGTATATATGTAACTGATTAACTATGGGCTTTTCTAATTCCTAAATCAGTTTTTGGATTTAAGAGTAGTCAAAAACTTGTTTTGAGACTGTTTGGCACATTTTTTACTATTGCAATTCAATCCCAAACAATTTACTTTTGACCAACGACTATGGTAACTTATTTCCCAATCCAAATTTTTGTAAATTCGAATTTCATCTGTATATATGTAACTGATTAACTATGGGCTTTTCTAATTCCTAAATCAGTTTTTGGATTTAAGAGTAGCCAAAAATTGTGTTTGTTTTGAGTCTGTTTGGCAAGTTTTTTAGTATTGTAATTCAATCCCAAACAATTTACTTTTCACCAAAGGCTATGGTAACTTATTGCCCAATGCAAATTTTTGCAATTTTGAATTTCAAAATTTGTTACCAAACATCCTCATAGTTTTCCATCGATGCTTTTTACCTTGAGTTAAAATTTATATTATGAAATTTAATATTATTTCTGAAATATTCCTTTTGGACACTTTAAATGTGTGTTTAATTGATTGTGTTTAATTAATTATTCTTTCCGTGTCCTAACATTAGTGGGTGGATTATGTGATCTCAAACAACCCCTTTCAATTGAATTCCCAACCCGCAAGACTTTTCTTAGTGAACTAAATTAGTTTGTCTTTCTCTTTCATCTCTTCCATCCCTCTTACTGATTTCCACTACCCCTCTCTTACTGATTTTATAATATCAAAGTGGGTTCTCCACAATCCGTTGTAATAAGCTGATTTGGGAGCTGTTTAGGGTTGATTAGGGGCTGATTAGGGGTCACAACAAGTCAGCTTGCACTAATTCTATATTAACAAATCCCTAATTTTGAAATTGTTATCCTAACAATACGTATCCTAATTATTGTTATTCGAAATATACTCTAAATAAGTATTACAGTAAGACGGATTTGAATAGATTACTCAAAATATTCTCTTATCCTAAATTAGGATATTCTTATCCTACTTATATAACTCTAAATTCATTATTATGTTCTTCTCAAGAATATTGTTGCTTGGAATTGACTGTTATGTTCTTCTCTTTTGCTTTGTTGGTAAGCTTGGTTAAAATTCTATAAGATATTCTCTTTGGTTAACACATTTTTGCTATCTGAGTGTGGCTTTCAAATTCTATATGTGTGTTTTTTTAAGCTTAATTTAAAAAAAAAAAAAAAAAAAAAAAAGTTTTTACTCAAGGGGTAAGCTTAGTTAAAATTCTATAAGATATTCTCTTTGGTTAACACATTTTTGCTATCTGAGTGTGGCTTTCAAATTCTATATGAGTGTTTTTTAAAAATAAGTTTTTACTCAAGGGGTGGAGATGCTTCCCCGAAAAACTTTGTATCATTCTGGAGTCATATGCTGCACATTTTAGTTCTTTGTGGGAATTCTGTATGGAGGTTAGTTTGGATCTTTGTAGACACAGTGCAAGCCCTGATATGGTGGTTAGAAATTCTGCAAGATTCATGTTTTTTTGTAATCAATGTCTTACTCTTAATCAAGGGGGAGTGTGAACTCCTGGTGTTGTTCTTGGTTGTCCACTATAATGTCTTAGTCTCAATCTAGGGCATATTTGTCCACTATCATTCATGTTTTGGGTGGATGAATATAGTGGTGGATTTGTTCACTATCATTCTTATTTTGGATCTTGAGACTTTTGAGTAATTGAATTTCTTGATATGCTTGAAATTTTAAACAGATCTCATTTTGATAGAATTTTTTTTAGGGGTTTTATATTGAAGTTCTTGATATGCTTGACACTCTTTCTACACAGAAAGAGGGGTTTTTGTTCTTTTTTCACCCCCACAATGCCTATATATAATGCTTGACACCGCTTCTAGACAGAAAGAGGTTCCCCCACCCCCATAACCTTATGATTTGGGTTCTAAATGCTCTGTATATTTGCATATATTTGTAAAATTTGTTCAGAAACATCTGTCTATATCTCTGTTATTAAGGTTGATACTGAATATAATATTAGGTGAATTTTGATACAAAGCTCTATATATATGTAACTGATTAACTATGGGCTTTTCTAATTCCTAAATCAGTTTTTGGATTTAAGAGTAGTCAAAATCTGTGTTTGTTTTGAGTCTGTTTGGCAAGTTTTTTACTATTGCAATTCAATCTCAAACAATTTACTTTTCACCAAAGGCTATGGTAACTTATTGCCCAATGCAAATTTTTGCAATTTGGAATTTCAAAATTTGTTGCCAAACATCCTAATAGTTTTCCATCGATGCTTTTTACCTTGAGTTAAAATTTATATTATGAAATTTACTATTATTTCTGAAATATTCCTTTTGGACACTTTAAATATGTGTTTAATTAATTGTGTTTAATTAATTAATCCTTTCGTGTCCTAACATTAGTGGCTGGATTATATGAAATACCAAGTACACAATTTTTTTCTTATTTCTTATTGTATTTGGAATGTTTGTACTGAAGTTTTGATGTGCTATTGACCATTTTTTATGTTTTTTGTTTGCTGCAAACAATGATGATCTCAAACAGCCCCTTTCGATTGAATTCCCAGTCCGCAAAACTTTTCTTAGTGAACTAAATTAGTTTGTCTTTCTCTTTCATCTCTTCCATCCCTCTTACTGATTTCCTACTACCCCTCTCTTAATGATTTTATAATATCAAAGTGGGTTCTGATTTGGTTGCTGTTTAGGGGTTAATTAGGGGCTGATTAGGGGGTCACAGCAAGTCACCTTGCACTAATTCTGCATTAACAAATCCCTAATTTTGAAAATTCTTATCCTAACAATACGTATCCTAATTACAGTAAGATGGATTTGAATAGATTAATCTAATTTATGTTTTAGTTTTTTTAGTTTCGGAAGCTTCATGAAAGGGTTAAATTGAGTGAGCAAAACAAATTTATTTCTAAATAATTTGAGGATCAAATTTATTGTTTTGGACTAATGTGTGGTACATGGTTTGAACCAATAATCATGCAAGGAGATATTCAACAATGTATAAGTTGCTTGATCCAAAAATGATCAGTTTTTCAGATTTTGTCGAATTTTGTGTCTGCAAATATAAGTATATCCATATATTTTTGTAAGTACTTTTGTGTTCTGTTTGGGTTCTAGAAAACAGAGGGAAAGTTAAAAATTTAAGGACTTCATTTTCTCTTAGGGTGCCAACTGCTATGAAAGTCAACAGTTCCCAGTGATGGGGTATTTGCTTGGGGTATTCATGTACAAATGAGTTTGTAACATTAATTAATGAGTTTGATGGATGGTTGGGGTATCATACATATACTTTTAATCATATATAGCATTGTACTTTTAATTAAATGTGCCTGACAAATAATATTTTTTTAATTCTCTAGGGAACTTAACACATGTTCTCCTCCATTACAATTTGATATTATCTCCATGCCCAAAATATTGGATGTCTATATAAGCATACATAGAAGGTTAACTAGATGTAAACATACGGAATCAACCAAGTACCCTAGAGTATGATTATCTAATAAAATAATTACAGTTGTAATTAGATGTCTTCCTTAGTACACCACTTAGTAGAATTTTTAATTTAATGTTTTCTTTTCTACTTTTTTTAATCGTAAATGATACATCTATATTTATGCAGATGGATGTTAGACCCCCTATTATGGAATGTGTTAGTATGTGTCTTCTTCATAAAAATATTATGAATGAACTTGCAAATATGACTTTTGAAGAAGGCACACCCATATGGGTGTATGGCACAAATGTAGTTGCATTATGTGGCCAATTAAGGAACACACGTAAATGTTTGTCAGAAAGAGATATAATGCAAATAATATCTTATTCGCTACCATCATGTTGGGACGATGTTGTTGAAGAAATATTAAATAGACACCAACCAGATGAAGCATTAGACTTTCTAGAACTATTAGAGGAAGCTGAGCGCGATATCCACCCATTATGGATAGACTTTGAGACAACACAAATGGCTTCGGGTGTAGGAGTTGTAGATCACATATTGAAAAAGGAAAATATATGCAACGAACTTCAAAGAAGAGGATTTCGTCTCCATGAAGCGATTTTGGTGTACATGATAGTTAACACACTTCCAGATGAGTGGCCTAAGAAAACAATATACGCAAATTTACAAAATGTTTTTAAGGACTTGAAAGCTCTAAGAGAAATGTTGGAGGATGAGGAGTTCGATTTGTTATGTACAAAAGCTGATAATGACGTGGAAAAAACATTGGGGAACGAAGGTCTATAGATAAATAAAGAATTAGTTAAGAATTAGTTTTTTTTAGATATTTTTTACTTTTAGTTGTTTTAATTAATTTTGGTGGATAATTTTGTAGTTGTTTTATCTTTTATTAGATGAGAATGTTATCCTAATGAAATCTCAAAGTCATTTAATGAATATTAGTGAGTTTTTTGTAGTTTATTAAGTGTTTGTTTCTTCTTTCTTTTTTGTAATTTATTATTTAATATTTAATGTTTTTTTTTCTTTTTTGTAAATTAATCTGTTACAATTCATGCTAATGAATGGAGAAAATGTGGAAGGTTTATCCATATCTTGGAACTTGATTTCCCTAAGTTGTTTAAGGAGTAATGATGATGGGTTTTTTTGTAATTAATTAAGGGTTTGTTTCTTTCTTTTTCGTAATTAATTAATAGTTTGATTCTTTTTCTTTTTTCCTTGGTAATAATTTGTTCAATTTTGTTACAGCTAAGCAATGACAAATTACACAATTTTTAAGGCTCAAAAATCTGTAATAAGTTTACTTTATTTTTATAACAATCTGTTAACATATAACATAAGAGAAACTTATAATTACATAATTTATTGATTTTTTTATTACACCTGTTACAGTTGGAAAAAGAACCGGAGGAAACTGTAAGTTAATAATTTTTTTATTAAAATTGTTATGCTCAATTAGTTATAATTTATATGTACATTTAATGAACTTCTTTATCTATACAATGAAATATAAAATATTAGGTTGAGTTTCTACGGACTGAAAACGTGGACATCACTTTTCTTGATGAGAGGGATGGTTATGTTGAGATCATTCTTTCGGTTAGCCTACCCTTTGTTACTTCTTTTTCAATTTTTTTGAGTCATTTTTTATACTTATTATCCTTTATTTCGTCAATCTCACTTTATTTATATGCAAATTTTTAAAAGAAAAACACAAAAGAAAAAGAAAAGGCAAACTCTTCTGCAAAAGGAAAAGAGAAGGAAAATCAGGTAAATGTTGTATGCTTTTTTTAGAGTTGATTTATAGTGTACACTGTTACTATGTATGCTGATACTATATTATATACAGATTTTAATATATGATTACTGTTATTTCATTTTTTAAATTGTTTACTGTATAAGCTGAACATATAAAAACAGCAAAGAATGAGAATACTTCAAAAGAAAACCAAAATAAGTTGAACATTAGTTAACAATAAACCGTTTTAAAATTATTTCTAACATACAATATATACAAACAGTCAAGAAATATACCACTTCAAAAATTAAAATAATAAGTTGAATAATCATTTACGAAATTGCTTTATATATGTTTCATACAATCAACTAATAAATTTAAAATGACAATGTAAATATCATATATTACTTCAAAAGAAAAACAAAAATAACTTCTACATTTGTTTAAGTATTGCTTTTGATTATATTTTCCAACATTAACAACAAATAATAATAACACTTCAAAAGAAACTAATAAGTAAAAAAATCATTTATAAAATTACTTTATTTATATTTGAACATAATGACAATATGACAGTAACATAACTTATTTATATTTAAAAGACAAAATGCCAATATTCAACATCTAATTACTTCCAAAGTTAATAATAAAATTGAACATTCATTTGCTAAATTGCTTATTTATATTTCTAACATACTAAATTCAAACAGCCAACATTAAGAATAACTCAAAAGAAAAAAAAAATATTGAACACTTATTTACAAAATAACTTATGTTCATTTTTCAAAGATACAAATAGTTTATTCAAATCATGAATAAACTATTAGATGTAAAGTCAATATTATTTCTGATACTTTAAGATTAGCAAAATTGATCTTATTCAATACAATTTGCCAATCATTTTTCAGGTACTTCAAGATTATAGGTGAAATGATCTCTAAGAGTTATATTTTTTAGGCACTCAATGATAATTATCTATCAAAAGCTTTGTTAGCCCAACTGGCTTGACGAGAACGAGAACGAGAACGGAATGAATCGTGCTCTACACGTCAATTAACACGACCAACTGATTCTCCTTCTTTGACTCTGAGCCGTCTTCAACACGAAGATTCTATTTTACAAGAACTACCTCCAGATAATTCTCTGTCAAAATCTTCGTTAGCCCAACGCGCTCGACGAGAACGAGAACGAAATGAAAGGTATGCTACACATCCATTACCTAGACCGAGGTGTCGTCGACGCGAAGAGTCTGTTTTGCAAGAACTACCTGAACCCAATTATACTTCAGTATCAAAAGTTTTATTAGCCCAACGCGCTCAAAGAGAATGAGAACAGAATGAAAGGTTCTCTACACGTCAAATAGGCCAACCAATAGGTTTTCCCTCTACGAAACCGAGTCGTCGTCGTCGACATGAAGTGATTCAATCAGAGCCTGTTTTGCATGAAATACCTCTAAATCCTTCTAAATGGCCAACTGTTGTAAATTCTTTTGTTCCATCGTCTATGTGCACAATACTTCCAGAAATAACTAATCAGGTTTACAGTTCTGTTTGTGAAACAACTCTACTACCTATGGAAAATAGCATGCTAATTGTCATATACCACCAACGCAAGTTCACTTACACTCCATGCTTCCTTCGCGTAATCTTGGTAAAGAATTTGCTATTGTTGAGCTAAATGAAGCAATTACTATGCCTGCTGAACATTCCTCATCTCCACAAAATATTAAGTAAGCATATTGCCCATCTATTCGCAATATTTGTTCTATTGATCACGCAATTTCAATTCATTCATGTAATTAAATAAATGTGTAGCCCAACTAAGACAAATCAGTACATGGACGAAGATTATGTTAGTGATGATGAATTAGAAGGCACCACAAGAGTTGTTGCTCTGGTACAGATAAGTCCAGATTAGCATTTTTTGGGTGAGATGGATGTGGAATGCCCTTACTGCTCTGCATTACATTGGATGGATGAAAAATTAGTCAAGTTGTCTCTTTTTGGAACATGTTGTTTGCAAGGAAAAATCAAGCTTCCTCTCCTTAAAACACCCCCTCAACAACTTCAACAGTTGTATGATGGAGTGAGCCTGCAAGTGACTTCATTTTGTCGTTATACTAGAGGGTACAATACAGCTAATGCCTTTACAAGTCTGGGTGTTAAAATGGATGCAAGACTCATTTATGGAAGGGGTCCTACAACATTCACTATTCATGGTGAGTTGCATCATTGAACAGGATCAATACTACCACAATCAGGGCAGGATCCAGCGTATGCTCAATTGTACATTTATGATCTTGATTCTGCTTTGGATGTTCGTAGTCATCGAAACCTACACTTAAGAGTAGACGTGTTAAAAACTATTCAAGACTGTTTGTTGCAATATAATATTTTTCTAGATAAATTTCGTCAAGCTTCAGCAGTTCTTAAACAATCGAATACGAGAGACCAAAATATACGAGCTCACCTTCACTATAATACAGAAACAGATCGATGAAGGTATAGACTACTCGCAACAGATGAAATTACAGTGACATTACCAGGAGATGGATCTGAGAGTAGCGCAATGAGAGATATTGTCTTGCATCTTAAAGGAGATAACCAGTTTATGTGAATTAATGAATGTCACCTAGCCTATTTGCCATTGCATTATGTCTTACTATTCCCGTATGGTGAGCTTGGATGGGAACCTGAAATGAGACAATGGGCATTGTACATAGTAGACATATAACTATACGACTAACACAGATGCAGTTTTACAGTTATCGTGTGTTTAAACGTCCTACAGAGAACTCAACAATTTTGAGAGCTAGTAAACTATTCCAAGAGTTTTTGGTAGATGCTTGGGCCACAACTGAGCAAAACTGATTGACATATTACAAGCTTAATCAAAGGAAATTATGTGCTGAACTATACCAAGGTCTTACAGATGTTGCTGCAAATGGGTTAGGCCCTGATCAAGTTGTTAAACGAAGGATTTTGCCGTCGTCGTTCATTGATAGCCCAAGATATATGTTTGAATTTTTCAAGATTCCATGGCAATCACACGATATAACCAACACCCAGATATTTTCTTACTATGACTACAAATCCCGGATGGCCTGAGATTACCTCAGATTTGTTACCACATCAAAATTCCACAGATCGTCCAGATTTAGTAGCCCGTGTTTTTGAGTTGAAGAGAGACAAATTGATGAAAAAGATTGAAAGAAAGAAAGTGTTCGGTAACAAAGTTGCACATGTTTTTACAATTAAATTTCAAAAGCGCGGGTTACCACATATGCATGTTCTACTATTTCTTCAGGGTCCTGACAAGATTAAAACATGTGCTCAAGTAGACAAAGCAGTATGCGCTGAATTTCCCAATCCATCCAATGATCCTGTACTTTTTGATGTTGTCAAGTGTTGTATGGTACACGAACCATGTGGTTTTCGAAGACCCCAAGCACCATGTATGGAAAATGGTAGATGCACTAAGAAATACCCTCAAGCCTTTTCAGAAGAAATAACTATGGACCAAGATGGATATCCTATTTATCGTCGTTGCAATGATGGCTGAACATATTATGTGAATGGACATGATGTCGATAATCGAGATGTCAACCATACACTGCATATCTCTTTAAAATGTTTAACTGTCATATTAATATGGAAGTTTGTGCAGGAATAAGATGTGTGAAATATATCCACAAGTACATTTACAAAGGACATAATCGTACAAAAATGGTATTGGGTGGTGTAGATGAGATTCAACAATATTTAGATGTAAGGTATATTGGACTGTCAGAAGTTGCCTGGCGCATATTTGGTAATCCTTTGCATGAAGAGGTGTCGACAGTTGTACGTTTGGATGTCCATTTACCTGGAAATCATCGTGTTGTTTTTTATCCTACCAAGTCAATGGATTCGATCATTTCTAGAGCTGAGCATCAGTCGTCAAAATTAATTGCCTTTTTTGCGTAATGTACTGTGAATGTAAGTGCACACGTCTACACTTACCAAGAATTTCCGCAATACTTTGTTTGGTATGAGAAAGAAAGTATATGGATGCCAAGACAAATAGGCTATGCAATTAGTCGAATGCAATTCGCTAGCCCTCTAATTCGGGAGAGAGATTTTATTTGCGGTTGTTGCTAACTGTTGTTAGAGGACCAACTTCATTTGAGTGCTTACGTACGGCCAATGGTGTTTTGTATAACACATTCAAGTTAGCATGTGTTGCAAGAGGACTTTTAGAAGATGATGAGGAATGGATACAATGTCTTCAGAAGGCCGCAATTATGAATACTGGGTACTAGTTGAGAAGGTTGTTCTGTGTTATTCTAACGCAATGACATCCATTACAACCACATGAGTTGTGGAATAAATTCTCAATGTCTATTTGCGATGATCTTGGACACAAGCTTCGTACATTATTTTGCATTCCTGATCCAACCGATTTTCAAATTGAAGACTATGGTTTGTACCTTCTCAATCAGCTGTTACAAGAATTAGGCTAAAGTTTAATTGACTTCCCGCCCATGCCACAATCGATGACAAATTGGAATACTGTAGTTGGAAACCAATTGATATGGGAACATCGACAACTCCAGAGTGATGCGCTACAAATGGATACAAAAGTTAATGTGGCTCGCCTTAATACTGCACAACGTAGTGCATACAATGCAATCACTTCTTCAGTATTCAAAAATAAAAGAACTACTTTCTTTTTTAATGGAGGTGCTAGAACAGGGAAGACATTTTTGTACAACACAATTGCAGCTAAATGTCGTAGCCTTGGCCATATTGTTGTTACGGTGGCTTCATCGGGTATTGCTTCTCTACTATTGGTGGGAGGTCGCACTGCACATTCTACATTTAGCATTCCATTGGATGTGCTAGAAAACTCAATTTGTGGGTTTTCAAAGCAATCAGCTCAGGCAGATTGTTTAGAGAGACAAAGCTAATAATCTGGGATGAAGTTCCAATGTAGCATAGATATTGCGTTGAAGTAGTTGATCAGACACTGCAAGATATTTGTGAGAATGGGATGTCATTTGGGGGAATCACCGTTGTGCTTAGTGGAGACTTCTGACAAATCTTACCAGTTATTCCAAGAGGGCTTTGTGAGCATATTGTGGCTACATCACTATGACGCTCTAATCTCTAGCAGAATATACACATATTGACCTTGAACGTGAACGAGAACATGCATCTCAAAAGCACAAACCATACAAATACTAATTTTGCAAAGTTCTTGATCGAGGTAATTTTTCTACATCCAAATTTTTTTATGATATTCATTTATGACACTTTAACTAATCATTTGAATGATTTAAACAACTTTGTAATTTTCATTAGATTGGGTCCAATCCAGAAGAAGTCATACAACTCCCAGCAACAATACGCAAGTGCCAAAACCTAAATGAACTATTATCCATTGTTTATCTGGAGTTGAACGTCGTGAGTACGGTGACCCCAACATTTTAACTGAACGCACAATTCTTTTTGCGTGGAATGACGACGTTAGTGCTATCGATACTGTCGCACTGAATCTTTTTCCTGGGGAAGTAGTTTCGTATCTCGCTGCTAACAAATTTTTTGAAGATGATGAAGTTAATCGTACCAATACAACTAGATATCCGAATGAGTACTTAAATTCGTTGGATCCTACTGGACTACCACCCTTTAAGTTGGACTTGAAAGTAGGATGCCCAATAATGTTGCTGAGAAACATTGCCCCAAAGGATGGACTTTGTAATGGAACCCGACTGATGGTTGTCGAGTGTAAATCGCGTGTATTTCAAGCTCGAATTCTGACCAGAGATAAATCTAGAGATTTGGTCTTCATTACGAGAATATCATTAACTCCGTCATCTTTGAAACTACCTTTTACGATGACGAGATGGAAATATCCAATCCAGTTGACAAGCAGGGGTATTTGTAAAATACAACCACGCTAAAATAAAGAAATACACTGATTTAGTCTACAACTCCATTGTAAATCTGCAATTTGTATTACAATGCCAGTATTTATACAATATGACTAATCTTTGATAAGTTGTGCTATTTTGAGCTGTAATATGTGCAGATTATTGTTTTGCTGGGTGCCGGAATCAATAACAGGATAAAAGAAAAGCTAGATTATAAGAAAGGCAATTCAAAGATGAAAAGTGTAGTTCGAGCGATCGAAGACACCTCAAGCGTTCGAGGGTTCGATCGATTGAAGGTTGTTCAAGCGCTTGAAGATTGCAGAAGTTCAATTGATCGAGTAATGTTCAATCGATCGAACATGGCTTTTATTAGAACTTACGCGCACGCAGTAGAGACGGAGTTTTTAGCCCTAGCTCTAGGTTTTAGCATATATATTCGTTTTGTTTACGTCCAAAAGGATGCCCACTTTACTTCTTATCAGTTTATAGAGAGACTTAGAGAGTTTTACATTAGTTTTGTAGGTCTCAAGTTTGATATTGCTTGTTTCTTGGTTTTTCTGCAAGTTTGATCTTAATATAACGTTCCAAGTTCTGTTATATTATGTTATTTACACTCTTTCAGTAGTTTCATTAGTTATAATCTATTATAATCATAGTTTTGCTTGCACGTAGTGATAAAACCATAGTTTCATAGTTTTTCCATGTTTAAATCACAACCAAACAAAGCCTTAATGAATATTTACGTTAAAAAAGAATCTGAGTCACTCCAGACCATGTCTGAGTAGTCCTAGGGTTGGGAGATCACAATGAAACAGTGATTTCCAGCCTCTGCCATGCAGCATTTTGAGACCTGTGTTTGATCGATCGAAGTTAGTTCGATCAATCGTACCAGGGTACAGTCAAGCGATCGAATACAGTTCGATCGATTGAGAGGTGATGAGGTTCGATCGATTGAAAGCGCGTCGATCGATCGAACTCTCTGATTCTTGAGAATATCCTATACAGTATTCCTAGATTTTCTGCTTTAGAGTTTTGTTATCAAACTGTCCCCAAATGCTCAGTTTGTCAAAACAGTCTCTGAACTTAAGGCCTTAATGCATTTTTCTTCAATATCTTTTGCAAACCACCTTCAATGCTAACACCATTGTAGGTGCGATTCTTAACTATTATTTTAAACCACTTTCACGTGTTTTAAATTAACTATGATGATATAGTCCCGGTCATGAAAGGGCTATGGATTCTTTATTCTAAGAGAAATACGGAATACTGTAGAAAATGTTCACCATTGAACTTTAATGCAACTGCATGGTAGATGGCTAGGTCGCTGTGGATTCGTGTGGTCCCAACACTTCCCTTTTTATTAAGTAAAAACACGGTTTTAAAATATCGCTTTAGTTAATTAGTTAATCATTAGATTAAGTTAATTTAGTTGCTTTATTTTTAGTAGTTGATAATCGTAGAACTCCGTGTTCTACACTTTCCTTAAACATTGATTTTTATTTTCTTTTTTAGAGTCTAATCTAGGTACTTAGTTTCCAACCTTCCCTGTGGGATCGACCTAGTCTTAACCAGATTACTACTTGCACGTCTACCTACACTTGGGTATAGCACATAAGCGCACACAAATTATTCCCGTGTCAAGTTTTTGGCGCCGTTGCCAGGGAAGGCAACTAGCTAACGCTTAGATTACCTCAATTTATCTTTACATCTTTCTATTTTCCTTTTTCTCTTTCATCTTTAGTTTAAAACCTTTTAGGATTTCTTCCCTTTCATGTCCAATAATTCCATTGAAGAAATGCATGGAAATCTATTCTACTCATCTGATTCCTCTAGTTCTATTAATCATGTAGCTACACCTACAGATTCCATGGCTGATAATCAAAGTGAAAATAGTGAGAATGCAGTTGTGCTTAACGAGTCATTACGTCCTTTAGGCGATCTTATGCACCCCGACCACGCACCTACGCCTTCTTGTATTCTCATTCCACCCCATACGGGCGAATTCCAATTTTACAACAGAATGATTCAACTCCTTCCAACCTTCCACGGAATGGAGAGCGAAAAGGCATATTTATACGTCAAAGATTTCGAGGATATTTGCAAAACATTTCGCAGAATTGTCCTATAGATGTGACACGCCTAATGCTATTTCCCTTCACCTTAAAGGACAAAGCAAAAGCGTGGCTACTCACTCTCAAGCCAAATTCAATTTTCACCTGGCATGCGATGAACACTGTGTATTTAAAGAAATTATTTCCACCTCGCATGACCACTGAACTTAAACGTCAAATTAATTCCTACAAACAAAAGAGCAATGAAACCTTCACTCAAACTTGGGAACGTTTCAAGGATATGTTTCTCTCATGCCCACATCACGGGTACTAGAAATGGCGAACCATCAGCTTCTTTTACGAAGGACTTAATGGTGAATCAAAGAAACTAGTTGAAACCATGAGCTCAGGCCCATTTCTTTGCAAAAACACCTAAGAGGCAGAAGCCCATTTCGAGCGGTTAGCCGAACATGCTCACGAATGCTCTAGTTCTAAAGACATCTCACGCGCTCAGATATCAGGTGTAGAGGAGAAAAGTATATATCAGCTAACAAGCGAAGATCACCTAATGACCAAATATGAAGAACTAGCAAAGAAAGTGGAGGAGTTAGGAATGAAAGGAGAGAGTTCTAGGCAGATTTTGCCTGAAGAACCATGTGGTACATGCAACATGTTGGGACATACTACTCAATATTGTCCCAATGTGTTGTACTTTCAAGAGCAAGCCCCCATTTAAATGAATGCCATGCAAGGGTATAGGGGGCCTGGTAATTCCTATAACAACAATAACTTTCAAAATAATAACAATCGATGGAATCACCCCAGTTTTGATTGGAAAAATGATGCTGGGAACCAAAATCAATATCAACAACAACAGCCCTACAACAACAATAATCAATGTCAAGGGCAATACAATACACAGTCCCAGCCATTCAATTAAAATAGATCAAACAAATATAACCAAGCTCAACCCTCTAATAATCAATAGTCAAACATGTATGTGCCACTACACAAAAAGGTACAAGAAGAAGATCCACTCTCTAACGCGAATTTGACACAACAATTAATTCAAGTGATGAGTAAAATGTCTACAACGTTAGAGAGAATTGATGCATGACAAGAGGGGTCGTGTGGAACGTTTCCTGCCCAACCACTTCAAAACCCTAAGGGATACAATAATGGTCCCAATAATCAAGAACACACAAAATCCGTGACTACTCTGAGAAGCGGCAAGATTATAGGGTAAAACATGCCCCTCTCTACTCCTTAAGAGTACGAGGAGGACGAAGTGGTAAATAAAAACAAACCTTCAATTTAGGAAGAGGAGCCATCCACTAATAATGAATCATTATAAATAAATGATTAAGCTCCTAAAGAAGTAGAAAAAGTTGAGAGAAGGCCCGAAAAGGAGCCCGTTAACGATGAATTACCGAAATGCCCTTTCCCTGCACCTTATCCTTAAAGGTTAAAGAAGGCCAAAAATGAGGCAAATAATCAGGAGTTCTTGGAATTGTTTAAACAAGACAAAATAAACATTCCACTCCTTGATGTTATTAAACAAGTACCGGCCTATGCTAAGTATCTCAAAGACTTATGTATGGTCAAAAAGAGGCAAAGTGTGAAGAAACATGCTTATGTCGCATGCCAAGTAAGCGCAATCATTCAAAATGAGTTGCCTCCGAAACTTAAAGACCCCGATACTCCCACTGTCTCATGCCTAATTGGGAATCAAAGAATAGACAACGCACTCCTCAATTTAGGAGCAAGCGTAAACCTGCTGCCATATTCAGTTTACAAACACTAGGCTTAGGTGAACTCAAACCTACCCGAGTTGCACTACAACTGGAAGATAGGTCAGTTAAATACCCTAGAGGAATACTGGAGGACGTTCTCGTTCAAATAGACTCATTTGTCTTCCCGCTTGATTTCGTGATCTTAGACAATGAACCTGTGTCTAATCCATGTGCACAAATCTTGGTGATATTCGGACGCCCATTCCTCAACACAATTGATGTCACAATAAAAATAAGAAGTGGCATAATGACCATCATATTCGGGAACATGAATTTAAATGTCAAAATATTTTCAAATCCACGACCTGAAGAATACAAGGATGAGGAGGAAGTTAACTACATCGAAACAGTCATTGAATATGAGGTCGATTTGGTCCATTATAAAGATCCTTTGGAGGTAGTAGTGGCACAATTTGATGCCATCTACCAACCTAAAAACTCTACCCCATTGGACGGCGACCTAAATCTAACTTGCCTGATGATGGAAACGAAAGAGGAGGATAAAGTTGTGTGGATAGCACCATACGAACCATTGCCTCCCAAAACAAAATAGTCATGCCCTCCAACTTTCAATTTTCGAATTTTGAATTAAAGGAGCTCCCAAAAGAGCTCAAATACGCTTTCCTAGGGACTGAAAAGACTTATCCTGTCATAATCCCATCTACGTTAAATTCTAAACAAGAGGATAAGTTAGTCAAAATGTTGAAACAACATAAGGATGGACTATTGTCGACCTCAAAGGCATAAGTCCGTCTGTTTGCACCCATAAAATATATCTGGAGGAAGACGCTAAACCTTCGCGACAAATGCAAAGGCGTCTGAATCCCAACATGCAAGAAGTAGTCAAAAAGAAAGTTCTAAAACTACTGGATGTTGGGATTATATATCCTATTTCTGACAGCCCTTGGGTTAGCCCAACCCAAGTGGTGCCCAAAAAGGTAGGTATAATGGTAATCCCAAATAAAGACGGCGAATTGGTACTAACACGCGTCCCCACTGGATGGCGAATCTGTATTGATTGCCAAAAATTGAATACTATGACCCGGAAAGACCACTTTCCATTACCATTCATGGATCAAATGCTAGAACGAGTGGCGGGTCATAAGTACTATTGCCTTCTGGACGGATACAGTGGGTATAACCAAATTAAAATCGCTCCTGAAGATCAGGAGAAAATAACTTTCACATGTCCGTTCGGTACTTTTGCTTACCGTTGTATACCTTTCGGTTTATGCAATGCACCTGCTACATTTCAGTGGTGCATGTTAAGTATTTTTAGCGATATGGTCGAACAGATACTCGAAGTCTTCATGGACGACTTTTTTGTGTTCGGCCATAGTTTCGAAAACTGTCTGGAAAACCTTGAACGTGTATTAGCCAGATGCAAGGACAAACACCCGGTACTAAACTGGGAAAAGTGTCACTTCATGGTGACCAAGAGAATTGTCCTCAGCCACATTATTTTTGATAAAGCTATCCAAGTAGATAAAGCGAAAATCGATATAATTTCGAACCTACCTGTCCCCCGTACAGTCAAAGACATCCGATCTTTTCTAGGGCACGTGGGATTTTATCGTCGCTTCATCCAAAACTTTAGTGCAATATCCCGACCACTCTATCAACTGCTCGTTAAAGATGCACCATTTGAGTGGTCGGAAAGCTGTCAAACATCGTTTGACGCACTAAAAAAACACCTTACCTCTGCACAGATAATACAGGTACCCGACTGGGGTTTGCCATTCGAACTAATGTGCGATGCTAGTGACTATGCCATTGGTACAGTCCTAGGACAGAGGAAGGATAATAAGTCTTATATAATCTACTATGCTAGTCGAACACTTAATGAAGCTCAAATAAATTATATGACTACCGAAAAAGAGCTACTGGCAATAGTCTTCGCTCTAGATAAATTCAGGTCATATCTGATAGGGTCCCCAATCGTCTGTTTTACGGACCACTCGGCCCTCAAGTACCTCCTATCTAAGAAGGATGTGAAACAAAGGCTTATCCATTGGATACTCCTACTCTAAGAATTTGATATCACGATCAAGGATAAAAAGGGAGTAGAGAATGTGGTCGCTAACCATTTATCTCAGTTAACATTTGTTGACAACACTGAACCCAAACCGATTAAGGATGAATTCCCAGATGAGCAACTGATGACTGTTTCCAATTTGCCCTGGTACGTGGATATAGTAAACTATATAGTTACGCGAGAAACCCCAAGTCATTGGTCAAATCAAGACAAAAAACGGTTCCTCTCTTGCACACATCACTTCTTCTTTGATGACCTGTACTTATTCAAATATTGTGCTGATCAGGTCATCCGACGTTGCGTTCCCAATGAGGATATAACCGTGATTTTAGCTTCATGCCACTCCGAAGCTTGCGATGGCCACTTTGCTTCACAAAAGACCGCATAGAAAATCCTACATAGCGGTTTCTATTAGCCAACCATATTCAAGGATGCCCACGAATTTTGTAAATCGTGCCAACGCTGTCAAAAGCTAGGTACAATCTCAAAACAAAATTCAATGCCTTTGACTCCCATAATCACAATCGAAATTTTTTATTATTGGGGCATAGATTTCATGGGCCCATTCCTGAAGTCAAATAACTGCGAATATATACTCCTTGCTATAGAGTATATCTTGAAATGGGTAGAGGCAATTCCAACAAGACGAAATGATCATAGAATAGTATTTCTTTCTTAAAAGAGAATATTCTTTTGCATTTTGGAACCCCAAAGGCATTAATTAGTGACCAAGGAAAGCACTTCTGCAATAGACCCTTGGAATCACTTCTCAAAATGTATGGGGTTAACCATAAAATTACCTTAGCCTACCACCCACAAACTAACGGGCAGGCAGAATTGGCTAACCGAGAAATCAAACATATTCTCGAAAAGATGGTTAGTTCAAATCGAAAAGACTGGGCATACAAGTTGACCGATGCTCTATGGGCATACCGTACTGCTTACAAGATAAATCTGGGAATGTCCCCGTACAGGCTAGTGTACGGAAAGGCATGTCACCTCCCTGTCAAAATTGAGCACAAAGTGTATTGGGCAACATGCTCATTGAACTTTGATATTAAAGAGGGAGGTCATCTCCGGAAACTCCAGTTAGCTGAATTGGAAGAAATACATCGCGATGCATACGACAACGCCAAAATACATAAGGAAAGGTTAAAGGCTCACCACGATAGAACGATCTTTCGTAAATCATTCGAGCCAGGACAAAAGTCTTATTATATGACTCCCACCTTCACCTATTTCCTGGAAGCTCTGCTCCCGGTGGATAGGACCATTCATTGTTAAGTTTGTTTTCCCACACGGGGCCGTTGAGCTTATAAATCCTAAGAACGACGAAAGTTTCAAGGTCAACGGAAAAAGATTAAAGTTGTTCTTAGAGAACTTCCAACTAGAAGCTGAGCACATCTAGCTGGATGAGCCCAGCTATTCCTCTACTTAAAAACACTAAAGAGTGTTCTCACACTGTTGTTGTATTTATTCCGTTTGCTGCACTTAGTTTGTTTTATTCATTTCTATCTTTTTGAATGTGTCATTGCATTTAACCCACTATTCTTTATTATCTATCCCCCGCAAGCTATTTAAAATGAGAAATCGTGATGGTCCACGGTCCATGTTTTCAATTGGTTCATGGGCTGATTCGGAAGATCAAAACCCCGCATGGACCGCTGACGAGATTGCATTTTGCTTTTCACTATACCAAGGTCTGGATGCTGATGATGTAGTTGACCTGACCCAAGGGTACATCCCTTACAATCCTACCCTCCTCCAAATTAACCCTTTTGCGAATATGGATATTGTAGAAGATGAAGGAGAACTAGAAGGGTATTTCGTTGGGGAAGTGGATGATGCACTCTTGGAACAATAGGAGAATGACTCGATGAAGAAGATCTATAGGATGTGGTGCCCAAATGCCATAATGATATCTTCACATATGTGGATGACTTCATTGTTGTCGAGTCGATTCCATATAATTATGTGCACATGAGCTATTTATTGTTTCGACTTCAATGCCCACTACCTGCTAGTGCACATGGTTCTATCACGCCAATAGTGAGGTTAACGCTTTGTCACATTTCATTTTTTTTCCGTCGAGTTTTGTTTATTCCTTTCTGTTAGTTCTTTCATTTGTTTTATTTACCTTCTTTCTTTTGTTTTTCTTCTGTTTGCCTTTGTCTAGGATTATCACTATGTTTCACAATGGTCTGCCAGTGTTCCTTCCGTACCAACTGTTTCATGGACTTGGACTTTATATAGGGTCTCCTGGTACTCCACCGTAAGAGAGCAAATAGCTGAGAAATTATTCTCCTCTATCAATGTCTCCATCCAGATCGCCTCTTGCATGTGCAATCAATTCTTTGGAGGATTCAGACACTATTGATGATATTCTGGATGCTTTCAGATCTTTCTGGAATCGTGAATTATCGTGTTTGGCCTCCAACTATGAAGATTTGGCAGAGCACGAAGCATTTGCGAAAGATGAAATTTTCATGCTCGAAGAATAGGGACTTGCTTCGGTTGTGTCGTGTCATTTGATTCATCTTTTCTCAATTGAAGTGTAATGTTGGACAAAGAACTGCCAGCTTTTGTTTTTAATTTTAGTTTTCTGTGTAATAAGGTCTTAAGTGCCAATTTGGGGATTATGATTTGCAAAATGGATGCTATTACGAAGTTATATTTATAAAATTTGTAATTTTCTATTATGATGATGATCTTTTCTGGCTTGCATGTCCTATGATTGAACTGTTCTTATCACTTCATGTATGTCCAGAGCAATCTTTATTAGTTGGGGGGTGCATCAATCTGTCATTCCAAGTGATCCAAGAATTCTCTAGTTCAATCGATCGAACCATTCTCAATCGATCGAATATGTACAATCCTCAAGCACTTTAGCAGGTCTCAATCGATTGAGAGTTCGATCGATCGAACATTCTTGATCGATCGAGACTTGTATTTAAACGAGGCATCCCCCATAATCTTCTTCAGTTTCTCTCTCCTACTCTCTCATTCAAGCGCTTAAGCTCAGAGAAAGAACTTGGGGCAATTTGACTCCTCCCTAGTCACACACATCGATTGGAAATCACAAGCCCCTATGACAATCATCATCATCTCATCCTCTCCTTTGTGAGTGCCGCGGTAAGGTTCTGAGAACCCCATATCTCCTTTTTCATTGCAAAGCATGAGAGGATGCCCCCCCCCCATTGGTTCTAAGACCATTTTATAGTAATCGTAGCTTAGGATTCTTTCTTGTTTGTTTTATTCCTACGTTATTTCTTGTCTTTGTGAAAATGCTGTGTTCGATCGATCGAACTGGGCTCAAGCGATAGAACACACCTTTGTTTAATCGATCAAAAATTCTTCAATCGATCGAACTGATGCAGAAGCAATTTGTTATTCTTTGACCCTGTTTGTCCTATTTTATTTAGTCTTTTCTTTTCATTTCCTATTTCAGGTTTCCCACCATGAATCCTATGACAGGCTATCATAGGGACAAGCCCTTTGACTTGACCATTCTGGACCTGCCATTCGATCATGGGTTCCGAAATAGGCTATCATAGGGACAAGCCCTTTGACTTGACCATTCTGGACCCGCCATTCGATCATGGGTTTTGGAATATGTTTGATCATTCTTGGTACACGCGGTTCTTTAGCCACCGCAAGGTCATGTTTGAGCGGCCCCTAGAGACGGTGTGGCTTTCAGCACCATGGTTCTTGGGAAAGATTCAGGCGATGCCACAATGGTATCAGATGTTGACCCAGCCTAGACAGGTTAATATCTCATGGGTGAGAGAGGCTGCTACCACAATGATTAAGGACCCAGTCGCACCATTCACGTGTCAATCCTACTTCTGTGGCCGAGAGATCATTTTTAGCCCTTTGACCTTGTCAGTTGCATTAGGCCTCCCTGAGGAGCCTGAGTGTGACTGTCCCCATAGGGTGGGTACTCCCGAGATCCCTCATTCTACCATAGTGCGTGAGATTACAGGCGGAGCTGTCTAATTCTGGAATAGCTCATCACTTATCGAGGACAGATATCTCATAGATGATTACCACATGCTCCACTTGGTGCCCAGTAATTGTATTTTCCCGACTTAATATCACAAGAAGATGGCAGGATGGTACGTTAGGGCATTGTACTCTGTGGGGATAGGGAAGCGGGTCTGCCTCTCGCGTTTATATATCGAGTTTTTGGTTCAGCCCACATGCTACATTTCTGGTAGGAAGCACTTGAAAGGTGCTTGGGGCATTCACAGTGTTGTGGACTGAGCTAGATTGCTCCCCCTCGCTGTTAATGCATCCCAGACTTCTTCGAGTAGATTTAGGAAAACAGCAGCCCGCCGCTCAGATGCACAAAAGAAAAAGAGGAAAGGGAAAAGAAAGGAGAAAGTCAGAGAGAAAAAGTAGCGGCGAGGAGGAACTGATACTAAGGGTGTCGCCTCTGGGATGCCGACAGAGGCTGAGGAGCTAGATTTAGAGGAGGAGGTTGATCCTATTGAGGAGGTTGCGCAGTTCGAGCTGAGACAGCGCTCTCAGGCTCAGGCTCAGGCCCAGGGAGAGTCGTCTTTCGTATCTCTCTAGACTCTCCATACATTGATTATTGAGGAGAGAGAGGCACGGATACGGCTCGAGGGCAAGATGGATCATATGACGACCTTATTGGAGGAGATCTTGATATAGATAGGGGTAGATCAGTCTATTCACACAGCTTCACATCCATCTACTGCCCCTTCTGCACCACCCACCACCGGTCCATCTTCTTCAGTTCCGCCACCATCTTCTGATCCTGTTGCTCCTTCATCATCTACTCCACCTCCACCGCTTGTTGATCCCTATGCCCCATCATCATCATCTGCACCATCTCAGGTCATGGTTGACCCATCATTCTCTACATCAACTGCCGCAACTGTGAGTGACCCGGCGACGGCTACTACTGTTGCTGAGGGTGGAGATGAGGATTCTCCTGCTACACCGATCGTAATTTTATCCGATGTTGGTGATGATTAGTTTATGTCCATCGAGTGTGGGAGTTTTGTTGTATTGTGTTTCTTACTGTTTTCTCTCTTCTCTCGTCGTTTTCTTTTGGATATGTGGATATTTTGGACTGTATGGCTATGGTTAGATACTTTTTATCACTACTCTGTTTTTATTGTTTTATCATCTTAGTGATCAATTTTTATTTAATGTATGGATCTCATGTGATATTATTTCATATTGATCTTGGATGCTTGGAATTTGTATGCCTTCTTTACAGATTGCTATGCTTGCGGTTATTGCTTTGCTTTATCAGGTGATATCTCTCTGTTAATTTTGAAAATCAACTAATGAGGACATCGCAATTTTCAGTTGGGGGTGGGATGTAGATAGATATTCACCTGCACATGTTTATACTTAGCAATCTAGATAACTTTATTGCACATATCATACAATCTCGTTTAGAATTGGATTAAATTTAAAAATTGAACAAATTGAAGAAAATTGAAAATTTCAAATTATTAAGGAATTTTTTAACTTAATTAGTGGAATAACTTTGAACTTTCACTCTTGTTTTGCTATTATCAAGCAATGATACATTCATATTATTCTCATCCCTTTATGAGTTAAGTTCACACATTTTTTTTTCTAGTTTCACTAGAATGATTGCATTTGTTGACCATTCTTGCATCCAACATCCATGTGCACGTGTTGAGTGCTATGTAGAAAACCTAAAACATGAGTTAATATGATTGTTGTGCTTAAAGAACGAGTAGTGGAAACCAATGACCCTTAGTGAGCTGTTGATCCAATCTTTGTTTCTGAGGAAATTTTCACATAAATTCAAATTATTTTGTCTTGAATATGCGTATTAAATTCGTTGCACGAGTTTCAATTAATTCTTTCCTTTCGGCTGCTTATTAGAGGAGAACATCCAGGATCTACCAACTAAACTCAATGAACACTGAAGTGCTAAAACTAAGAAATTAAGAAAATGATTTAAGCCATCGGTACCAATTTCCTACCACTATTCATATCCCTTACCCACACTGACTTAATATGCCCGATTCTATTATGAAATTCCTAATCCTTTACCTTGACCCCAATGGACTCTATTACGTACCTAAAATAAATAACTGCCAATGTGATTGGAAGAAGACTAGTTGTGAGAGCAAATGTTTAAAAAAAATGAACGGATGGAAGTGGTTGGAGATATAAAAAATATATATATATTATTAGACTCCATCACATGCTAAAGATGTGCAATTCTTTCTTCTCTCATCTCTATCCTACTATATTAAAATCAAAAAGTCAAAGTCTTAATGATTCTTAATAGATTAGTTTGAACATGAACGCGTAATCTGAGTTATCCACGGTATTTCGCTCCTCTAGTTAGCAGTATTCCATTCTCGAGACTATACACTCATGTTCGTCCTTTATAGAGTCTGATATAAAAGCATTAGCATCCAGAAAAATAACTCCTATCAAAGATTTCATAGCATGTGCGATCATTTTTAACTAAGTTCCAGAGAGACATTCAATTTTGAGTGTAAATCCACGTGAGAATTGAGTTGAAACTACAAGTTCTGAGGGTATGATAGTCTAAACAACTCTAAATAAAGTTTGATGCATAGCTGTTAACTTCACACACACACGGATACATGATTACGATACATATGTTATATTCATCTTGGTGACATGAGGGGCATGTGATTTCTTTCATGGATTAAATGAGGGTGATATGTTTTGTAGAGCTAAGTTGACAGTTGAATGCGAGGGAGTGTTTACAAGTTATTCTATATCTTTTTGAGCTTAAAATTGAGAATTTTGTGAGTATATTCACTGCAAACCCTCACGAGACAACACTTGTCCACTAGGGGGAATCTAGGGGTTTAATGGCTTGTTGCATTTGTTAAATGTAACTGTGATTCCTGCGAAAGTGAGTTAGGCAGTATTTCTTTCTATTTAGATTAGTTCAGTTTATTTTGTTTTATTTTAGTCGTTGTAGTAGTAGTATAACTTGTTTTATTTTCCGCTCTATTGCTAGGGACTAGCAATTCGCTAGTTGGGGGTTGTGACAAGCGGGGGTATTTGTAAAATACAACTGCGCTAAAATAAAGAAATACACTGATTTAGTCTACAACTCCCTTGTAAATCTGCAATTTCGATTACAATGCCAGTTTTTATACAATATGACTAATCTTTGATAAGTTATGTTGTTTTGAGCTGTTATCTATGCAGATTACTGTTTTGCTGGGTGCAGGAATCAATAACAGGATAAAAGGAAAGCCAGATTATATGAAAGGCAATTCAAAGATGAAAAGTGTAGTTTGAGCGATCGAAGACCCCTCAAGCGATCGAGGGTTCGATCGATCGAAGGTTGTTCAAGCACTTGAAGATTCCAGAAGTTCAATCGATCGAGTGATGTTCGATCAATCGAACATGGCTTTTATCAGAACTTATGCGCACGCAGCAGAGACGGAGTTTTTAACCCTAGCTCTAGGTTTTAGTACATATATTCATTTTGTTTACGTCCAAAAGGATTCCCACTTTACTTCTTATCAGTTTATAGAGAGAGTTAGAGAGTTTTACATTGGTTTTGTAGGTCTCAAGTTTGATATTGCTTGTTTCTTGGATTTTCTGCAAGTTTGATCTTAATATAACGTTCTAGGTTCTGTTATATTGTGTTATTTACACTCATTCACTAGTTTCAATAGTTATAATTTGTTAAAATCATAGTTTTGCTTGGACGTAGTGACAAAACCATAGTTTCATAGTTTTTCCATGTTTAAATCACAACCAAACAAAGCCTTAATAAATATTGACGTTAAAAACGAATCTAAGACACTCCAGACCATATATGAGTAGTCTTAGGGTTGGGAGATCACGATGAAACAGTGATTTCCAGCCTCTACCATGCAGCAGTTTGAGACCTGTGTTTGATCAATCGAAGTAAGTTCGATCGATCGTACCAGGGTACAGTCAAGCGATCGAATATAGTTCAATCGATTGAGAGGTGATGAGGTTCGATCGATCTAAAGCACGTCGATCGATCGAACTCTTTAATTCTTGAGACTATCCTATGCAGTATTCCTAGACTTTCTACTTTAGAGATTTGTTATCAAACTGTCCCCAAATGCCCAGTTTGTCAAAACAGTCTCTGAACTTAAGGCCTTAAAGCATTTTTCTTCAATATCTTTTGCAAACCTCCTTCAATGCTAACACCATTGTAGGTGCGAGTCTTAACTATTGTTTTAAACCGCTTTCACGTGTTTCAAATTAACTATGATGATATAGTCCCAGTCATGAAAGGGCTATGGATTCTTTATTCTAAAAGAACTATGGAATACTGTAGAAGATGTACTCCATTGAACTTTAATGCAACTGCATGGTAGATGGCTAGGTCGCTGTGGATTCATGTGATCACAACACTTCCCTTTCTATTAAGTAAAAACACAGTTTTAAAATATCGCTTTAATTAATTAGTTAATCATTAGTTAAAGTTAATTTAGTTGCTTTATTTTTAGTAGTTGATAATCGTGGAACACCGTGTTCTACACTTTCCTTAAACATTTTTTTTTTATTTTCTTTTTAGAGTCTAATCTAGGTACTTAGTTTCCAACCTTCCCTATGGGATCGACCTGGTCTTAACCAGATTACTACTTGCACGTCTACCTACACTTGGGTATAGCACATAAGCGCACACAAATTATTCTCGTGTCACCGTTGGCATATGCCATGACGATAAATAAACCTCAAGGACAATCTGTGAAGTATGTTGGGGTAGATTTGCACACACCAGTATTTAGCCATGGACAACTATATGTTTCACTATCCCGATGTACAAATTTTGATCGTGTAAGTGTTCTTCTACCAGAAGATGGTGTAGATACTACGATAAACATCGTTTACCCAGAGGTTTTGTTATAGTGTTATTCTTTAGTATAAAGGTAAATTATTCTAATTTTAATAAATTACAAACTCTTGAAAAAAAATTTTCAATTTACTTACATTTAAATATTTGTAGGTCTGGAACAAAATGTGCAGGGACACCGAGTTGATAAACAAACCGAGGCTTTTCATATGGAAAGGAAATTGTTAGGTAAGTTAAACTTATCTATAAAAATTAATTTTAATAATAGTGGTACACATTTTTAGTACTAATTTCTTTGTTGAATACATATACAGCTTGCTGTGTATATTCCTCACATGGGAAGGTGTATTGTATTGGATACAACTTCGTTGATGAGGAAAATGTATGGTTGGACGCCCGAAGATCATAAAAGATCATCGAGGAAATGAAAATCATAATTCTCTTTTTATGTTCTTTATATTTGTATCAGTAATGAATCTTATTGTCATATTTTAGAATTTTAGCATGCAAGACTTTTCTGTTTATAATATTTCAGAATTTTAATGATGGATTATGTTATTTTTTCTTTGTTGCTAAAACATTAAGGTACAACAATAAAAAGTATGTTTGGTTTTTATTATATATAGATAGGAATGAAATTTTGTATCTAATATAAGACCATCTATATTGGATGAATGATGTATAGCTAACAACCAAATACATGTATTCAAATCAAATAGATAGTGCTTGTAGGAATGGGCAATACTAATTGAATTTTCCAGTTGTAGTATTACTGGATAAGTGTATCGTATCCTTCTCTCTTTGTTGTTAAAATACACATGGAATTGTATTAAGTGTCGATCGCACATGGAGTTAAATACTGAGTGAATGCCTGAGTGAATGCACGTGTGCTAGAAGTTTTTGGTAATGCATGTTCACATGATCTAACATCGAAATAACAAAGTTGACTTTGTCGAATTTTTATGATGAACTTTTTTTTTAAAGTTATAATTTTATAAATCCTTTTTTTTCCGGTAATTATGGGTGTATCAAAACTGATCGGTTCGGTCGATTTTCAAAAATTTTTGTGCAGTGGAAAAATCAAATCGAACTGAACATTTATACTAAATCGAACCGAATCAAGTCGAACCGAAACCGATCGGTTTGACTAAAAATTGCACTGAACCGAACCGAACAATTTTAAACCCTACCGATAGTGCCCTCGGGCACGGGCAATATTAAACCTATGCCATAAGACGATATATACGAACGTATACTAGGTTTACAAATAATGTATAAACATAAGTTTATTGAAGTGTTATTTATTTATATCAAAATTCGCACCTCATTATTTATCAAATAATGTAAAAATAATAAGGGCTTTTCAGATATAAAGACAAAATAGAGGACTTTTATGTCCGGAGGTCCTTCCAAAAAACAATTGTAGTGACTGATCCCTAATAACTTTTTAGTCCCAAAAATACCATTTCAATAAGTGCCCTTTCAGTTGGAGCTTTTCCATAGATTCAAATTTCAAAGTTCTCGATTCCTAAAATCTCTCCAGATATCGAGCATTGATCCAAACTTCCCCAAAAAACCGAGTCCCTCAACTTCGATGAATCGCCTTTCATCGCACATTGTCGTTATCATCTCCAGTAGCGCATGAAGCTTCTCTTTCCTTTATTTTCTTGCTCGTTCGAGTTTGTTGATTATTCTTGAGGATTTGTTGAAGCACATGTACATCTTTCTCAAATTTCGGTAAATAGGATCGTCACATTTTTCCAAAATACTTTTGAGAATTTTCAAAAAGTGATTGATTTAAAAATGAAAAAAAAAAAAAAGTGTTCTCAATAGTGTTTTTCCAAAATACTTTTGAGAAGTTTTAAAAAAATGTTATGAATGTACACAAGATCGTCAATTTTGAGTACATTTGTGAATTTCACAAAATGGCGCACTGAAAACTTTAAGTAGTTAAATTTGTGTTACTGAAAATAACATTTCAAGTATTATAATAGACTGTATTAAATGATTATATTCAGTAAAAAAAATTGCACTCAAAGTATTTAGTAGATTTTGGGCTACTTTTCAATTAACTGGTGCATTATTTCATTTTCACCATTTAATTGGATTATCAAATAGACCCAAAGTGTTAGATTAAAAAAATTTTAAAGTGTTTCTAAATAGTGTTTTTCTTAAATATTATGAATGAAAAACATCTTCACAATTTTCAAAAATACTTTTGAAAACTTTCACAACGTGTTAGAAAAATATAAAAAATTAAAATAAGTGTGTCAACAGTGTTTTTCCAAAAAAGCTTATGAGAAATATTACAAAATATTTCGAGTGTACTATGAGGTTGTTTGGCTGAGCGATCCAACAGCTTCTCGCTAGCTTTTGGACTAAAAACGTGGTGGTGGGTTGTTTGGCTAAACTTCTTGTAGACACCCCATTTTGTCGGCTATCAGATTTAGGAGACCCATAGCTTGGTGATTCACAATGATCGTAAAAGACTCAAAAGGACTCCTGGAAGTCAGCTCTATCTCTCAGAATGCTCAGATTGACCAAAATGCCCCTAAAAGCCCGAAAACTCCCAGATTTTGTCCCGAAGTTCTGAAAACATGCTATGTCGTAACAAAAATGATAAAATGAGTTTTTAAGTAAAACCGGACGAAATCGTCAGCTCCCAGAGACCCCCGGAAGTCCCGAAAGTTCCCCGAAAGTCCCCGTTGGCCGGTTTGACCAAGGTTTGACCAGGTTTGACCAAGTTTGACCAAAATCGTCCGAATTCACCGGAATTATTAGAAAAGTATTAAAATTAGTTTTAAAAGAGAATCGAGCGAAAACGTCAGCTCCTGAGAGCTCTCGGAGGTTCCCAGAACTTCCCGGGAATCCAAGGTTTGACCAGTTTGACCAAGATTTGACTTTGGAATCGGGGCACCGAAACAATTTTCAAATATTTTTCATGGATATTAGAGGTCAATATCTTTCCAACGGTATATCGCACATAATTCCTGGATTTAAAACGAATTTATTTTGAATTTCCGAAGGCAAAAAAGGCGATCAAATCAGCTTTTATCGCGAATACCGCAAAACTTTTCAAAGTGACCTATTCCCAAACTATTTGTTATGTAAAGTAGACTCCATTACCTTTCCAACGGTATATCACAGCCTCAATTTGGAGTTCGTATGCATTTTCTGTGAATTTCGGACAAAATAGGGCCTTTTCGCGAATATCGGAAACTCTGGGGGCCTAAACATAAATTTCTGGGCGTCTGAGGAGCAGTGCCGCCGCGGCACTGGTCCACTGCCGCCGCGGCACAGGCCCAGTGCCTCCGCGGCACTCAACCCTCGCAGAGTCCATTTTTGTAATTTTTTTGGGGGTCCAATTTGATTAATTGAAAACCAAAACGACGTAGTTTTATGTTCACAGATGTTTGAGACCAATGGGAACACTTCTAAAATCCCAAAAACACCCCAAATTGGCCTATATAAACCCCCCATTTCTCTTCGTTTTGGGGGGGCCAAGTGCAAAGCTTGAAAAGTTGTAGAGAAGAAGAGAGATAGAGATAGGTTTAGAAGAAAGAAAGGGAGCTTCTCCCATTGATTTTCCATAAGAAAGTGAGTTTTATTCTTGTTTTCTTCCATTATCCTTCTATATACTTCACATTCAAAGTCCATTCCAACCCTCATTCTTGAGCATTCATGAGATAGGAAGCTACTTCCATGTCCAAATGTCAAAATCTATGAGTGAAACACCAAGCTACAAGTCCAAAATCACATTGATTATCATCTATTGATTGCTATTTACTTGCTTGTTTATATATATGTTCATCCCTTCTTACCTCATTTCTTTTTATTTTTCTTTATTTACTTACTTGTTCTTCATCATCTAAATGATGACATGAAGTTTGAGGTGAGTGAATCCTTATGGATAGTAGCTCTTAACCTCAAAAACATGTTTGATAGATGATGATTATAACTTCAATACCTCCAAGGTATTCTTGAAGTGTATTGAAGTTATGTTCTAATGAGAATAAATCTTTCCAACAATCTTGGAGGTTCTTGATGATGAGTTTGATGTTGGCATTTTAAGTGGCTATAACCTTCATTGAGTGTTAAAAATATACTTTCAAAACCACTATTTCAAAACCCCTTTTAAAACCCTTCATGTTAATCTCAAGAGAGAAAACTCTAGCTTTTCCCAAAATCTTCAAAACAGTGAGTCAAAACAGTGAGTGAGCTGAGTTCAAAGATTTCTTTAGAACTCAATACTCAACATATATATGCAAGGCCACTTAGAAAGTCTTCCTAACTCATTGGAGAACACCCATGATTGTTGGTTTGACTTGGAAGCACTTGAAAATGGTTCATTCTTGCCCAAATATTCTCTCTAGATATTCTGTTTTTATAGTCACAGCAGCTTGGTCTACTTTCAACTTGTTTTACAGAAAACTTTTCCAAAACGAGTGGTCCTAACTTATTTTTCCCTTGAACTTCAATGTCTTAGGGAAAGTTCTGTATAAAATGGGCCTCTAGATCATTCATTTTCATTTTCTAAGATTTTCTAACATTTCAGTCGACAGTACGGACTCTGTTTCTGAATGACCTTCGTTGTTTATATGATTTCTCTCAATCTATAATAGTTATTAACGATTAGCTTTTTGGGTGTTCTAGACACAATAAGGAACATCTCCATAAAAAATCATGCATTGAAAACATTCTTAACCCCTCTTTTCAATTTTCCAAAGACCTAGTCACTGTTCTGTCCACTATTCACAGCAAGTACATTTTAACTTTCATTCTTTGATTTGATGCTTATATGCATTCCAAATTAGCTCATATCTTAGGAAGTAGTTTATGCTACATTTGTACATATCCCATGATGATTTCATTCATTCATTCATACACATTATAGACTTCTAAGTCATTTTAGGAATCCATGAACACAAAGCACACTACAACCTTGGCACATTCTAGATACATACCTTGCATCCTTGCAAGATTTGGGGCTTTTGTAACTCCTAATCTAAGAAGATTATAAGGAATGAACTTGATCACACGTTCACGCTTCCCCCGATCCAATCATCCTTTCTCATCCATCCCGGGGATTGAGAGGTCTTCTTTTCTTAGAGATTAACATGCATCATACTAGCTTGCTAGGCATATTTTGATTTCTTTGTTTATTTGTTTCAATAACAATTCATGTCCCCCTTTAGATTAGGAAGTCTTGATTATTTGATACATTATTAGCCAATTTTTCCTAGGTTTATTTGTGTGATCTTTCACTTTACATTGTGTGATATTTGGCTTAGATCTTATGAATGATATCTTATCTTTAGATCTTCCATTTCAAATTTTCTTATGTGATGTAATATACTATCATAGTATTATTTGTCGAACCAAACATAGTATAAGATGATTATTTGGATGCTAATTGAGGCCCGTCGAAAGACGGGGCGAGTTGAGGGTGTTTTAGTCGCGACAAAGGCTCCTTCCTCTCTCGTACCAAAACCCCGAACCAAGTTCTTTGGTTATGAAGGGCCGATGCCCTTTATCCATTTGGGTGAGTCAAAATTAGGTTTCTTGGTTCCTTAAAGACCAAGTGGCGACTCTGTATCTGTTTTCAACAGACCTTTTCTCTTTCCTTGATTAAAAAAATCAAACAAGTTTCGAAAACATAACGAAGCGGTGGAATCCCGGTATCCACAATCTGGCGACTCTGCTGGGGATTTTATTTTCAAAACAAAATAATACAGAGGTTTGACTCATAAGAAGCATCCTTGAAATCATCTTTTTACTGTGTATGGTTCACCGCATTGCACTCTGCATTTTACCCTCTCGACTGTGTCTGAAACGCGGCACTGACATTGTTCAGGTCTTGCTGTGCTAGGGCACAAGTCACCGTTGATACTGTACCTTCCAAGGTATATCAAAAAGAGTAAACACTTCCGTACTGTCTCTCTGACGGTATATTGGAACTCTCGTCAACGGACCCTCTTTGACTAAACTCAGCCTTTGCATATAGATTCCTGTAGAACCTTTCATAGGACTGTTGATTTATCTTTTCAGATAGGACAATGTGATATAACTGTTGTATGCCCTGACGGGATTACCTGCGCGGTGTAGACGCTTATGTGGCATAAGGCAGAACTTCTTTCTTATGATCCCCAAGGCAATCACTCACATGTGATCACATTGAGTTGACCTGCCTAGGCACCATGACAAGGATGTCTGCTCCATGTTCACAAAGATATACACCGCAAACCTTGTTTGTTGGTCCTAAGACATAGGAGTATGAAAACTAGCTAGACATTATGATCACCATCATAACATGTTCCTCCCAGAAACTCTATCCAGATATCCCAGATATAACCATATTAACCAGTTTTTTTTAGAAACTCTGTCTAAATCTCCCTGATTTCCCAGATATACCAGTTTCTCCCAGAAACTCTGTCCTATCTCCCAGAAACTCTATCCAAATTTCCTAGAAATATCCAAATTACCTATTTTCCCAGAAGCTCTGCCCAAATCTCCCAGATTCTCCAAAAATCCCAGCATCTCTGCCCAAATCACCCAGAAATGCCCAGATATACTTGTTTCCCCTGGAAACTCTATCCATATTTCTCAGAAATACCCAAAATACCAGTTTCTCCTAGAAGCTCAGTCCAAATCAACCAGAAATCCCTATTTATCCTAAAAACTCAAATGACTTCTAGAAATTTCTCCGAATCTTCCAAATCCCTGTTTCTCCCAGAAACTCTGTCCAAAATCCCCGAAGTATCCCGGAAATCCCTGTTATCCCTTGGTGATCATACTGGAAAGTAAAGTTGGCACACTCTATATGGTTAGGACCTTATTTGCTTAACTGCTATCTGTTATAAAGAGGAGCATCATGTAGATTAGGACTTACATCCGCATGCTTGTCTCATTTACATACACCGTTCCCATTAATCTGCGCACACTGTCTCGACCATTCTTGCACAAGTCAGTCCACGTTTGTTAAACATCACTGTCTTTGTCTGTCTAAAGCCATCACTGTCAAAATCTGATCTAGTCCTCTCAAAATCTGTCACGTCTACATAGATTCCCGGAGTCAGCAGCTAGGATCCTTGTCTTAGGTCAGAAGTTCGAACAGTCGTTTGGTCAACATCTGCCCACCAAGTTACTTCAGCATGAATCAAGAAGAATTAGAAAATAAGGTCACTGTGTTGGGAACAACCATAAGCCAGCAATCTGATCGCCTGGCCCAAGTTTTGAGTTTCATGGAAGAATTGAAGCAGCAGCGGCCGCAACCTCCGCCCGGGTTTCCACCACCAGGGTTTGAACCACCCCCACCTAAGAATAATGGGGAGGAAGACTGGTTTCAAGGGGTCCCACCATTTGCGTATGAGAAGAAGCTTCAAGAGAAAATGGATAAGGTTGACAAGTTGGAAAGCGTACTGAGGAAAAGCAAGGGGGTCGATGATTACATGTTAGACCTGGAAGGCCTCTTTGAGCCCATCAAGCTGAAACTGCCAGAGAATTTCAAGATGCCTGCCATCGACCGTTTTGACGGAACAGGGAATCCAAAAAGTCACATCAAGTTGTGCATGGGCATCTTCCAATTGATGGGCTGCACTCATGAGCACATTGCGATGCTATTCCCGCAAACCCTTAAGAATGCCGCACTATCCTGGTTCCTAACCCTTGAAGCCTCCAAGACCCGAGTCTGGGAAGACGTTGCTAGAACTTTTATTGATCACTACTCTTACAACCAAGAGTTTGATATCACCATCCGGGATCTAGAGACTACCAGGCAGAACTTCAATGAGTCCTTCACTGCGTTCTTGAGCAAGTGGAGGAATAAAGTGGCTCAAATGATCCACAGACCTGTTGAGAAAGAGCAAGTACGTATGCTGGTTAAGAATATGTAACCAGTATATCATGACAAACTATTCTACCAATCCATCTCCACATTCGAAGAGCTATTTGAAATAGGCACCAGAATAGAGGATGCCATCAGAGAAGGAAAGTTCAAAAAGGATGAACCCCAACACCAGTCCAAGAGACCTAACTACTCACTGGACTCCCCGGATATCAATGCACTTAGCAACCAATCAATGGCCTGCGCCCTTCGTCCATGCCAGTCCATTCCGCCAAATCGCCCAAAAGGCCCTCGTGAATTCTCCAAACTTGATGTTCCTCTTTCTACAGCCTTGGACCACCTACTCAAAAAGGGCCACCTGCAGCTCCTCCCTCATAAGCCGCTACCAGATCCTATACCCTCCCACTACAACATGAGCCTACGATGTGCTTATCACCAAAATCTAGGCCATACCACCGATCAGTGCATCCACCTCCGCCATGACATTCAGAACCTTATAGAAGATGTCCCGTATCCTAATCCCATCCACTATCTTGGCTTGGACCAACCGATCGAATGATCCCTTCCGTCGATGCTAATGAATGTTGAAGCTACGCAGTAAAGTGATGGTGTTTGGAACTTCTGCTAAAAATAATAGAATAAGAATAATAAATGGGTCGCAAAGACACTCCATTTGAGACCAGGTCGAGTCAAGTTGAGTCTGTTCTATGTTCCGAGTCCATTTCAATTCTAGTCTTGTGATCAAGTCTATCTGTCATCAAGTTGTTAATCTGTAAACCTTCTCTATTGATGGAATGAAATCTCATTTTGCTTAATCTGATGTGCCTAGTCATAAATGCATGAATCACTAAACTAAAGTGTCACTTTTCAAATTACCATGGATATTACTCTGCTAATAATCTTTCTACGACGAAACAAAAAAGAATCCTGAAAGGTTAAAGTCGATTTCACGCTAACACTGATGGAGAGCTGAGAATTGAATAGTCTTACTTTAAGAATTTAAAGATGCTCTTGCCTCAATCTTGAAAAGACATACTTGAAACTGACTTGGGGCTTGCCCAACACCCCTTTTCCACCATTTCGAAGCCTTAAGCCCAATCCAATTGGGAGCCACGCAATCTGTCCAATTGAAAGCAATGCAAACTTAGCCCTTGATGGTAGCCGAACATTTCAGTGAGTTTCATCTCCACTTAAAAAAAAAAAAAAAAAAAAAAAAAAAAAAAAAGAAAAAGCTCGCTAGGTTGAAAACCCGAAAGGGCACCTAGGCAAAAGTTAGAGCTGAAAAAGGTGTTGATTTCCAAAATCTGACCCTAGCCAGTCAAAATGTAGGAGAAAATTTTGATGAAACAAATGAGAGAATCATACGCCTCAAGATACATCTTAAGAACATGCCAAGATCACATTTCAAGAGGCACGGAATGACCACAAATAAATTCCGAGAGCTGACATGCACATTCTGGAATTCTGAGATTGCGATCGAAAGATCTCACGAGAATCGACTACATTAAAAAGCAAAATTGACTGGCTAGGCGAAAGTGAAAAGGATCAATCCTCAAAACAAAACAAAAAGAAAAAGAAAAAGAAAAGAAAGGGAGATTGAAACTGAATCCTTTTATTCAAAGCTACCACAAGTGGCTCAAGATTGAACTTCTTTGATGATTGGTTTGAAAAACCCTCATACCTCAAACCCCTTATTTCAAGCCTTACCTTGAACTACGCTCGACCTGATTCCCACTCGGGGATACGTAGGCAACCACATCGGTTCGGTCGACACCATCATAATCAAACCGATTTCTTTCAAGACCTTGCCTTGAACTACGCTCGACCTGATTCCCACTCAGGGATACGTAGGCAACCGCATCGGTTCGGTCGACACCATCATAATCAACCCCCCTTCTTTCAAGACTTTGGCCCGATCTACGTTGGACCTGATCCCCGCTAGGGGGTATGTAGGCAGACTTTCAAAAAGAAAAGAAGGATGGCTCGCTAGGCCGAAAATCCGAAAGGACGCCTAGGCAAAATTAGAGTTAAATCCAAGGTGAGCAATAACAAAAGAGAGAAAAGAGCTTGCTAGGTCACCTCACTGGTGCCTAGGCAAAAGTTATGAGCATTTGAGAGATTAAAGCCACGGTCCATCCCTCAAGCCAGAAAATCACCTTCCACACTAGGGGCAAACATCGGCTACCCGCCTCGTTTGCCTGACTTTTACTAACTACCCTTCATACAAGGGGCAAACTTCGGTCACCTACCTCGTTTGCCCAAAACCTCCAATAAACCATCATCCAAACTAGGGGCAAACTTCGGTCACCCACCTCGTTTGCTTATGAATCCCACTTTGTACACCTCAAACTAGGGGCAAACTCTTTTTGCCTAACACAATCTCTTCACACCAAGGGAGAGTTTTCAAGTTACCAAGTTGTTTTGAAAATTTTGAAATAGAGCATCTTTTACTCTAAAAGCTAAGGCACTAATTCAAAGCACTTCCTGGGAGAAGCAGAAAATTGACTAGATCACTAGGGAGGAATTTTCAAAAATCAGATTTATCAACAAAGTGCTATCATGTTAAGATGAGGGGTGAACACCAAAAGAGAAATGGTACATCGTTTATAACAAAAGCACATCAAGTTTTGACAAGACGAGCTTGTGTCAAATGTGTCATCCTCGTGCGTCAATGTCTGTCAAGTTTTTGAGTCTGTTGTAGTCTCAAATGTGTAAGTCAACAGTGACTAATAAAATTTTCAAATCAAGTTATAAAGAGCATGCCAATACAAGCAGGAGTACCAAACACCATTACTGTACCGGTTAAGGCGTCAGCATGAGAAGCGTCCAAACTTAGGGCAAATGCGAATTTCATCCCTTTCCAAACCATCGAAAGTTGACCATCATCTCCTTGCAACATAAGTTCATGAGTGGCTGTTGATTACCTTCCCTCGTCCATGCAACATAAGTCCATGAGTGGCTGTTGATTTTCCTTCATCTCCAAGCAACACAAGTCCATGAGTGGCTGTTGATGGATCCCGGTTCCGGGCCAGCAAGATTTGATCAACTATGAGAGATTCGAATTTGAATCCTGGTTCCCGGTCAAGAGAAGTAGTTGAAGAGAGATCCCAGAAAGAGTCGCTTCATCCCCAACAGATTCAGTTTAATACCCCAGCAGGCATATCGATTTGTACATCGTCAGTTCAATCCATGACAGTCACAGTAGTTCACTGTCGACTTGTCATATCGATTCGTATATCGTCAGTTCAATCTATGACAGTCACAGTAGTTCACTGTCGACTCGTCATCTCGATTAGTACATCGTCAGTTCAATCCATGACAGTCACAGTAGTTCACTGTCGACTCGTCTTCTCAATTAGTACATCGTCAGTTCAATCTATGACAGTCACAGTAGTTCACTGTCGACTCGTCATCTCGATTAGTACATCGTCAGTTCAATCTATGACAGTCATAGTAGTTCACTGTCGACTCGTCATCTCGATTAGTACATCGTCAGTTCAATCACAACAGTCACAGTAGTTCACTATCGACTCGTCATCTCGATTAGTACATCGTCAGTTCAATCACAACAGTCACAGTAGTTCACTGTCGACTCGTCTTCTCGATTAGTACATCGTCAGTTCAATCACAACAGTCATAGTAGTTCACTGTCGACTCGTCTTCTCGATTAGTACATCGTCAGTTCAATCCATGATAGTCACAGTAGTTCACTGTTGACTCATCATCTCGATTCATACATCATCACTTCTTCTGGTCACGGTTAGTCCAACTGTTGATCCAATCCATGATAGTCACAGTAGTTCACTGTTGACTCATCATCTCGATTCGTACATCGTCACTTCTTCTGGTCACGGTTAGTCCAACTGTTTATCTAATCCATGATAGTCACAGTAGTTCACTGTTGACTCATCATCTTGATTCGTATATCGTCACTTCTTCTAGTCACGGTTAGTCCAACTGTTGATCCAATCCATGATAGTCACAGTAGTTTATTGTTGACTCATCATCTCGATTCGTGCATCGTCACTTCTTCTGGTCACGGTTAGCCCAACTGTTGATCCAATCCATGATAGTCACAGTAGTTTACTGTTGACTCATCATCTCGATTCGTGCATCGTCACTTCTTCCGATCACGGTTAGCCCAACTGTTGATCCAATCCATAATAGTCACAGTAGTTCATTGTCGACTCATCATCTCAATTCGTACATCGTCAGTTCATTAATCATCATTAGTTTACCATCACTCTCATTCAAAATATGCCGTGTTCATCATTCTCATCTTAGGCTTCTATGTCCATTAATGGGGCTTCCATGTTCATCGCTTGACATCTCGGGATTTCATGTCCATCACTTGACGTCTCAGGACTTCTGTGTCCATCTCTTAATTTCCAGGGCTTCCATGTCCGTCAGTTATTTGTCAAACTGCATCTCCAATTATAGTCCTCAGGGACCCCACATCTGACTACATTCGCTTGCGAAGCACACTTCCCAAAATTCAGAAGTTTGCTCCAAGACCTAGAGTATTCAAACCTTGATGTCCCTATTCGGGTCAATAACTGCATCACAGTTAGAAATACTAGCACAGCATAAGTCCACTTGGAGTGGCACACGCCCCACAACACCAGCTCATACTAGGGTCAGAACACTAGGCATGATAGGACTCATGACACAATTCATATCACATCCATGCATTGCATACCATCCTCATAACATAGCATCTGCCTGTCTAGTTGTGCATGTGCAATTTATTCCTTTGTGCCCTGAACTACGTCCTGGTCTGATTCCCCTTGGGATACGTAGGCAGCTCACGCAGAGCGCGACCAACACTAGCCTCAGCATCACTGCATCTTTTGCAACGCTTTTATCCTAAATCTATAGCCTCCAAAAAGTCCTGTCTCTTCAAAACTTTGGCACTCGCTTGCGACATGCGTTGCCTCGCAAGTTCCTGCCAAAGAGGGGCAAACTGTAGACACCCCATTTTGTCGGCTATCAGATTTAGGAGACCCATAGCTTGGTGATTCACAATGATCGTAAAAGACTCAAAAGGACTCCTAGAAGTCAGCTCTATCTCTCAGAATGCTCAGATTGACCAAAATGCCCCTAAAGCCCGAAAACTCCCAGATTTTGTCCCGAAGTTCTGAAAACATGCTATGTCGTAACAAAAATGATAAAATGAGTTTTTAAGTAAAACCGGATGAAATCGTCAGCTCCCAGAGACCCCCGGAAGTCCCGAAAGTTCCCCGAAAGTCCCCGTTGACCGGTTTGACCAAGGTTTGACCAGGTTTGACCAAGTTTGACCAAAATCATCCGAATTCACCGGAATTATTAGAAAAGTATTAAAATTAGTTTTAAAAGAGAATCGAGCGAAAACGTCAGCTCCTGGGAGCTCCCGGAGGTTCCCAGAACTTCTCGGGAATCCAAGGTTTGACCAGTTTGACCAAGATTTGACTTTGGAATCGGGGCACCGAAACAATTTTCAAATATTTTTCATGGATATTAGAGGTCAATATCTTTCCAACGGTATATCGCACATAATTCCTGGATTTAAAACGAATTTATTTTGAATTTCCGAAGGCAAAAAAGGCGATCAAATCAGCTTTTATCGCGAATACCGCAAAACTTTTCAAAGTGACCTATCCCCGAACTATTTTTTATGTAAAGTAGACTCCATTACCTTTCCAACGGTATATCACAGCCTCAATTTGGAGTTCGTATGCATTTTTTGTGAATTTCGGACAAAATAGGGCCTTTTCGCGAATACCGGAAACTCTGGGGGCCTAAACATAAATTTCTGGGCGTCTGAGGAGCAGTGCCGCCGCGGCACTGGTCCACTGCCGCCACGGCACAGGCCCAGTGCCGCCGCGGCACAGGCCCAGTGCCACCGCGGCACTCAACCCTCGCAGAGTCCATTTTTGTAATTTTTTTGGGGGTCCAATTTGATTAATTGAAAACCAAAACGACGTAGTTTTATGTTCACAGATGTTTGGAACCAATGGGAACACTTCTAAAATCCCAAAAACACCCCAAATTGGCCTATATAAACCCCCCATTGCTCTTCGTTTTGGGGGGGCCAAGTGCAAAGCTTGAAAAGTTGTAGAGAAGAAGAGAGATAGAGATAGGTTTAGAAGAAAGAAAGGGAGCTTCTCCCATTGATTTTCCATAAGAAAGTGAGTTTTATTCTTGTTTTCTTCCATTATCCTTCTATATACTTCACATTCAAAGTCCATTCCAACCCTCATTCTTGAGCATTCATGAGATAGGAAGCTACTTCCATGTCCAAATGTCAAAATCTATGAGTGAAACACCAAGCTACAAGTCCAAAATCACATTGATTATCATCTATTGATTGCTATTTACTTGCTTGTTTATATATATGTTCATCCCTTCTTACCTCATTTCTTTTTATTTTTCTTTATTTACTTACTTGTTCTTCATCATCTAAATGATGACATGAAGTTTGAGGTGAGTGAATCCTTATGGATAGTAGCTCTTAACCTCAAAAACATGTTTGATAGATGATGATTATAACTTCAATACCTCCAAGGTATTCTTGAAGTGTATTGAAGTTATGTTCTAATGAGAATAAATCTTTCCAACAATCTTGGAGGTTCTTGATGATGAGTTTGATGTTGGCATTTTAAGTGGCTATAACCTTCATTGAGTGTTAAAAATATACTTTCAAAACCTCTATTTCAAAACCCCTTTTAAAACCCTTCATGTTAATCTCAAGAGAGAAAACTCTAGCTTTTCCCAAAATCTTCAAAACAGTGAGTCAAAACAGTGAGTGAGCTGAGTTCAAAGATTTCTTTAGAACTCAATACTCAACATATATATGCAAGGCCACTTGGAAAGTCTTCCTAACTCATTGGAGAACACCCATGATTGTTGGTTTGACTTGGAAGCACTTGAAAATGGTCCATTCTTGCCCAAACATTCTCTCTAGATATTCTATTTTTACAGTCACAGCAGCTTGGTCTACTTTCAACTTGTTTTACAGAAAACGTTTCCAAAACGAGTGGTCCTAACTTATTTTTCCCTTGCACTTCAATGTCTTAGGGAACTTTCTGTATAAAATGGGCCTCTAGAGCATTCATTTTCATTTTCTAAGATATTCTAACATTTCAGTCGACAGTACGGACTCTGTTTCTGAATGACCTTCGTTGTTTATATGATTTCTCTCAATCTATAATAGTTATTAAAGATTGGCTTTTTGGGTTGTGTTCTAGACACAATAAGGAACATCTCCATAAAAAATCATCCATTGAAACATTCTTAACCCCTCTTTTCAATTTTCCAAAGACCTAGTCACTATTCTGTCCACTATTCATAGCAAGCACATTTTAACTTTCATTCTTTGATTTGATGCTTATATGCATTCCAAATTAGCTCATATCTTAGGAAGTAGTTTATGCTACATTTGTACATATCCCATGATGATTTCATTCATTCATTCATACACATTATAGTCTTCTAAGTCATTTTAGGAATCCATGAACACAAAGCACACTACAACCTTGGCACATTCTAGATACATACCTTGCATCCATGCAAGATTTGGGGCTTTTGTAACTCCTAATCTAAGAAGATTATAAGGAATGAACTTGATCACACGTTCACGCTTCCCCCGATCTAATCATCCTTTCTCATCAATCCCGGGGATTGAGAGGTCTTCTTTTCTTAAAGATTAACATGCATCATACTAGCTTGCTAGGCATATTTTGATTTCTTTGTTTATTTGTTTCAATAACAATTCATGTCCCCCTTTAGATTAGGAAGTCTTGATTATTTGATACATGATTAGACAATTTTTCCTAGGTTTATTTGTGTGATCTTTCACTTTGCATTGTGTGATATTTGGCTTAGATCTTATGAATGATATCTTATCTTTAGATCTTCCATTTCAAATTTTCTTATGTGATGTAATATACTATCATAGTATTATTTGTGGAGCCAAACATAGTATAAGATGATTATTTGGATGCTAATTGAGGCCCGTCGAAAGACGGGGCGAGTTGAGGGTGTTTTAGTCGCGACAAAGGCTCCTTCCTCTCTCGTACCAAAACCCCGAACCAAGTTCTTTGGTTATGAAGGGCCGGTGCCCTTTATCCATTTGGGTGAGTCAAAATTAGGTTTCTTGGTTCCTTAAAGACCAAGTGGCGACTCTGTATCTGTTTTCAACAGACCTTTTCTCTTTCCTTGATTCAAAAAATCAAACAAGTTTCGAAAATATAACGAAGCGGTGGAATCCCGGTATCCACACTTCTGAAATGCAACAGCTGGGCCAAATCACAATTGCATCCGGATTCAACAATGTTCTTGCAAAGCTGGGGGGGGCAGCAACTTCTGGCCATCGCGGCTTGACTGCGCTGACCACTTACGCTAAAATGACAAGACTAACCTTGTCCTTTCATCATATTTACTCATATTAAAATTTCTTTTAACGACCCTCAAACAAAAAAAGAAAAATTGCTTTTAACGGAGATTGAACCAGTGACTCGTCATACCGGAGCTAAGAATCCAACTATCAGACCAAATACTTCAACATCGATTAGGAATTTAGGATTATAGATATTATTTCTTTTAATAATTGATTAGCATACTTTTATTTAATTTTCCTTTTTGTTTTTTGCTGGGCTAATTCATTAGTATACCTATATAGAATACTATACAGGGCAGTCAGCCATAGCTCCTTAATATGGACGAAAATATATAATAAGTCCACACGCTTTATTTTTCATGCCAAAAGTTCTTGAATATTTTTTTTGGACTAAAATGACCTAAAATATAACCCCTTTTTTTATAACTTTTAACAATTAATATGTTTACTTATTTGATTATGTAGTTAAATAAATATTTAATAACAATTACTAATACGTACCAATGAAACTATATTTTATTATGTACACAACAATAAGGACACACTTGTCTTTTGGACATTAAAATCATTTTTACATTTATATAACGAAACACTTACATAATTTATTATACCACCATAACCACTTTTACAATACATTAGCCAAACACCACAACTACCATAATCTATTATGACCAAAATCTATTATCACAAAAGCAATCGCTAAGCTATCGCTTTGCCAAACAGGCTCTATATCTGCATCAATTTTTTCAGAATACTATTGAGAATTCCAAAAAAAAGTTCAGAGGTGGCGGTACTGCTATCCAGTGCCAGATCTGGATCTGCTATAGAGATCTGGGGACGACATGATCGGAAATGGATCATGAAAATCGTGCTAGTGACGACAAAGATGGCGATTCTGCTATGGCAGTACTGGAACTGGATCTGCTTTGGAGGCTTGGTGGCCACATGACTAGAGGCAAAGGAGACGTCGAAGATCAGTACCGGTGTTGTATACAGAAGAGGTTCGCATAGGATTCCGGTATCAGCGATTGCAGTTCTGGTGATGAAGAATGCAGTGAGGTAGAGCGAGGGGAAAGAAACTATCATTTTGGATTTGCAATGTAAATTGTTTCAATTATCACTCCCTTATTCACGCTTCAAACTTAATCTTCTATGTTCTCACTTTGCAAAACTGACATTAATTGCTTGATTGTATGGATTTGTTAACTGGTCTTCATTACTCACTACCACTGAATAGCAAATTAGTCTATAAAATAACTTTAAAATATAGATGAGGGATTTTAAGTAGATTGGCATAGTCTCTCACTTCCCAGTGGGGAGGAAAAGAGCTCGAATCTCTGTAGAGAATTTTAGTTGATTGTTCCTAGTACCTTATTGGGCTTTGATGTGGACTAGTGTGGGACTTTAGGGCTCGTTTGTTTGCCGGATTGATTGGGCGGATTGGATTATTTTAGTCCAATCCGGATTATACTGTGTTTAGTTGGGTCCTTTGTAGTATAATTTAACCAAAGGTATTGTGTGGTGTGGTTAACTTTAGTCCCCCTTAAGAAGGATAAAACTATACCTGAGGGGGGGTAGTATTAAAAAATGCGGTACTAGTGTTAAGTGGGATTGTGGAATCAAAATGACATATTTACCCTTTGTATTTAAACCATCCAACTTGGTGATTGTTCACATGTTATTCATAACACCACACAGTTGAAGAGAGAGACCAGAGAGGCGATTTGGGCGATTTGTCGCCGTCACGATCCTGCTTCGGCCATCACCGGCCTCCAATCCTGCTCCGGCCGTCTCCAACCTTCT